>BMAC01001019.1:326800-371525 GCA_014905375.1 Phtheirospermum japonicum | reverse complement strand
GGGAACCTAGAAGAATAAGAGAAATTTGTCCTGGTGTTACGTGGACAAGCAGAACGAATTCTTCCTTATTAGTTATAAGGATTTGATTTCCATAGGGAGGGAAATGGGAACCCCATGTCCTCAAAATAAATGAAAACAAGTATAACTGCAACAAATATTGACAGCAATCTTTCCATCTCAATGAACATCCATTAGTAATTTTCACGATTATAACCTTTAACTTTACCCATAAAGATAAGATAGAGCCAGCAAAATATGACTAACATACAAGATAGATACATCATACATGAGCTTGTATGTGAAAAAAAAAAGCACATGCATCTCTCTTGGTAGTGCATTATGACATCACAGTCCCTATGGAAATCACATCCTTATAACTAATAAGGAAGAATTCGTTCTGCTTGTCCACGTAACACCAGGACAAATTTCTCTTATTCTTCTAGGTTGTAACTCTATTATCAAATCTGGCACTACATTAATATGTGGTACATCTGTAACTGTACTCCAAAAACATGTTGTAATTTTGTGCACAACATTTTTCTTTTATGTGAAATTATCTTGTGTTGAGTTGTGTATTTGTCTTATGTAGAATTTGATTTGTTCTGAATATTCTAGTAGTATTTTCTACTCCCTCCGTCCCAAAAAGATGGGCTTGGTTGCTATTTTGGGTGTCCCAAAACGATAGGCTTGTTACTACATTTACTTTTTCATTTCCATGCATACCCCTATGTAGTTATATTAACATCACCCTACTCCACTTACCTATATTAACTTTTACAGAAACCGAGTAGACAATGAATAAACAATTAATTAACCGTAGGGGCATATATGGAAAAGACAAGCTTTTAACTATATTAACCAGCATTTTCTTAAACTGTGTGAAATTACCGTAAGCCTATCTTTTTGGGACGGAGGGAGTATTACTTAAGCTTCTGTTTAAGTAGTTACTTTTCTATATTTCTTTGTTTATTTTTGTCACCTACTTCTGATAAGTGGTGACCTTGCAGTTGGTGGACCTCGTGTGAGGAACTTACGGGTTGGCATCTCCTTGTCATGGGTCTGCTTTTTACAGGTATTGAACAAGTTTACATGATTCACAATCTCATCTTCCCCGAAATAGAAAATTTTGCCTTACCGTGGTGAGACCTTTTGAAATTAAGTGTGACAATTTGATCTCTCTGTATTTTAGGTATAGTTTAATGGAAAGATATTTGTTCTTGAACTTGTCTGTGGTTAGATGTTGAGCGTCAATGATATTTTACTTACTTTCTTTTGGACATCGAAAGTGTAAATAACGCATGAAATGTACGAAGGCTGCGGTTTCCCTTGATAAAAATTATAATAACAACTTAAGCTTGGTGCAACAAAAGGGTGTCTACTGGGTCTGTATTGGACTCCTTTCACACTCTAATCCATGACGTCATGCATGATTTTGTTGATAGAGTGCTGAGTGAGAAAATCAAAGAGATGCTGACTTCTCAGACTTTACGTTGATATCTGAATGCTATCAGATCTCAATGTCTACTCCCATGAGTCCCATTTGTCTTGAAGCACATTAAAGAGAAGTAGGTGTATGAATTGATCCAAGATATGCCGACTTCTCAGACTTTACATTGCTATCTGAATGCTATCAGATCTCATTGTATACTCACATGAGTCCCATTTGTCTTCAAGCACATTAAAGAGAAGTAGATGTATGAATTGATCCAAGAATACCAGAAATGAATATAATATATGCTCTATTCTTTGTGTTTTATATGAAAATGATTGATATTTTTTTACCTTGTACTAAAGCATCATGTTCTGTTAAATCTAATTATAGAGCTTATATATGTGGCTGTGCATTGTCTTTTGTTTAAACTTTCCATTTTGGAGTAATCTTCACATCATCTATCCACAGGCGATGTGTTTAAAGTATCTACACCCAGATAGCGAGCTAGAAAACTACGCCTTGCAGGTTTTTGATATGCTTCGCTCAGATACATCCATTGATGCTCAAGCACTGGTATGTTCTGTAATATCATTTGTTTTTTGCATGATACTGTTTCAGCATGGCTTTGGGTTAGATTTTCTGTATTATATGTTTAAATTTTATAAAGAGATATTACTCAACTTGAGTATACAAGCTAAGCACGAATTTCAAGCAAAAAGTATGGGCAGACAACCCAGCTCAATGGTTACTCTTACTTGAGTCTGAACATTTTCGTGTAAACAGAGTAAAAGTGAAGCAGTGCTCTCAATAGCACCAATTCGCCATAACCTCTCCCCCTTCGAAAACAAGAAATAGAATTCATGATTATCCTATTACAATGAGCATAGACTGCTGAAGTGTATCCGAAATAAGATGCAGCTTGATGATTTTCCCCCCTTCAAAAATCTGAAAATTCATCCATGTCAGTTTACGGAAATTTGTTTTCGATGTGAATCAAGTGGTGTTCTAACTTCTAAGTATAAAGCCTGAGTATACTGAAACTTGCATTATGACTCATCTCTAAACCCTAACAGTTCTTTAAGTAACAAATGTGCCAAATCTCTTACACCATAAAGTCTAAGCAACAATGTGACTCATTAGGATCAATTAATATCCCCAATTACCAACATGCGTGTACATGAAAGAAAATTGAAGTCTTTTCAAGTGATATCAACTGACCCTATAGTTCTTGAAAGAATTGTTGATAATTATGCTTCATTTGTAAACTATCAGTGCCTTTGTACCAAATGACCTAGATGTAGCATTTTCTTCTGTTGAGGAAAACCTCTGAATAAGGTTTCCTAGTGAACATGGGCCCATAGAGGCAGGATCGTGTTTAGAAGATCTCATTGAGGAACAATATGATTGTCCTATTCTGACCTACTTCTCCTAAGGTAGAGAACACTTTTTATGCTTACATATCTCGTAAAGAGTCCACACATTTCCTTTTGACAAAATGATTGAGATGCCATTGTAGTTTCTGAGTGTGCTATTATTATTATTTTTCCTTTTGCCTTTTTAAATTAAAACTTACCTTGCCTTTTTGTTCGTCAGTGTGAACATCGTCCTAATGCTGCATTTCGTTTCTTCAGAAACTTATGAAAAGTTGTTAGCTCTTTAAGTCATCTTTGATCAATTAATCAATTAACATAATCAACTCTATATAGTTGCAAGTGTTAGGTGAATGTTCAAGCAGTCTCTCTCTCTCTCTCAACACCATACCTTTTACCCTGCTCCTTTCGAGATAGCCGATATGATTCTGGAGTTCACTGAAAAAAATACTTACCCTTCTTAGCTTGTTCAGTCTCAAAAACTTTTTCCTGATAGTTTCTTTCATTTGGAAATCTAAAGTTTATATTCGATGATGGGGTTAGACAACAGTAATCACTTGATACAAGCACAAAGATCCCATTACGCCTTTACTCTTGGCTTTGGTGTTATGCATTGGCACAAAGATAGAGACTTGCATTTTTTTTTCCTTAAAGAGACGTGGGCAAGGTTATTGACCATTTTGTGGATTTGTCATTAATAGAATTTTGACCAATTCGTTTCTCCCTGAGGCCTGGCATTTTTTGGTATACGAGAACTCAAGGTAGTTTGTTATTGTTATTGTTATATTATATATATAAACAAGTCAGTGTGTGAAGTTCACCTAAAGAAGATTTTGTTTGATTTAATGGAAGAGCTTAGGTTCCCATTTTCTCACTTGGCAAATCCTATTCTTGGTCGCTTATCTACAACTCCGTCTTATGTTTTGTGCACCTTACTTTTGATCCTCTTATGAGTAAAAGGTTTCATTGTATATCATGCCATCTTTTGTAAAAGCAAGTACCTGATATATCTTTCCTTGTTTGAAGGCTTGTGTACTATATATTATGCGAGTGGGTGTAACTGATCAGATGAGTGAATCCACTCAGAGAAGCTTTTCCGTCTTTCTTGCCAAGCAGGTTCGCTACACGTTCCAACTTGAGGTTTATTATTTTTAATCGCCTTTTTCCATTATCGGTGACTTGACAATGACATTTTCTGCAGCTTTTATCTTCTGATTCAACTCCTTCCATGCGAGTAGCTGCAATAAGAACTCTGTCGTATGTTTTGAAAACACTTGGAGAGGTGAAGTTTCTTTTATGATTGATTTCTATATTTGATCTTATGTGAATGTCTTGTATATTAAAGCTAACAATGACATGCCTTGCAGCATGCATACATATGTGTATAAATGTGAAATGGTGATGCGTTAATTACTGTTGTAGTTAGTGATAGCACCCCTCTGCTGTCGTAGAAAGGGTTGTAGAGCCAACCCCTATCTTTCCTAATGAAACTAATGAGCAAATTATCTCTTTACTGATAATAATAAGCTATCAAACTCTTAAAACATGGCAGATGCGTTATTTAGCAGACACCAGCTTCTAGGCAGAAGCCAGGTGGTGTCTGGTGCGCAAGTGTTTTTTCCCCTTCGAATACTGAGTTTTCGACTTTACCCTGATATAGTTCTGGCTAATATAGATTTCTGTTTGCAACAAATGGAGTTGACCCATCTTGCTTGTCTAAATACTTTTTGGAGCGTAAACCTATGAATGTGACCAATGCGATCTGTATTTGGAAATAGGAATTCATTCCTCATCTACATAAAGATAATGAGAACACAGCATGGGGCTTTTGTTTACTGTATAGTGCATTACCCTTTTCTTTTCGTACTGGCTATATATGCCTTTTGTTAATAGTTTTCAGAGGGGGAAGGAAAGGAATAATATCATGGAGCCTTGCAGATAGATTCTGGTGTTGTATCTGCAGTTTTTCTTACATGATTTTTCTTTCAATAATCGATTCACTCTCCTTTTGGCACTTATTGTAGGAAATTAGAGTTTCTATATAATATATATCATTCATTTAGTCTGTAATCATTTGAAGTTTAGATATTATTTTTTTATGTCAGGTCTGTTGGGGCTGGTACTCTGGGTAAATGTGCCACCCCCTGATATGTGATGTGAAATGAGTGGAGGGAGAATAAAACCACGTGCTTGTCGAGGAACATTAACTTTTGATTATTATTGAATAAATAAGATCCTTCTTTGTGCTTTATTTTTTTCTTTTCGTTTCCCTTTGTTGGTCAAATAATAGTTTATTCAAATATATTGGTTGTGGCTCATGTTGTTTCTCTTGCATCCATCTGTCTGACATGTTGGTATTATTCTAGAATTTCTTTATTACAAACTTTAGGGTTGCTATGCAGGGAGCCTTTTTTGGGTTTCTTGATATGATTGTGCTTATCTGCTTCTTCGAGATGGCTTTATCCTCCACTATATATAAGGAAAAGAATGAAACATTGTTTGAGTAGAAGGGTCCAGATTATGTTGCTGTTTGAAAAAGTATATCCGACGATCATATATGAAGACTTCAGTTAAAAATATATTAAACTGGTGGAAGAGATTAAAACCAATCTTATGAACTCTGGTGTACTTTGTTTTGCACATTGATTTTGAAAGTATCTCTTTCAATGTGGGATCTGCTTGCACATTTGATTGACTGACTTGTTGAAATAAGTTTGAGCAGTGTTTCTGGAATTATGTAATGGAGTTCATTAAAAATTGTCGTTTTAAGAATGATGCTTCACATGTTCAACTACAGGTTCCACTTGAATTCAAGGAAGTTCTTGATGATACGGTTGTTGCAGCGCTAACCCATGATTCACCACTGGTAAGCTCCTATGGTATTCAATTACGCTAATTTTGAGATTGGTCGCCCCTTTAGTGGATTTGAGGAACAAGTAGTGATTTTAGTGTATCTTCTGTAAAGTAATGCAACATAGCTTCTAGGAATATTGTAACAGTAAGCTTTGTTACTTTATGTGCTCTCCGATGCATCCATTCTTCATATTCTCATTCTTGTGTAGTGCTATTGTGAACCATGGGTGAAATTTTTGGTTAGGTAAGAGTTGAAGCTGCCTTGGCCCTCCGTGCACTGGCTGAGGTTGATCCCTCCTGTGTTGGTGGCTTGATTTCTTATGCGATGACAATGCTTAGTGCAGCCAGAGAAAATGTCTCGTTTGAGAAGGTTAAACTATAGCCAGTCAGGCTCACTGTGTGTTATACTGCTTTTTAGTCCTTTTTTTATTAACGTTTAATTTAATTTGTTATTATGACATTTCATTTTTCTTCTGCTATTTCCATGTTCCACCTGATGTGTAATCGAATGTAGATGTAAGAGGAGGCATAATTAGGAAGCAAGTGACTTTTAAGAGGAAAACAAAAATTGTAACACAGATTGGGAATCTAAGTTGAACACAGCACAGAGGGAGTAACTTGCGGTGGATAATAAGTGAAGGGAGAGCAGTTATTTTCTTGTGGTTGAACAGGTTGAAGCAGAACTTTTCTGGATTGAGTAATGGGTTCACTGGGTCAAAATGTGATATGCCTTTAGGTGGCAATATATGATCATGGAAACTTGGGAATTATAAATATATTTTTCACTCTCATGTATAATGGACGTGGAGTTTGTTTCAAGACTTTTAAGCAGTAACAATTTCTGGAGAGATGAGCATACGAATATATTTTGACGTCGTGATTATGGTTCCATGCCCTTTCAATAAAAAAGCAATCCTATTAGAAGCCATAAACTATGTGTTGCATCGACTTTAAGAGAGACGCATTTGTTCAAACTATAGTGTTGATGTTATTTTTTCATTTTGATTTCTTATAAGAAATGACCAATACCCTACTGCATGGTTTTTTTTACCTTTTATATATCATTTTTCATGAGGACTCACTTCTGTTTGGTGTCTACTAATAATAATCAGTTACGTAGACAAAGAATAAAATGAAATGTAATATTACTTTTAGATTAATGCCTTCTCTTTTGCTTATTATGCTGTCTTCCTTTTCTTCCCGTGGATGGGCTAATATTCTTGGTTATGATGATATCCAGGGATCTAACTTCAAAAGAGAGCTTGAGTCTTTACATGGGCAAGCGGCAGTTCTGGCATCACTAGTGTCAATTTCACGGAAGTTGCCTCTTGGATATCCAACCAGGTAGAGTTCTTTGATCTTCCATTGCCCCTCATCTCGTGCTTTAGCATAATTATTACATGTGCAAAGCTCGAGACGATATGCTTATTTGAGACTGTAAAAGGATGTTTCCATTAAATGTGAAAGTACAATCGATTTTCAGCAGCGAAGTTATTGCTGTTCTTAAACGTGAGACCTAGTAATTTTCCACCTTTCACTGTTATTCAATTATTTTTTGTATGTGGCGGGTGCAGATTGCCTGAATCTGTGCTTCAAGTTTGCAAGAACCTGCTGATGGAAGCTAGCAGGAACCCTGTAGCTGCTGCTGTAGAAAAAGAAGCTGGATGGAACCTTTTGTCTTCACTATTGACTTCCGTGTCGAAGGAGGTAGACTTTTTATTGTTCTAGTTTTGCAGGTCTAATTCCATTTCAGTTTCCAAGGAGCTAGTTTGATGGTTTCAGGAGCTTCATGACCAAGTTTTCGATATTCTTGCTTTATGGGCTTCGACATTTAGTGGGAATCCTAAACACCACATAAGTCAATCCAATGATCTTTCATCAGAAATATGGTTAGTTGAATAATATGCTCATTTCAACTTCATTTTCTGCATTTGTTTTTGTTCATGTGACTTTTATAGTTTTGCTATTGGATGTTCCCTATTTTTCACGTTGACAAAAACTGCCAGACATTTTCTGATTTACGTGAGTAAATCTTGCTACTCTATGAAAAGAACTCGGCATCAAATTAGTTGAAACTATATTTTTGTGTTAATAAATTCCACTACATTTACATTATAAGGGGAATGGGTTCATATTACTATCTCAAACAATTTCACCTAGAATGTGATGAGAACCATATTTTTATTTTATTTGTTCAGTAAAATGCCTTCTTTTTCTCTGTAGCGTGTGGTCTGCTGCCGTTGATGCACTTACTTCATATGTCAAATGTTTTGTTTCTTCTGACCCTGTGAACAGAAGAATCTTATTGCAACCAGTTCTTTTGTACCTGAACAGGTGAAACAATTTCTTAATGTATTTTCCTGGATTTATTTTGGCAATAAATCTGGTTAGGCTATATATTTTTTTCCTTCCATCTTGAGTGTCTTGCTGACATAGATCTCAATTTGTATGAGCTAGAGCATTGTCCAATGCATTACAGCTAGCAGGCAAAGAACAAGCCGGAGTAAAATCCTCAATTGACTTATTTATTATTCGGGTGTTGATAGCTTATGAAGCGCTCTCAGACCCATCCTTATACAAAAGTGACCATGCTCATATCATTCAGATATGCACTACTCCTTTTAGGTAATTTATTAGTGAAATGCACGTGCCTGTGATTATCTTTTTCTTCCACGTGTTATTCTGCGTGTTTTGTTTTCACGAAACATACAAATTTCTACTGTATGCAAAGTGGATAAGGTGCACATTCCTTTTTCACTTAAATGAACTTATTTCACTTTCTGTGGTTTTGTATGAAATTTATGACAGGGAAGCTTCCAAATGCGAGGAAAGCTCTTGTCTGAGGTTGTTGTTAGACAAGAGAGATGCCTGGTTAGGTCCTTGGACTCCGGGAAGGTCAAACTCTGAACTCTACCTGTTTCTTGTAGACTCATTTCATAGTGTTATTTGTGCATTCTGCACCATTCTGAATCGTCATTAGCCTCATCATGCATCTCTTTTCAACCTCTCAAAGGCAGTAAAACTTCCATTTATAGTCCTTGTCGTTATAATTATTTTTGAAAATGTGATTTTCTAGGGATTGGTTTGAAGATGAACTTCGTTCTTTTCAAGGGGGAAAAGATGGTGTTTTGACGTGTGTTTGGGAAAATGAGCCTCCTAGCTTTCCTCAGGTAAAGGACATTGTAATGCTTTAACAGATTCCGCATTCTACTTTGCTGGATGAGTTTTCTCCTTTTTCTTGATTCCCTGATACGAAACCATATTATTAAAACAATGAAGCCTGAGACTACAAGCAAGATGCTGGTGAATCAGATGCTCCTCTTCTTCGGGACTATGTTTGCTTCTCAGGTACTGATGCTCTTACTGGTTTAGCATGTGAACTGTGGTTGCTGTTCAACATGGAAAGATTTGAACATTTTCATCCCACTTTTTCCATGTTCTCCCAGGATAGTAGTGGGATGCTCTCATTTATTGGCATGATTGATCAGTGTCTAAAAACTGGAAAAAGACAAGCTTGGCATGCGGCTAGTGTTACCAATATATGTGTGGGGTTACTAGCTGGCCTGAAGGTTATGTTGTAATCTCTTGTTCGCTCAAAGCTACTGATAGTATTCACCCTCTAATTATCTCCCGTGACTCTACTTTTCTTCCAGACTTTGCTTGCTCAACGTCCTGAACCCCTGGGCATGGAGATACTAAGTGCTGCTCAGGCTATTTTCCAGGTTCTGATGCTGCGTTTTGTTGTTTGTCAGAAATCTGACCGATCCCTTGTTTCTCTTTCTGGGTGCTAACCTTGTGATTGCGACAGAATATTTTGGCTGAAGGTGACATTTGTCCATCACAACGCAGAGCATCATCAGAAGGTCTTGGTTTATTAGCAAGGCTGGGAAATGATATATTTACTGCCAGAATGGTTAGTTTGATATTTTTCTATCTAATTATCTTGTTTTCTTACTAGCAGGATTGCTTCTTATGATGATCAACTATGATTGACTCTTTACACTTTTCATTTTACTAAGGATCTAGGGAATCTGTAAAGAAATATGAAGAAGAAAATGAGCCAAAACACTCTTAATAATTTTACTGACTTAATTCACAATAGGTTGATACACCCTTTTATAAATCAATAAAGTAAGAGTATAAACGCTAAATAGAGTAACTAAATCCCTAGAATCCCTACTGATCCCTACTCCTGTGATATAGGGATTTTTATTTACAGCCTGATATCTTTTGATATCTTCTACCTACAGCCTAATATCTTTTTATATCTTCTATTTACAGCTTTAATATCTTTTGATATATTCTATTTGCAGCTCTAATATTTTTTGATATGTTCTATTTACACTTATGATTTCATCACTCCCCCTCAAGCTGGAGGACTGTACAAATTGTACATGTTCAGCTTGCTAACACACTTCTCAAACAAATATGTTGAAAGGTCCTTGGTAAAGATGTCAATTGTTTGTTCGGTAGAAGGAACGTATGTTATGCAGATAGTGCAATCTTCTATTTTCTCCTTTATAAGTGTTTGTCGATCTCCACATGTTTCATCGATCGTGATGAACTGGATTATGGGACATATTGATTGTTGCCATATTGTCACAATAAATCTTTTAAGGAGGTTCACCAATTTCCTTTAATAAAATTTTCAGACACAAAACTTCACAAATACCATGAGCTAATGATCTAAGTTTGGCCTCAGCACTGCTTCTAGCCACAAAAACTGGTTGTTTTTTTTACTCCAAGTGACTAGGTTCCCCTCTACTGCCCTGGCCCAATTTGCATATGCTTCAACACTTCTATTTTCAGATCTTCTGAAGAAAAGTCCTCCCTGGAGTACCCTTTAGATACCAAAGTATTCTAAAAACTGTCCCGAAGTGTTTACTATTTGGACTGGAGCATACATGAATTGACTTACACGGCTTACAGCAAACGCGATATCTGGATGAGTATGAGATAGGTAAATAAGCGGACCAACAAGACGTTGGTATCTTCCTTTCTCAACTGGTTCACATATTATTGTCCAGCTTTTTATTGAAGTCGACGGGAGTTTCCACAGGTTTGCAACTCATCATTCTTGTGTCTCGCAAAAGGTCCAATACATATTTCCGTTGCAACTTTGAGATCCCCATTTTATTCCTTGCGTTTTTCATGCCGATAAAATACCTAAGACTTCCTAGGTCTTTCATTGCAAATTCTGCTGCGGTTCCTTCTTCAATCTTTCCATCTCCATTGTATCTCTCCCTGTGAAGACTATATCGTCCACATAAACAGAGGATGGTGATTTTCTCAATATTACGTTTATAGAATAAAGTGTGATATGCTTGGGGCTTGTTGATATCCTTGTTGAAGCATTGCTTTCGCAAATCTCCCAAGCCACACTCTCTGTGACTGTTTAAGCCCATGTATAGACTTCTTTAAACTACAAACTTTACCACTTTTGCTTTCTTGATCCAAACCAGGGGGAAGCTCCATATAAACTTCTTCCAAATCGCCATTTAAAAAGGCATTCTTAACATCTAATTGCTGCCATTGCCATTCAAGATTCACTGCAAGAGAAAGAAGAACTCAGTGTTCATCTTAGCTACCGGGGCGAATGTCTCCAGATAATCTGTCCCATAAATTTGTATATAACCTTTAGCGACCAGTCGTGCCTTGAGCCTTTCCACTGAGCCGCTAGCCTTGTATTTAATGGTAAAAATCCACCTACAGCCAACGGGCACCTCCCTTCGGTTTTCGTATCACTTCTCAGGTACCGTTACTCTCCAATGCTTTCATCTCATCCATTAGAGTCTTTTTTCATATTGGTTTGCTCAACACGCCTCCTGCATGGTTTGAGGAATTTCTTATATTACAAATTGGACACAAGTGCTAGAACACAGTTAGATAGATGATCATAGGCTACAAATCTTGATATTGGATGATTAGTGTATGAACGAACTCCCTTTCTTAACGCAACTGGAAGATGGAGATCAAATTTCATGTCAGATTCTGGACAGTGTGGGGCCTGTGGATCTTTACCCATTAGACCCTTTTTCCGTGAATATGTTTGATCAAGCAATTTTCTTGGACGAAGACCTTGGC
Organism: Phtheirospermum japonicum; assembly: GCA_014905375.1. Taxonomy (NCBI): domain Eukaryota; kingdom Viridiplantae; phylum Streptophyta; class Magnoliopsida; order Lamiales; family Orobanchaceae; genus Phtheirospermum; species Phtheirospermum japonicum. The sequence continues at coordinate 359,786 of BMAC01001019.1, read as the reverse complement.
GCTGTTCCAAGTTAAACGTGGGGACGTGATTTTGTGGAGTATCAACTGGATTATTTGGATCAAAAGCTTGTGGGGAAAGATTCTGAGTTTGAGGAAGCTTTGACGTAGGAGACTCGAAATTGCGATTCATTTTCTGAGGTTGGATAAGACTCAGGAGATGAATTTTCGGGAGATCTTGAATCGGGTGAAATATCCCAAAAATGTTCTCATAATCCCGGATTAGCTAAATTACCCGCAGAAGAATTTTACTCACAATTGTTCTCCCCCTGAAGAAAAGTTTTATTATAAAATAATTAAATTTCAAAGAAAGTGACATCTTCTGACAAAATACTTTTTTTCTTTTAATCGAGTAACTTTTATACGCATTTTGAGTGGTGGAATACCTAACAAACACACATTTATGAGATCGATGACAAATTTGCTTTTGTTGTGGTCTAAATTATGAACAAATGCTGAGCATCCAAAGGCACAGAAATCAAGAGGATTAGAGAAGTCCGTTTGTCAGTATAGAATGATGGGGGCATATAATTGATGGGGACGGGCAACAGGAGTTTGATACTTCAGCACACGAGAGGGGACACGGTTAATCACGTAACAGGCAGTGAGAACCGCATCTCCCCAAAAAGTCTTTGATATGTTGGCTGTGAACATAAGGGAACAAGAGACATCTATCAAATGTCGGTTCTTTCTTTCTAAAACATCATTTCGTTGTGGACTATCTACACGAGCTTTGATGGATTATACCTATGTTTTCGGAGAAAACTATCCAGGACATTATTGAAAAATTCTCTACCATTATCAGTTTAAACATGAATGTTTTCATTAAACTGAGTGCGAATTATGGAGTGGAAGTTTTGAATAACACTAGCAACTTCTGATTTTTTTCCTTAAAAAATAAACTCAACAAACTCTGGTATGATCATCAGTAAAAGTGATGAACCATTTTATTCTTGTGATTGTTTCAATTCGGGATAGGCCCCAAATATCACTATGTATTAAGGCAAATGGTTTGGATGCACCATAATATTGAGCTGGAAAAGGAACCCGAGAATGTGTAGCCAACCGACAAATTTCACATTGGTATGAAATCATTATTTGGACAACGATGGGAACAGAAATTCATATAAGTAAAACTTGGATATCCTAGTCTATGATGAAGCAAAATGATATGTTGATGTCGAGAAGGAGAGGTGCTAACAACTGTTTGAACTAGCCACACACAGAAAAATTGTCCTCGAAGAATAGAGACCATCAAGTTTCCCTAGTACTGCCAATCTTCGTTCCCAAAACTTGATCCTGGAAAACACATGAAGAGGCAGAAAATCTCACAATACAATCAATATAGTGGGTAAGCTTGCTACTTGACAGAAAATTGCCAGATAAGTTGAATACAAATTGCAAAATGATATTTGACCCAAGTTTAATAGATCCAAGTCTAGCAACTACAGAAAAAGAACCATCCGCAACCTTAACTCGATGATTTCCAGAACTAGGAGAATAAGATATGAATAAATTCTCATAACCTGTCATGATCAGATATGATTAGTTGCCCCGGAATCGATTATCCAAGGTTCAGCTTTTGTGGTCAAACCACCGAAGGAATTCATAGAGGTACCTTGTTGGGCGGTCAATGAGATGGACTGTGATGCAGAAAATATTTGACGAAGCTGATCTATATGTTCCTTTGAAGGTTGTGCCAAGTTTGTTTTCTGTCGCTACGTCAGAGGAAACTTGCATCCCTTTTCCATCACGTTCTCTAAGCATGATTTGAAGTCCGATTTGTAGGCTTACCGTGAAGTTTCGAAAATGTCTCTCGAGTGTGGTATGACTTCTTGCAATGATCCCACCACTTCTTTGTGCCTCTTACATCAATATGAGTGTCAGATTGGTGAGTCATCAAACCAGACGAGTCCGTTGAATATGCCTTTGAAGATTCACCAAGCATCACTCTGTGATGATGTTCTTCACGTCCTTACTTCAGCAAAGATTTTGCCAGTATTCGGCAATGGATTCAAAACGACAACGACTACGAAAATCATCAAGTTCTGGATTCTGACCAGCAAGAAAGTCATAGATGCGATCACCATCCACCATTCCTTGTACATTGTGGCATCGTCAGTACTTTTCCATGGTCGCGTGATAAATAGATCCAACTGCCAGAGTTTTGTCAACTCTGTATAGTATTGAGTTACATCATTCTCCCCCCACGAGTTTTTAATTCAAACATTTGAGGATGAGTTAGGTAAATCTGAGTATGCGAGAGTGATGGCATCCCAAATGCTTTTCACCGTCAGGAATAAAACATAGGTAGTGATCTTTCATAGAGTGAATAAGCCACGCCATGACCATCGAGTTTTGCGCTCCCAAGCAGAATAATCTACTTTCGTCAAGATACCCTTGTTTCCCCTTGCCACAGACCACCATCATCACTGAACCGGACCATTTGAGAAAAAAATTTCAATTCAGTTTTTGGGTAGTAATTTGTAGGGAGGTGTGGGTTTGAGATATAGAGTTGGCCATTGTTTCCCTCAACTCACAGCCATAACACTCTTAATATTTTAACCGACTTAATTTACACTAGGTTGACACACCTTTTTATACATCAGTAAAGTAACAAAATAAACGCTAAATAGAGTAACTAAATCCCTAGTAATCCCTACTCCTATGATATTAGGGATTTTTATTAACAGCATGATATCTTTTGATATCTTCAACTTATAGCCTAATATCTTTTGATATCTTCTACTTACAGCCTAATATCTTTTGATATCTTCTATTTACAGCTCTAATATCTTTTAATATATTCTATTAACACTTATGATTTCATCAGAATCTTATTCTCGAAAAAAAAAGTTAAGGTTCAGGTTTAGTCTGCTAAGTATAGGTACTTCAGATTCTGCATGAAGTCTTTAACAGACAAGTCTTATTGGTGTATATATCTGATACTACTGTTCTTCCTATGTATTTACTATTTACTGCACATGTCACTATTTTAGGCGGCAAAACTTTCTGCCCTGTTCTTTCCTTGTCTATTAGGTAGCATCTCTGTTATATTTTAAACTTAAGGGGTCATGTGTTATGCAGAGTGATAGTGCAATCTCTTTGTTGGTCTCTTTGATTAAAAAGAAATAGAAACATTTGAAGATTAAGAGGAATCTTTAGAGGAGGTGTGGGATAGATTAAATTTAGGGTCGCATGTTGGGTTTTCAAATCATAGCGAGTTTAAGACATTCTTTATCGGAACTGTGTATTGTAGCTTTCTTTTGTTTTTTTCATGTTGTCTGGGGATTCCTCATTCTTTTTGTCACTGTACGTTTTCTATTTGTTTCAATAAATCTTTGTTTCTTATAAAAAAAGCATCTCTGTTATGTTTTTACTGGTTCTTGTTGTGAACAGACAAAACAATTTCTTGGTGATGGAACTGGAGCTGTAGATTCCAACTATGCCGGGTCAATTGCTCTTACTCTTGGATGTATTCATCGCAGGTAACTCATGAGAATTGCTATAGACCTGTAAATGAAAAGCAGCTTGAGTAAGTGAAAGATCATTGCCCTTATACCCGCACTCGCCCTCCATCTTTCCTCGGATTCATTGTAACCTTCTTTTTCAAAATTCGACTCTCGACCCGCACAAATACATACATATATACTGATACGCTAATATAATACTCCCTCCGTTCCATTCTATCTGTCGCAGTTGACCATTTCACGGAGATTAAGAAAGATGATTTGTGTTATAATTATAGGTATCAAATGAACATAATATTCTTTTATTTAATTTAAAATAATTAAAAGTGTGAAGTAATAAAGGTAGGGGTAAAAGTAGTAAAGTAATATTTACTTTTTATTGGGAAAGTGAAAAGTAACAATGATTATCTCTTGGAAATGTAAATGCGACAGATAGAACGGGACGGAGGGAGTAGTATTTTGTGCCTCTGCACTCAGTTGGCTTACGCGAACAAGTTAACGAGGACCAACTTATACAAAACTCCTGATTCATTTGCATGTAGTCCCATGGTAGTCTGGCAGCTGCTATTTCCTCATTGCTTGACTTGCTTCTGAACAGAGGAAATGACTAAATGTGCTCTGGATTTTTTTCCTCGAGCTTATGCCAGTGCTGAACTTACTATCGCTTCTTTTCAATAACTGCAGCATGAATATACTGTGGAAATTGTTCATACTAAGCACATAGTTGTAAAAGGCACGCCTAAGGCGCAAGGCGCACCGGGCGATGCAGCAAACGCCTTGCTAGCCAAAAGGCGGGCACTGTTCGAAAGGCGCGCTTCTTTTGTGTCTAGGCGCGCCAAAAGAATATAATAATTGTGATCATGTCATAACAATTGTTATTGTTTGTGTAATGTTTGGTTTGCTCTTATGAATTGCCATGAATAATTTTTTTTGAAATATAACTAGTTATAACCATATATGTGCTTATTTGTAATCTAAAATCAAAGTTAATATATTTTTCAATTTTTTAAATTTTAGCGCCTTTTGTGCAAAAGGCGCGCGCCTCAGGCTCCAGAAGGCTTTGCGCCTAGGTGTGCCTCTCGCCTTTTAAAACTATGACTAAGAAAACAAAGAATATATTGCTCATCAATTTATCAAAGCTGCCTTTTGGTGTCAAAATACATGATCTGGGGCTTTCTTATTGGCATATATAAACTGTTTTCTCTAATTTCTTTCTTTTCTTTTTGTTTGTTTACTTTACTTTGAATTTGTTTGTGCTTGTGATTTTCAGATGTATCTATAACGCACATGGAATAGAAGTTTGATCAGTTTCCTGCTTATATGTGCTCTGTCAAATCATATAATTGATGACTTTTTATTGCATCAACATTTTGAAAACAGCTTGTTTGCACTGGCACTGGAAATTTAATTTCCTCATTAATGTATCTTGCCTTCAGCCTCAACAATTCCCATAAATGGGTTCTTGTAATTGCTACACCTTGGTGGGGCCGTTTTCAGGAATAACTGAGAATCTCCTTTTATTAATCAGTGCAGGAGGAATGGCCTTGTCAAGTTTAGTTCCTAATACAGTGAATGTTGTCTCTGCGCTTGCTAAAAGTTCAATATCAAGTTTACAGATTTGGTCCTTGCATGGACTTCTATTGACCATTGAAGCGGCAGGCCTGTCTTATGTATCTCAGGTTCAGGTATAGATGAGCTTGCAGATCTTCTTAAATTCAATTTTTCATTATTTCCTGATAGTTGAGATCATCTCTCGATCGACTCTTAGTTAACAGCAAAGATACGATTTAAAAAGAATTTAAATTTCCTTAATAAGAATTGTGAATTGTTTTACTGTTGGCATAATGCCTTTGCTTTCTTCATATTCAGAATTATTAAATGATTTGTGGTTGAGAATTTTGAATGGGAATAAAAGAAACTGGTGGAACTTTAAAGCAAATTGAACATAAACTAATTGTCAATAAGCTATAAGGGCTGAGTACTGTGAAAACCCTGATGCTTTTTAATTGACGAATTGGTAACCGGAGGTCTTTGGTCACAATTCTATTAAATATTTGTGAAAATATGTAGAAATACTGGGAACATGGGGATGAGAAACAAAGATATGATTTAACCTCTTACACCATTCTTCTTTCTGTCATTTATTTGGTAGTCTTAAGAATCCGCATATAAAAGTACTTATTTACTTAAACTATCTTGCACCTCAAGGTTTGAAACTTTTTGTAATTTTATTTTCAAATATTGTGTTCTGATTTCTGTTATTGTAGGCAACACTAAGCCTTGTAATGGATATGATCCTGTCTGAAGAGAGTGGTTGGATTGACTTGCAGCAGGCTGTGGGCCGCCTTATTAATGCTATTGTTGCTATTATAGGTCCTGAACTTTCCCCTGGGAGCATATTTTTCTCCCGCTGCAAGGTTTGTTCTCTTTTTTCATAAGCTTGAAAGTTTAGTTTTTTATGTTTACATTTTCTTCATTGTCAGTTTTATTTCCAGTATGTTGAAATTATTTTGTGCACTTGAGTAAAAAAAACTGTGTTTCAATCATAAGAGTATAGAGTACGGAGATGGTACACATAAACCAAAATAGTGTTTGTATAGGAAGTTCGGTATGTGGGTTAAATACACTTTCGTCCCTTTTAAATAACTAACTTACCAACTTCTCCCCTACATATTTCATTATTTTAAAACCTTCTCTCTTAGTTAAGCTCTGCTAACAAATCTAATAGTTGTGCTAACCGGACCGGAAAACTCGAACCAGTCAAACCGGGAGCTGGTGACCTTACCGGTTCGATTCTTCTCGGAAAAGAATTTCAAAAAACCGTCAACTGACAGTCAAACTGGTCGGAATTGGCCTAAACTGGTAAAAAAACGATTTGAACAAGGGTTTTCTAAAACGTGGTCAAGTCGGAGGTCTTCGGCAACGCAGCGATCTGGTGTCAGAGACGCCGCGAGTCAGTGTAGCCTAGGGGGGCTCCAGCGCCATCTAGATCTGGTGTGTGTGTGCGTGCGGCACTCATACGTCGTCGCTCGCCAACATAAGCAAGACACTGGAGCATTGTATGTCTATGTCTCTGTGTGGCAATGTGAGAGAAAGACAGAGGATGTGATGTGATTGTGTCTGTCACAGTGCAGCAACGTGAGATAAAGAGAGGCAGGGGTGCAGCTGATTTTCTTTCCATTTAGGCACAATCCAAGTGTGAAGCACTTTTAGGGTTCCTCTTAATTTATTAATTGCGGATTGGGCTTGGAATTGATAGATTGGACTTGATTTTTTATTTACTTTTTTTTCTTTTTGGTATTGGTTTGAGAATTTAGCCATTGACATACATATATATATACATATATATTGAATATTGGTTTCTGAATAAATTATTATTTAATATACTATATAATATTTAATAATAAAATTAATTACTAAACAAGAGACTTGTAGCTAAAGAGCGGTTCGACCACGGTCGAACCTGTGAACCATTTAACCTATAGCTTCACTGGTTTAATGAACGGACCGATTTTCAGAACCTTACAAAATTGTGAATTGATTATTTTTCCCTCAGTTTAAAATGTTACATAAATAAGTCAAATTGTCATTTTGTTTTTCTGTCCCTAGGTATCTTAAATTTGCTAATATATTTCAGAAGAGGTGTAATGTTTATGAAGTTGAAGAGTGTACTTGTATGAAACCCATATTTAAACTTTATTGCCCTAAATAATGTACTCCCTCCATCCCGTTCTATCTGTCGCATTTTGGAAATTTTTTTGTCTCGTTCGTTCTGTCTGTCGCATTTACATTTTCAAGAGATAATCATTGTTACCTTTTACTTTTCCAATAAAGAGCAAAGGTTATTTTACTACTTTTACCCCTACCTTTATTATTTCACACTTTTAATTATTTTACACAAGGATATTATGGTCATTTGATACCTATAATTATAATACCAATCATCTTTCTTAATCACCGTGAAATTGTCAAATGCGACAGATAGAATGGGCCGGAGAAAGTAATATATTGGAAAGGCAAAGGCTTTGCTTTTTCTTCCCTAAATATGTATTATTTTGAAATTTAAACGAGCTCTTAGAATAACCTCATTTCCAATCTTCTTTCTTTCTTTCTTTCTTTCATTTTCTTTTTAAATTATTTAAGTTATGAATTAATTTAAGTAAGCTGACTTCTTCAAAATTTTAAATTGATTCTTTTACTCACCCTGCATCCTCCATTGACTGCTGCTTCCTTCTTTTTTTCCCCAACACAGCACATCTTTTCCTCTCTCGCCTTTTCTTTGTTGCCGACACACCCCTTCCCTAACCTTCCTCAGTACACTCCCAAGAAAGAGAAGAAAAATCATGAAAAAGAAGGAAAAAAAGAGTTGTGTGAAAGAAAGAGAGAAGAATAGAACATATGAGAGGAAAAGAACGGAAATACAAAGTTTTTAATCATTTGTATATGTAGCTTTAAGTTTAATAAAGCACTCCTCTTGTTAATATTTTAATCATACAAAGCTAGGGAAATATTTGAACTTTTTTTTTGTGTGTGTGCACTCCCGCATTGGTTTTGTAAATGTAAAAATGATTGCTGGTGAGAAATGAAAGAACTAAAGAAGTCCATTTCATATAACACACTTTCTCCATTTTATGAATTATTTCATTTATAGGACCTTAGTTTCAAATCTTACTCGTGGTGTTTTGATCAACAAAACATAATCATAATGTTAAGGGTCAAGATAGGAAGTTATCTGAATTTTCTTCTTGACATCTTCTCAAAGTGTTAATGACATGTAAGTTTGTTAAAAAAGGAGGGAAGGATTTGGTAATTTTGCTGTTTCAAAGGAAGACAAATGTAATTCATCTGTCTGTCGAGATGAGAAATTACTATTAAATTTATTTTCGATTCCATTAACCTTTCTATCATTTTGAGATAGATAAATAGACACATCCCATTGCACTAATCGGGGGCGTTCGTAGTGACTGAGGGGGTCGAAGACCAAGAAGTGAGTTATTTATACCAAGCATTCTTCTTACGGCTAGATCCAATCTCCTGGTCCCTGCGGAAAGGAAAAAGAATTTCACGCTCTTCCTTTCGGGAAGGGAGGATTAGGGAAATCCTATTGATTGCAGCTTTATCCAGACCTCCGGGGGGCTTTCTTTAACAGAATATATGTGCACTAGGTTTTGTGGACTGTGACTAGAAGTGTCACCTTATCAAATGCATGGGGTGGCAGTATTGCAGCCACAAATTCCATGTACACTTGGTCGTACAAGAATCCACCCACCACCCTGAGATTATAGAAACGTAAATATTAATATATAACTAGTTTAATACCCGCATATTATGCGGGATTTGAAAATAAGATTATAGAAACGTAAATATTAAATATATAACTAGTTTAATACCCGCATATTATGCGGGATTTGAAAAGGAATAACATCTATTAAAAATACTAAAATAATAAAATTGAAAATGGTAAACACAAATTGTAATATTATTTGTTCTAATTACAGTAAGATTGATTTTCACAATAAAGAGTTTTCAAGTAATTTTACCCGGGAGTCACGAAATTAGTTGTAAGGTTACGGAGAAACCCGTAAAAAATTGAGTTTGTAAAAATGTAAAACATACAACTCTCGCTTGTCACATGTGAATATGTGATATACAAAATTAAATCTATAAGGCACCGATAATTCTATTAAAAGAACGTCGTATATCTAACTTCTAGTATATGTAATATTATTTTTTGTTTCCTTTTTTTTTCACGTTAGAACTAATTTGTTCATGTTGATATATAATGTGTGTATCAATGTATTATATTGGGATTAGATAAGGAGATTTAGAATATATTTAATAGTTTAGTATTATTTATTTTCTTTTTTTGTTTACCATTGCTTTTTTTCCCCCTTTTTCGGCGTAACAATAGTTTTCCATATAGATACTTAATGTTATTCTCAATGCATTATATTAGGATTAGATAAGAAAATTTTAGTTTATATTTTTTATATTTATTTTCCTTTTATAATAATTTTATATAACTCGTATTTTTCTTAAATAGAATATTTGAAATTCTAAAAAAAAAATTCAACTTTTATTATAAATAAGAATTAGTTCAACTTCTAATTGAATATGACTTATTTATTATTTTTATATTAGGAGAATAAATGTAAGATATTAAATTAGGCAAAACATGATAAAGAAAATATTGAATTAGGTAACATATAATAAAAGGGAAATATTGAATTAGGCAAAATATAATAATATGAAATATTAAATTAGGTAAATTATAATAAAAGAAAATTATTAAATTAGGCAGATATTAGGCTCGGATGACACGGAACCACCAGTATTTTTTCCGAAACTAACGAAGTTTGGGAAGCAGACACATAGGATAGGAGAATTTTGTATTAATATATAGGGGAGATTAGTTAGTGGCGTTAGTAATTTCTGAATTAATGGACTTATAACGTGGCTTTACTGTGCTAAACAGGTGTCTTAGGTCTGAAAATGATGGGTCCAGGTGTAACGTAAGCCATTGGAATTTTTGTTGAAAAAACAGGTTAAATTAATATTTTCATTTGGTGGCATAAGCAATGAAAAAGGCCAAAATAGAAAATGAAAATGTAATCAAACAATCTGTTAGTTTCTGAGTTGAATTCCTTTGAAAATCTTGTTTTTGACTGTTCTACTGTGGTCGTTCTCAACACCATTGAGCCATGGGTTTTGATTCTATTAATAGCCATATTCTAGCTCTCATTCTAGTTTGTTTCCTAGATTGTTGAATATCGCCTAATCGATGCCTTTGTGCTTAGTCAGCTGTTGCAGAGATCAGCTCCTGTCAAGAAACAGCAACACTTCTCGAGTATGTAGACTTCAATTCATTTACATTACTTTTCTGTTTGTAGACACAAACTCAATATGTATGCTCTTTTTTGTGGGTTGCTTCTATTGTCGCCTGAAGCTGACCGAGTTTAAATTTATAGGTCTGCCGTACTGAATGTAACAATATTGGGTGATTTTACTTTTTCGCTTTCATATTGACAGGAGCGTGCGTTTTACACAACAGCTTGTTGTTTTTGCACCGCAAGCAGTTACTGTGCATTCTCACGTGCTAACTCTCCTCCCAACTCTGTCCTCAAGACAGGCATGTTTTGAACTGTTTGATCTAATAGTAGGCTTAGATAAATTTTGTTGTTACTCTAACAAATACAATATTATTTGTGTCAGCCGACTCTGAGACATCTAGCTCTTAGCACTCTGCGGCACCTTATAGAAAAAGATCCGGTTAGTAACTATGCAGCTTTATTTCTTACGGCAATCTGCATTTTTGTGTTTGTGCGCGCGCGTGTTTAGCAAGCAATTTCTAAATATTTTTTGTTGGAAGAATTAGATAAAGGTTGAATAATCCTTTCAACATATCGCATAGCTGCATTACTATAAGTAATCTTTATTAAAGTTTTAGAGGTCCAAATTCCATTTATCATTTACGGACTTCTCATCCACCTTTTACCTGATGTCTCTTTTATCTCAATGAATGCTTATGTTAAACAAATTTAGTTGCGGATGCTGATTTACAAGTTACAGGTTTCCATTATTGACCAACAAATTGAAGAAACCTTGTTCCACATGTTGGACGAGGAGACTGATACAGAGTAAGTTGTTACCCTGCATGTCATGTATAATGCTTCTTATATTTTTGATAAATTGTGTTGTGATGAAAGGTGTCCCGTCTGGTTTCATTTTTAAACTCATTCTCATGTTTCCAGAATTTCTGAAGTCGAAATATTTGCGCACAGCATTTCCGAAGTTTGAAAATATTTTCACTAGGTTTTTGTGTAACAATGAGAATATGTTGTATCAGTTATGTTTCAAGTATACTATATATATGGAAATGAACATGTAGTTAATTTATGTTTTTTTGCATGAAAAGATGTGATGTGATAAGGTTTGAAAATGAGATTAGGGGTGCGTCAAAAGACGTGAAGTCTTGGTAGATCTGATAATAAATTTGAAAGGAAGAGAGAGTGGTATGTCCGATGAAAACATGTAAAAAAAAGCTCATTTTCTAATTTTCAAATAGTGAAAATGGAATGATTCTTCCTGGAAATGAAATTAGAACATGCTTTTGTTTTCTCGTGGATCTTTTCCTTTCTAGACAGAAGAGTTTGAAATTTGTCCCTGTTCTCTCTCCCCTCCAGGATTATCTGCTTCTCTTTTTAGATTTAATGTTCTTGATGATGTGGCTCATATGATGTCAGTTGGTACTGGGCTTGCTTATTATAGTGTGACAGATCCACTTATTATACTGCTTGGTTGCATCACTTGATAACAATTTGTTGTCTATGATAGTACAGAAAATTTTGACTCGTATTCTTCTTTTCAGAATTGCCAATTTAGCACGTGCCACTATTATGAGATTGCTTTATGCATCATGCCCTTCGCGTCCATCCCGCTGGCTGTTGATATGCCGCGACATGGTAATTTTCTTACCTTCAGACTATAATATGGATCTAATTTGGCATCTGAAATACATGAACAACCTTCTTTCTCATGGCTTCTCAACAAACGTTGGCTTTATTAGAAGACTAGTAATTGAGTGATTGCATGGCGTTTAAGGGCAAATCAGGACTAGTGAAATGGATTGCACATGCAGTTTTATCCGAAGTCCGATATAGCATCATTCAGATTTTCTTTTATTTCTATTTCTATTTTTATTTACAAGGATACTGAAATAGCTGTTTGGACAGATATTAGTGTTACTATGGAAAGAAAAAAGTTATTTTCGATCACAGTGTCAAGCACTCGAGTGCAACTTGTTATTTAGCTATGGATGCTTAGCTTGCATTATAAGAAGCCTGTTTTAAAATTGTTATTTTGTATTTATACTTCCACAGAAAAAAAAAAGTAAGGATGTTCCACGTGCAGCAATTTGTTTTACTTAATTTCAAGAACATAAAGCACCATTTTATACTTTATTTGGCTCAATGAGATGAAAAGAAGTAGGAATCGGTTGTTTACCTTTGGAGGTATAATACTTTTCTGTTGTTTGGCACAATCTCTATTACATTTGCTTTTGTGGAATCTATGTTTTACATGCACACCCGTTCATTTCTGCTTGTGCGCTTAAAATTCAAATTGAGGTCTCTTTTTGGTCTTTTGATCAACATGCTCTCTTTTTTCACCCAACTTTGAAATGGTAAAAAGTACAAGGCTAAGGAGGACTAATTAAATGTGGTGTGTTATGTGACGAAAAAGATATTGTTTCGTCACATATTGTTAGATTATAGGATAATGACATATTGGAAAGAGATTGTAGGTGATACATCTAATTTTAGCTGAATGTCTAAGCTACTGCCATAGTCTGAAACAGAATTGAGAACTTAGAAACAAATGGTTTTTGCCATCTTACACCAACTTTAGCCATCTCCAACTTTTATAACTTCTAAAGCTTTTAGCAGATTATGCAAAATCCAACTTTTAAATATGACAATAAGCTCTTCAGAACTGTCTTTATCTTGTGCTCCCTGTCTATCACTATATCCAACTTCCATATGGTGTCTGCCAAAGCTAAAAATGTGTATACGTATCTTTAAAAACTTCAAAGTGATTTTTTGCAGCCAGTCAACTAGTTCAGGCATCCTTTAGAGAAGCATGTTTAATGTCTTCCTACCATTTTATTGTTCTAGTATTTAAGTTAAATCGAATATTTGTTCAATATAAAAAGCATAGAGTTGATGGCATAGACGCAGAATCTGAGAGTTGGGGGACTTGAAAAGAAAAGAATTTTTCTGTTTTAGCCTTTTAGGGTTAATGGAAGAGTTCCTTTTGAGAGTTTTATTTTGGCAGTCATGATCCACTCATATACCTTTGTTCTTTACGCTAAATGTTTTAGTTGAGTAAGGTTCCTGCCCTTGCGCGTGGTGGGGTGGGTGGAGTGTTGGTTTAGAAATTTTCAGGTATTCTTCAACTTTACTTACCCACTCTCCTATTATTCTAAGCAACTAAGGCAATATATTTCTTATTTTCACCTTTTCTTCCCACACTGACCCGCCCCCACCCCCCTCTCAAAACCATGTTTTAAGTTTGATATGCTTTTTGACTTTTGATGATATTATGTATTATTATGATATATAAAGGGATCTCTGGTGCTGAAATATTATTTGAAAAGCTATACTTTTATAATTTTAGGTTGTCTACATTATAATTTCTTTCTTAACATTTCTGACAAATAATTTAAGAATAATGAGATACTCTTCAATTTGATTGATCAAACAGTTGCTTCTTACTTGATTTCATATATGGTTATGTATACAGAATTGGGTTTTCCGGCTGAAGTTTGAGAGTGGATTTATTCACACAGATACAAATTGTTTGTGATTTGCTTGATTTTCGAGTGGGTGCTCTATAACATCTAACATTGATCCCTATTGTGATAATAATTTCTGTTGAACTGTGTGTAGATTCTTTCTACATCATCAAGACATAATCCAAGCAGGAATAACAGTATGGTGAATGATTCCTCAACTGGTCCGGATGGTGAGAAAGGATCGAATATTGGAGACGATGATGAAAACATGGTCTCTAGCTCCAGAAGTACGCCTGTTCGCAGTTATAAGCTTGACTACTCTAGTCCTAACTTTTCAAGGGATAAGCACCTCAGATATCGAACAAGAGTTTTTGCTGCTGAGTATGTCACCTGCTTTTTATAATTTTTATCTTCTACGTACACATATTTTCTTTCCCTTGAACCCTTACTCATTTTTTGTAGTTGTTGGTTTAGCTTGTAGAGATAAAATCATGAGCTCACTAGTGATCAGTATTTTGAGATTGACCAAGTTATAATATTTGACTTTTGATTTTTTTTTATTCGAGGCCAATGGTCATTAGTACGATGATTTATGTTCATTGAAATGTGTGCCAAACATCATAGGCCGCCTCACCCTGAATCTGGAAAAGAGAAAGATTGGCCCATAAGGAAGATAAAGTTTGTGCGCAATCTGCTCAAATGTTATCTGGTTGTAGGAGAGAAAATAAATTAGCGCATATGCCCAGTCAAACAATTAGATGTTGAAACCGATCAATGATCCATCACATGTTCGCTCTACACAACTTGAATATGTTTGATTAGTTATGTATAACATATATGCTACTTGCAGCTTGGTCCGCTGAAATTGATTAATATATCGAAAATGTGGGGATCTTGATTGCTTTTCTTATTCTGTTTTTTTTTTGAACCAAAGATTCAAAGTTCATGTAATTATTCAATTTTATACATTTCTGAAATTTAAACTATATGTTCTGATAAAATATATTGCACAAACATGAAAGAACTAAATGTGGACCATGAGAATAAAATGTTTGGTGTACTATTGACGCAATTTGATGCATTATTTGGTGTTCTTGTGTCACAATATAAGGTGTGTATGTACCTGACGCAACAGACCAAGACAATTTCCCATTTATTACATGAGACTGTAACTAAACCATGATTGGAATAGGTGCTTAAATCACCTTCCTGAAGCTGTTGGAGAAAATCCTGCTCACTTTGACCTATCATTGGCAAGGGGACAGCCTGCTAAGGGGCGTCTTTCTGGAGACTGGCTGGTTCTACAATTGCAAGAGCTCATTTCTCTTGCTTATCAGGTGCTGAATTAAGAAGGAAACAATTGTACTTAATTCTTTGAACATAAATGACTTAGGGTTTTTTTGTTGTTGTTTATACCTATCACATGTTCATTGTAGATAAGCACCATTCAGTTTGAGAAAATGCGGCCGATCGGTGTATCACTTCTTTGTACAATTATGGACAAGGTACTTCTCCGACACTTTCAGCATATCTGTATTTATCCTTGGCATTCTATTACTAGTGAACCATATTATTATCTGTGTTCCAAACTTCCAATCTATTTATCTAACCTAAATCATGAATCACTGATTGGTTTAAGTACTACTAAACAAGTATTTATGTTGCAAATAGAAGCATATGCATAAACGGTGTAACTTGATGATGATAGCTCTATGGATAAAATTATTCCTATTCTGAAATTAATTTTTTAACATGATATTGTGGGTCCAACTTCAACAAAGTTCGTGTCGTAATTTAAATATTGGTTGTATAACATTAAAAGGACATTACGAGCAATTCTCACATTTCTAAAATGGGTTGCACAGTCCTCTTTATGTCTTTAAATTCCTCCAGTCTTTGGTGAAAACATTCCTTCCTTTCTGAAATGATTTGGTGGTACTAAGCTGAACAAATTTGACTCTCAACTTAAATCTAAATAAATTTAACTAAGTTTGAACTATGCTTTGCGAAAAGTTTTTTGAAATGTAATTATTTTGGTTTCTTTTGTTAGTTTGCATCAGCTTCAGACCCTGAGCTTCCTGATCACCTCCTTCTGGAACAGTATCAGGTTTATCTCACAACCCTTTCTGATAATTATATTGTGGTCTTGCTAGACTATCTGTCAATGCCTCATTGCTGTAGACATGGTTATTAGTAGTCACCTTATTGTCGATTTTGCATGTACTCACCCTAGGCCCAGCTGGTGTCTGCTGTCCGAAGTGCATTGGACTCATTGTCAGGCCCAGTTTTACTGGAAACGGGCCTGCAGCTAGCGACTAAGGTATAGATCGGAAGCAGTTGGTTTTGTGCTGTAGTGAATTGACGTGTTAATTAGATGGTCTGACATGATTTCAGATGCTGACAAGTGGGATCATTAGTCGAGATCAAGTTGCAGTCAAGAGGATATTTTCTTTGATTTCACGTCCACTGGATGACTTCAAAGACCTTTACTATCCATCATATGCCGAATGGGTCTCGTGCAAGGTTCATTCGCATTTGACCAGATTATATAGCTGTGTCATAGAAATAGATTATTTTAAACTGTTCTTTGCTTAATATTTCTTGATTTTGCATCATAAAACTTGGCGATGAAACCTAATTAGGAGCTCATGCTTATTATTTTGTTTCTTGTTATTTTCAGATCAAAGTAAGGCTTCTCTCGGTCCATGCTTCTCTCAAGTGCTACATGTTTGCATTCTTAAGGAGACAAGGTGATGAAGTTCCTGATGAGTATCTAGCTCTATTGCCATTGTTTGCAAAGAGTTCAAGCATTCTGGGGACATATTGGCTTTCGTTTTTGAAGGACTACAGCTTTGTCCGATTCCACCTACATTTGGGAAATGTGAGCTTGATTTTTTTTCCTTCACTCTATGCTACCTGCTTCAACTAACAATGGATCACTCTGAAGGGGAAAAATCTGTAGCATTAATTACTGAACTTTGGCTTGTTTGTGTGCAATGCAGTGGAAACCATTTCTTGATGGAATTCAATCATCAAGTGTTTCAGTTGAGTTGCAGCCATGCCTAGAAGAAGCTTGGCCTGTAATTCTGCAAGCTCTAGTGTTGGATGCAGTTCCTGTAAATTCTTGTATGAACGAATCTTCCCCAACAGAGAGATCAAAACACATTCCTACTTCTGGATACAGCATGGTGGAGTTGCGGTTGGATGACTTTCAGTTTCTGTGGGGGTTTTCACTCCTGATTCTTTTTCAGGAGCAAGATATTATCGTTGGCGAACATATTATACCCGTCATCAAATCCAAGTTCAGCAGTGACATCTTAGTTGATGATTTCAATTCTTTATCTTCAAAGTTGAACAACATTTTCTTCCCTGTGTTCCAGTTTATGTCCACTGAAAGATTCTTCTCTGCTGGATATCTCACTTTAGATGCTTGTCGAGAGTTAATGCAGGTACGTACACATTCATCGTCCATCTTACACATCAGTAAGGGTAGTACAATCTTTTGTTGGGTGTTCCTATTTTAACAATGGTGAAGAATGAGGGAGTCTCTCTTACTATACATGCATATGATAAAATTGTTAATACTGTGTAGCCTTTGAAGTTATACGTGCCTCTTTGTTTTACTTTACAATCAAATAGACTTCTCTAGTATTTTATGCATCTTGCTGCCATTTTTTCCAAAGCGTATTTGCAGATTGAGAGGAGAAATGCTAACAGCATGCCGAGTGTAAATATTATTGTTGACTTCAATTGCTGTTGAGTAATTCTCAGTGGTCGGGACTTAAATTGATAGGACATCCTCTTTCTGGAATCGTTAATTGGGTGCACAATTGGCTATTTTCACTCTTTCAATTTGTTTCTTGACATCTTTTGCTGTGTGATTAGGGGCCAATAGTTGTGTTTCTGTTAAAAGTTTTCTACTCTAATTATTACTTTCTTTACTATGGATGCAGCTCTTTTCATATTTAGTTTTCAGAGAAGATACATGGGATTGTCTTGCAGTCTTTTTTGTATCTCAGGTAATGGTTGTTCTGATATTTATTTTTTTGAACTAAGCCAGATTTGAAGATGAAACCAACAATATACAGTGGAAAGAATATAACTCTACTGAAAAACTATCTGGCCTATACTTGTACACATAAATTCTGTTACCTCATCCGGTCGCAACAAAATTGTGACATAACAGCTTAATCATTGAATTATGTAAAGAGGACCATCTCTAAGTAAACTTATTTATTCTTCTCATTAGTTAAAATCAATGCTTTTTGTTGTTAGCTTAATCTTGAGAGTTTGATGTATTTGTTCACAAATACTTGAACACTCGAGTCAATCTTTGACTTGAAAGTGATAACTCCCTAACAGCGCTATAACCATTTATTCTGATGTCAAACAAAATACAGCTGTACATGCTTTAAAAATTTGTGCTGCCGTATTAGACATGTAATTTAATCACTCATTCTTGTCTGGCCTTAACAGGTTGTTCAGAACTGTCCTAAAGATTTCCTTGAAGTGGAGAATTTTGCATACTTGGCAATGGAACTCTGTTTGACTTCTCTTTTCAAATTTTTATTAAGGTAACTGTATATCAGGGGTTTTTTTTCGAATGTAGAGAAATAATGGTTTGAAAATAACTGATGTTGCTTTGGGTTCAGTAGCAATGCGAGCTCTCAACACCCGTCAGGCTGGGAAAAAGTTACTTCTATCACACTTATCACTGCTTCAATGTTATTGGACCGCTGTGAAGCTCAGGTGGATAAACACACTTATGATGTTCTATCAAAAACCTGAGTTTTTCATTTCCAAGTCATACAGATTCTTGCTTTTGAAGTTATGCAGTG
This sequence comes from Phtheirospermum japonicum, assembly GCA_014905375.1. Classification (NCBI taxonomy): domain Eukaryota; kingdom Viridiplantae; phylum Streptophyta; class Magnoliopsida; order Lamiales; family Orobanchaceae; genus Phtheirospermum; species Phtheirospermum japonicum. Next base: position 341,190 of record BMAC01001019.1, on the reverse strand, counting down.
CACTGAAAACCTTATCGTGTTGGCTTCATTTTCTTATTAGCAACGCGTTTGATGCAGATGCAGCTCAAATTCTTGTTGCCTTTTCTCCTGATTGGGTACAAGTGCATTGGAGAAGCATCAACTGAGATATCTCTTTCGAGAATAAATGACTTTGTTCAGTCTATTTGTTCTTTATTAAAGAGACTTGGTAAGTACTGATAACTTAGTATTGAGACAAACACTTAAAAGGAATCTTATGTTCATCATCAGCTTAATAAAATTTTCTTATTATCTATCTGCTGTAGTCGTCAACAAAGGTCTACACCATGACTTTGAGCACCATTTTCATTTACTTCATGGCTTTTTCCCATCTGTAGTAACAACTACTGTTGATCTAGTATCTTGTTTCCTGGTACTTGGTTTGATATTGTTTGGCTTATCTATGGATTTGTTGACTGCTCAGTTCCCCCATTACTGTTTCACAGCTGACCAGAACTATTTTAACCTTACTCGCTCTAGGAATAGGACTAGTCGTGAAATCACGAGTGTTTCCAGCTCTTGTTGACTCCAATGGGTTGTTCTTCTGTAACTAACACTTGCTGCCGCTGAAAAAATGTATCCTGATTCCCAGATTTGATTGCCTTAGTATCCCTTTAGAAATCAATCCTCTGTTGAATTCAAGAATTTTAATCTTGATTCAGTTACCCCACTTTCATTGTTACCATTCTGAAAGCACAGGTTGTGCTTGATTAAGAAATAGACACCCGAGTATCCTCCTTTCAATCATCTATTACAATCTCATGTCGGAGGTTCTAGTTTTTCGATGTGTGGAGTTAAGGCTCCAATTTGCCTTCTCAACTCTTGTCCACTTTTTTTTCATCTGGGCCAACTACTCCAGGTGTTGTACTACTTCTGTTAGTTGATGAAATTATGGCGTTGCAAATTACCCGAGTAGTAACCTGTCCTGATACAGGGCCAACACTAGGTGCAATCGGAGAACATAAATCAAGGAAACCTAGTTTGTAGTCTGTTGGGAAATACCCTAATAGTATACCCTAGAAGGGAGAGTAAAGTAAATTCTGGGATAAGTTTTCTTTATTAAAACTACAAAGAGCTTGTGTGTGTGTGTGTGTGTGTGTGTGTGAAACTCTAAGATTAAATTTCTATTTTGGACTAGACGTCAATGGCCCCTCTCATAATAAAAGAAGTGGAAAACCAAAGATGCTCTTAAAGCCATGCTGCCACAGTACCTCATTAGCAGTATACCTGTACAGTGTGATACTGTAATTATTGATTGAAAATAATATGAATGACAACAGAAGACAATTAAAATATGATGTAAGCTAAAATAAAAGGACAATGACATCAAAATAGGCTTCATCAGTTCATAATTAGAAAAAATAAAATATGAATTCACCTAAAAGGTGGGTGTTACTATGTCGTCACAGTCAAGTTGTTGATTCAGAAGTTGGTCATGTTTACTGAATAGAGGAGGGAGAGGATCAATCCTAGCTGTTATCATTACACTTTAATGCCTCTATCCTGGAGAGAGATTTTTATTCATAAGATAGATCTCTGGGTAATTTCATATTGAGTAATATCAGCCACTATGGTTATACTTTTTATAGGTCTCTTTAGCAAAACAATTATGACATTGTTTTTCTTCTCTGTGGAAAAACTTGTTCGTCTATGTATCGCTCTAAGTCAATCAAGTATTGTGGATACTAATAGTTTTAATCCAGTTGCATATGATTCTATCTTAACTCCACCATCCTGCAAACTATGGTGTTGGATATTTAAAGTTTCCTTGAGTAATAAACATAGCATAAATCAGGCTGATGATTTCTTCTATTACAGGAAACTTAGAACTTGGGTCAGATGGCCTTACCCAGATGGTTTCAACAACCAGAGCTTGTCTAAATGCAACTGCTAGTCTAACTAATGAGTGCGTTCAGGCAATTCATCAACTGGAAAACAAGAAGTCCGAATCACGAAAGATGCTGCTCTTGAAGCTTGCCTATTCTGTTGAACTATTATTTTCATATGCCTCTCTAGCTTTTGCATTAGAAGGCCCTGGAGAGAATCGAGAAAGTAATCCCGTTTTATATAGAGCATTGCATCTTAGCATTCAGTCTATCCAGTCTGTGCTTACTGATTCTAACATACAGGTGACCTTATTCTAAAATCTCGCAAAGATCTCTCAAATTTGAGGCATTTCACATTTAAATAATTAAAGAGAAGTTTATGTGCAGATTCAAGCAATTGGTTTGCAAGTTGTGAAAGTCATGCTGCAAAAAGGAATTGGTGCAGAATCTAATTCTTTCTTAATATTTTGTGTTGGTGAGCTCATTGAAGACTTATTTGTCATAGTCCGGAACATTTTGGAGGTAAGTATGTTTTCCCAGTTAATCTCAAGAGATTCACATTCACATGGATATCTCATCCTAAATGGGCTGCTACATGATTTTGATCACAGAACATGATTACAAGAGAATCAGTTGCTATTGCTGGGGAGTGTTTGAAAATCTTAATGCTTCTGCAAACATTGTCAAAAGGCACTGATTATCAGAATGGTCTAATACATCTTCTTTTGGAAGCTATTCTCTTGATTTTTTCGATGTCTCATGGTTCTCTTTCTCAAGTAAATGCCGACACTGTTCCTTGATCTGTTTTATGTATCGTATGGATACTAATAATCAAGTTTACTTGCAGGAAGCTAATGAATTACGCGACTTAGCTGTGAAACTCGTTTCTCAACTGGCTCAAATTCCTAGTTCAGCAGCTTCCATCAAGAGTATTCTATTATCAATGCCTACTACGCAAAGACAGCAGCTTCAGGTTCCTTTTTCACCCCCTTGTTTTTATAGGTTTTGGCAGTTTATTGAATAATTTAAAGAGGTTTTACTTGATAAAATTGACCTCTGTAATATTATCTTATTGAAGTAAATGGTGCAAGTTGAAGCAAATTGACCTCTGTAATATTGTCTAATTGATCTCTGCAACTTGAGAATTTGAGATTTCAATCCCATGCTTTTCAGGACATAATCCGCGCTTCTGTGGTTCAAGATAAGAACCCAAAGCCAATCTCATCATCTGGACCACCCTTGGTGATTAAGTTGCCCACGCAGACCGGGCAAAATGAAGAAAATCCCTCGTTTCCGTTAGACCCTCCAAAGGAGCCGTCTAACGACAGTAGTGCAGAAGACGAAGACGAAGATGACGATGACGATTGGGATACCTTCCAATCTTTTCCGGCCTCAGGAAACGGAACTGTTCCAGCTCCAGAAAAACATTCCCCCGTCTCATATGATAGTAAAAACAGTGACAACGAAACAAACTCTGCTTCCCCATCTCTTAGCAATAAGGAAATTCTCAGCATTGAAGATCACGAGCTTGGTGAAACTCACACAACAGATGCGGCTCCTGAAGATGCTTATATTGGCAATCAGCAAACTGACGAAATGGTTTCGGGCATTGCAGGCGAGGAGTTGTTGCCGGATATTCAGTCCGATCAAGTTGATTATGAAGAACATACTGAACTTTTATTTCCCACCGATCTAAAGGTAACAGAAATGGGACCCGGATATGAGAATGATCGGCCTTTGTCAGAGGTTCCTCATGTGGATAGCATAGAAATACACTACATAAATTCTCATGACTTTGAGCAAGGATTATCCGAGCTTGCGCCGACAGAAATTTCTGCAGTGTGTGTAGAGCCATCTAGAGAGAACAACTATCACGAGAGTGCAAATATTCTTAACCATGTCGAAATAACGGGAAACGACGAGCATGAAGGGCCGGTTGTGTCAACAGATAATTCTGAACTAACCTCCATCACTGATGATCTTCCTGATTTGGGGCATCATGGTGATACACCTGTGCAAGCCAGCTTGTCTGAGACAGATGATATAAAAAATGATGACAAAAAATGATGATACAGAAATGGTAATTTCGTGTGTTGACATTGTCTTCGAATTTAGATAGATGGTTATGTATACCAACTTGTGTAGCCTGTCCGTAGATGTGTACAGTATTATACTGTATTTTCTCATAGTTATTCGTTGCTGATGTGCCGTTTGTGTGCACACAAGTATCCTCTATTTTTTTTCTTCTCTCTATTTTTTTTCTTCTCTTTTTTTTTTTTTTTTTTTTCGGTCATAATTGATTTGCTGATAACTTGTGTAATGACGATTTTGCATGAGACGAATGTATATGTGAGATCTTTAATATTAAGCTCAGAGAATGATTTGTGAATGGTGATTGCTTATGATATAACTTTGTATCCTCGTGGATATGTAGGCATTGAAATCAAAGATGTAAAGTGTCTTTGGACACTGAGGGAAAATTCTACAATACCATCAATGTACCGTGTCTCGTGTATTTTAAGTTATTGATCTATTGTACTAAATAAAATTTGAAAATAATCTAATAGTTAGAATTACATGGTGAATGGTACCTTAAAGGTACCGTTTAAAGGTACCGTAGAGAGACTAAAATTCTACAATACCATCAATGTTCCATGTCCCATGTATTTCAAGTTACAGATCTATTGCACTAAATAAAATCTGAAAATAATCTAAGAGTTAAAATTACATGGAGAATGGTACTTTAAAGGTACCCGCAGAGAGGCTTAAACTGCGGGAAAATTCTACAAAGCCATCATTGTACCATGTCCCATGTATTTCAAGCTATTGATCTATTGCACTAAATAAAATATGAAAATAATCTAACAGTTAAAATTACATGGAGAATGGTACTTTAAAGGTACCGTAGAATTCCTATACTAAGCTGAAATGATAATTTGGTGGCTCTTCTTTTTATCTCCTTCATGAAGCTCACGATCGAACCACGATGACTCAAAGCGAGGAGTTCACATATGGTAATGACATGATCATTTCCTCTGATGAGAGCAGTGGGTTCGAGGAAGTTATGGCGGAGGATGATCGATCCCCAAAAGTTAAGGCGGAGGATGATGGATCCCCAATTGGTGGTTGAGGTTGCACCACCACCACAATCACCGTGAGGTTAATAACAACGATGATGATGAAGATCATATCGAGAAGATTGTGCTTAAAACGTAGAGATAAAGAATTGATTTTGAGATTTCAGGCTTCAGATATGGAGAAGAAGATTAAGAAATGAGGTTGTGTTTCCAGTTAAATCATCTTTTGATTCCTTTTGCTTCATATAATTTTACTATCTAATTTTTGGTTCATATTGTATTCTACTTTTTTATCCTTAATCACTCATGACTGTGGATTGAGTGCTTTATGCGGATAAAACAGTTTTTAGAGTTGAAAATCATGGCTACCTAGTTGCGTACATTTCATAAAAAAAGTTCTAATCTTTCTAAGTAGTGTTCCTAGCTAATGATATTATTATCTAGTGATAGTTATTATTGATTGTGATAATTTAATTACCTTGTATAGTAATCAGGAAGCAAAAAGTATTTGCAGACGTATGATGTGATTAATAGTTTTGATAATTTAATTACTGATTTGGTAATTTTTAAAAATATAATTATTGCAATGTGAACTATGATTAATGTGATATAAAAAATTAAGGTTGATGTCATATTATGATACTACTGAATGTGGTAATTTTATATTATAGAAAATGACTACGGTACTATGAAAACACCTTGCCCCCATCCCCTGTATTTACATCCATTAATCTATCCCACTACGTTTCACCTTAAATGATCTAATAGTTATGATTAAATGCATAATATTATAGTCACAATAATGTAGAATCTCCCTATATTATATGTGGTAATTTTTGAAGAAAACGTGAATGTTGTTGATGTGTGATTTCAAAGAAAAAGTATGATTTATGTTTTAGAAATATAACAACTACTTGTGAAAATATTGTTACTCTTGTTAAGGATAAATTTATCATTAAAAAAAAAAAAAAAAAGTATAAGCATCACCTAATGGACCAAAAAAAAAAGATGGGTAACCTAGTGGGCAAATGTCTTTTATATTGTACTTATTGGTCAATTTCTCTAAAAAGTATGATTTGGGACTAAAGTGTGGGGAGATTATACGGTGTCTTGAAGACATTATTTTTCATCTAATAAAACCATAAGATCAACTTCAAAAGCACATCAATTTATGTAAATGCAGGGTTGTCAGCATGGTGCATTCACGACCGTCTTATGAAACCGTACCAAAACCTCTAGTTTCTTTATTTTTGAGCAAGCACCATCCTAATGAGGATGTAACCACGAATATGTTTCTTGACTAACCCTCCTAGCTAAACGAGCAGCTCGACAAGGCTCGAACTTAGCTCATTACTCGAGCTCAAGCTTGAAAACACTTTAAGGAGCTCGCCCTGGTGGACTCAAACGGAGCTGGATTTGGCTGGTAATTGTCACTTTACTGGCATGAAAGTTTAGGTTTAGTTCATCATTATTCACTTGGGAAAATTTTGAGCTCAAGCACAATTCAATATCCCAATACTCTCGATTAACAGCTCTACTCCGTGGTAAACTACTACCATCATTTAAATTTTGATTGCCTTAATTTTAGAGGCCTCTTGACAAACCGATAAAAACCTAAATCGTATAAATTATACATGAATATTCAACAATTACAAGTGAAATTAAAATCAGCTTGGGCAAATAATAAACACCATTGGAACTTCTTAAAAAAAAAGCTAAACCATTCGCCGGATAATCCGAGTCTGAAATAAAAGTTAAATACTTACGGAACCTATTACATCCTCTGTATCCACATGATATTGTTTGGGAAACTCACTGATAAAAGTATATAGTAAATAATCCCCATGGAAACGAAAGTAAATTTGCAAGTATTAAACTCAATAGGAGCAACTTTAGTCGTCAAACTCGTGCATATGATCTAATAGGTAGTTGGCAGCAAGCTCCTCATTCTTGTTGCATGCGAAGAAAACTTCCAACACCAGAGCTTGATCAAAACCCATTGCTTCAAGCTGTGAATACAGAAACATTGCGTAAAAGTACTTTCAATGGCGTGTATAACTTTTTCGTGGGCGATGAAGCTTTTTAATGGAACTAGGTCCATAAATCATAATTACAAAAACTACACTTAAGGCTTGGACTAATTTTAAAAAAAATAAAAAAAATTCTATCATATTTCAAAATAACAAATGCTCTCCCTGAATGGTATTACTTTACAATTTTTAAGGATACCTGAGTTTTTTGTGGTTTTTTTTTTTTTTTGGTAAATAGACTAAACCTCAAGAATATTTTGTAATTAATCCTAAATCATAATAATGAGGCGCAAGATGCTATACAAGAATCCCAAGATATTGCCAGGATAAACAAGAAAAAATTGCACCTCAAGGGCAATTACACAATTAACTCGAAGAACATTTTTTTCTAAACAGAGTGGGCCCCTGGGGGAAAAAGGAAAAACTTACACGCTCAATTGCCTCCTGCTCATCCGGCGTAACAGTCACAGCCTGTGGCATTTCTTCTTCAGGAAACTGACCCAATATATCCCTAAGCATTATTGTCGTAGTAGATAAGTCAGTAAGATATTCAGAAAGATGGAATTAAAAGAACCGACAAAATGTGACAATTGGTAAGTTAAATTCGCACTCTTCCCCCTCCGCAACAGGTTCATTTATTAATCTTAGGAAGTCAGCCTGATGCTCTTGAATCATTCGTACTAGTTGTGGATTTTGCTTTCCCAGCTCTTGAAGCATAGGCTGCAAATGACATAATTACAAGAAAAAAACTCAGTATTTAACATCTCAAAGTTACACAAGTAAATTGCAACGTGAAATAAATACCTGCAAGATTTGAGGATTGGCTTGCACCACGGCTCGCAGGGCTTGAAACTGTTTAAGATTTTACCTAAATGAATAAAAAAGGAGGGGAAACAAACAAAAAACAAAAAAAAACTACGCTTTCTAATTGAAAACCAAGTGTAAACCTGTTGACTATTGCGAAGAAAATCTAATGTGCCAGCACTTGCATCAGCCCCTATGCTTGGGAGACCCTGGCTCCAAAAAAAAAAGACGAAATGAATTTTTAATTGATGTTTGCTTTCTACAAGGACAATTTTCTTGGTTCTTTACCAAAGTTGCTGATATTCTCAGATAAAATCGTTACCTGTGGAAAAAGATCTAAAGGATTAGCATTTGGTCCTCCACTAGAAGGCACTGCTGCTTGCGTATCCTGAGCTGGAGTCCCCACGGGCTGCTGCCCGCCAGGTGGAGGCTGAGCCGCAGGAGCAACTTCTGCTTGCTCTGGAATACCCTGAAATCAAATTCTTTAATTAAAGAGTGACGTGATTATTATTAGATTTGGAAAAGAGAAGAAAATATTTTAGCAGTATTTCGTAACGATTAAAACACCTTATGTTTCACCTCATGGAGAATTGAAAGTTGATTACAAGGTGCGATTGGATACAATTTCCTTAATGAGAGAATAGTGAGAAAAAAAAAAAGTTTGAAAGAAGAATGAAGAAAATTGAAAAAAAAAAGTTTGAAAGAAGGTTATGAGAGATGAAATGTAATGATTAAAGTTCATTTAATGAAAAAAAGGTAAAATAATGATTGGGAACGAAGGTAATTAGAGTTATATGAGTGGGAGAATAATGAAATTTATGGGAAAGTGTGTAATAATGACTAGTGATTGAATGATTTGTTTTAATAAATGGGTTCAAGTGATTGGTTGAAGAAAAAAGTGAAAGTGAGTGAAAAGGATAATTTTTGGGAAAAACAATTCAAGGTGAAAAAACCTAATGGAATGATATCCAATTGCACCCCAAGGTTTTGGGAAACTCACGGAATAAAGGTAATCAACTGCTCTCTCTGGATTGTTATATGCAGCCCGTAGAGCCCGAATGACTGTATCACGATCCCAGCTTCCTCCACCCATATCTAGGATCTGTTGAACAACGGCCTCCAAGTTATTTCCAGCAACAAGATTTGATGCTGCTTGATCAAAAACATCTGCCATTCTGTTTGAACGAAGATGAATAAAAAGAAAAAAAAATAAAGATAGTGTGCGGTGAAGACTGTTAAAACAGTAGATACTGATATCAACATCAAAGGCTATAAGCAGATTGAATATACTGACGTAGCAGGGGGCGGAGCAGGAACTGGAGCAGACACAGGCGCTGATTGTGGACTGCAAACGTAACAAATGTAAGTTATAACATAAGAACATAAAACTGATAAAAACGCCTTCGCTAGACATAGCCAAAAACTAGACCAATAAGATGAACTCACGGTGCAATTGTTGATGCAGGTGTTGATGCTGCTGTTACGGGCTGCGCTGGCGGAGGTGTAGCCCTTGCAGGTTGGGTCTACAGAATTAAACAAATAAACCAACAGAAACAAGTTAATAGAAGGAACACAGAATTTAAATCATCGAGATCAATGTTTCCACCTAATCCACTCTCTTCTAAAATAAACATGTATATAGATGCCATGCCACCATCAAAATCTGTAGGCACACACATACACAATTACATTTGCATAAACTTCCAGCTTATTGTGGTAATAACCAAATCAAATGCTAAAATTAGCAACAGGATGTCATTTCATGTCAGCAGATATTAGCCACCTCGCAAACAAAATAGCCAAATGTATTTCAAACTGCACAAACACACAAAGACACACGTAATACAAATTAAAATTTTAAAAATGAGTTGATGAGCTCACTGCATTCGATGGGGCAGCAGATGCAGTGGCAGCTCCAGTTGACGAGGCCTTACTCTACAAGATTTGCATGACATAGTCAATATGTTGTTCTAAGGGCTACATTAGTATGGGTGTCTGCTTGAAGACAGGCATAAGCAAAAGGCATCATACAGACAGTAGCAAATTAGCAATTATAATATATATTACTTTCCGTAATGTGATGTAGGCATTACCTGCCATCATCCCTTTCAATCAATGTGAGGTGCAATGTAATACATTGTCAAATTGCACATCAATCATAATACAACTTCGTGCAAGATGAAATGATATAGAAGTAAATGGGTAGGAGAAAGAGCTTACGCAGCATATTACCTTGCTCAACATAATCACGACAAAACTTTTTTCAGCAACTTGGTTCTCCTTCAGTGTGGTCTCATCCTTGAGAATTTTCCCTTGATGGATAAGAACCTGTCGAGCAGCTGGGTAGACATCAGAGCCCTGAGTTGTCTCAATGTTCTTCTTCACATCTGCCACCTAATAGTAATCAAGGCAGATAACAGAGTGCTTGAATAGACTATATTTCAATTTTAAAAAGAAAAAGAACAAAAAAGTGCCAAAAGACGGATATGGAATATTATTGTTAACTAAATGTCATCATGAAAACTAGTCGGTAATTCTGCACAAATCCATGGCCAAAAAACAAAAGTCTGACGAACCATATGCAGACCATTTATTTGATCATAGGACTCAAAATCTCCACTCATCCAATTTTCATGGACATTCAACTTTAAACAAGAGTGGAAAGGATAGAAACTCTTTTGCCTTTAGCAATAGTGGTTTGCAAATTATGGTGTCACATTATCACTCCAATAGAACAGTTAATTCCTGAACATAAATTGGTGCTTCAGGAAATGAAACATTGCTTGTGGACGCTCCAGAAAGAGGATAAAAGTATATGAAAAATCATAAATATGATAAACATCATTAAATTTAAGAGAAATCTCTAGTGCAACAAACATTTACTAAATGTCATGTGCCCAACTTCAGGGTGCTAAATATAATTTGCAGTGCAATGCATAAGAAAACGAGTCAACTGGTAACAACACAATCCAAAACAACGTTTCGATTTGAGCAATTCCAAAACCATATATCTTACCTATGGCATTGAAGAAGCCTATAAAAATTCCTTTAAAAGAATAAACATCTCAATTTTCAGGAAGGTTGCACTACTACCTCCCCCTCCCCCACTCCCACCCTTATACCAGCTAATGTTTAACAAATAAACTGTTGGGCCTAGAGACCTATGCTTCTTTCAGTGCATGCCCAAAAATACTCAATAAGTTAAGAAGGCCATGGCATAAGCTTTCTGCGGCAAGGAATGCAAGGTTTTCCATAAACCTGAAGCTTCAGATATTTTTAGCCTAATACACATATTATATGTAATCGTAGGCTGGTATTGAACAATGTGATGAAGATTTTGGTTAATGGATAACTCCGGCATTTGAGACATGTACTCTACATTTGAAAAGTTTGTGTTCAAACAGACAATTGAAAACATCTTTCAGGGCCAACCAGTAAATTTCTGTAATAAAGGAACTCACTTCTATCAACCAAAGATAAGAGATACTCCTCCAAATCCCAAACCATTCTGAAGATTTTAATTTTATTTTGTTTATTTTTTGTATTTAACCTGAAACAGCAAGTATTTTGAATTTAGCACAAATAAATTCTTGTAACTAATACCACTGGTATAGGACCTGAAATTTTAGGGAATGGAATTTGGTCATAACTGACTGTAAAATAACTCTAACGACTATCATATGATACACACTTTCTGCATTATCTATCAAAAAATTCACGTTCAGAAATTCATAATTCGTGCAACTTCAGGCCACTCAGTATATCCCGGGAAAAAAGGACTAGCCGATAGGCGTAGATGAAAAGAACTCTACCATAACAATTCAAAAACCCTAATCACACTTCAGTCACATAATACGTAATACAAATTAAACACATGCGAGAACATATTCCACCAGCGTATTTGACATATGTACAGAGCGATTGAAAGAAGGAAAGTGAACCGTACGGTGTCCTCGGGTTTCACTTCAATCTCGAAGTGCGATCCCTTCAAAGTTTTCACGAAAACCTTCATCTTCGGTTTTACTTCTATAGTCCGTGAGCTCAACGGAATTGATTCTCAGATCTCCGGTCGCCGCCGGCGATTTGTCTACGTTGCGAGACAAATTGGAGAAGAGGAAAAAAGAATATTAACAGTAAAAATCAGTGTGAACGGAATCTGCAAACCTGTCACCCACCTTTATATAGATGGGTGTGGGTATTGATTAAGTTACATCCTGGTCAGTGACGGTATTTCCACATCGAGTAACTTATCGCCGCGTGTGAAGAATTAATGAGCTGGACGAGTGATTTTCATTTTTTTTTAACTACTTCTTTGGTAGCTCCTCGTATAGTATACCAAATTCTCTTGGCCTAGGCTGATACCGAACACGATTGTACTCTCTCTTTCCAAATGTATTTAAGCGAGAGTCTCCTATTGGACCGATCTTATTCTTGAAAACGATTTCATCGTATAAGATTACTTTTTATTATATTTATTAATTGATCAATCCCAATCCATCTTTTTAATAAATAAAAAAATATTAATTTTTTATTTCTCTCTCACACATAAGCGCACACACACGATCTCCACCTCTGAACTACAGACGTCACTGTCAATTGTCGTTCGTCGGCTGCCGGCAGCCGCCACCGCCGCCAATCACCGGTAATGTTTTTTTTTACAATTTTTATATCATTGGAAGCGTCTCGTTTCCCTCGTTTTAGATTTGAAATTGAATTTACGATATAATACTTCATTCAACGTAGATCTAAGGTCAAAAGTCATAAAAATTATCAACTTTGACCTTCGGTTTACATCGATTCATCGGACCAAATTTAGATCGATCACTACCTTTCATCTCCTCTCGTTCCACTCTACAATACGGTCAATTCAGATTTTGAAAAAAAAAAACGCTGAAAAAACAAAGTTAGAATCTGTCTAGTTTAAGTATTACAAAATTAGTTAAAAGTATAGCAAACTTAGTTTAAAGTATCACAAATTCAACTAAAAGTATTACAAAATCAAGTAAAAGCACATTATATATTTTTACATCTTTTTTTAATTAAAATATCATAAAAATATTGTTAAAATATTACAAAGTTGTTAAACTATCACACTATCTGTAATTTAGTTTTTTTTTCCTTATATCTATGCCTATTACACTTAAATAGTTAAAACTACCACAAAAGTTTGATCACGTACCACAAAACATAGTAAAAGTATCACATGTTTTCTAATACTTTTACTGCATTTTGTAATATTTGATAAAAACATATAATATTATGTGTATGCACTTAAAAACTGTGATACATTTAACAAAGTTTTGATACTTTAACTGTATTTTGCGATACCTTTACATAAACTATATTGTGTAATAATATTAATAAAAGTTGTAATACTTTTGAATAGATTTGTGATACTTTTATAGTAATTTTTGATACTCCATATAGGGATATATTATACAATACTTTTAACTCAAATTGTAATACTTTTAACTCAAATTGTGATACTTTTACTGTAATCTGTAATACATTAATATGGAAAATATCATATTAATTTGTAATACATGTAATTGTGAAACTTTAATTATGTTTTGTGATATATTAACAACCTTATGTAATACTTTAAGATTTTATTGGAACTAAGAGTTTAAATAATGATTTTTTTGATATTTTTATTACAATTTGTGTTATCTTAAATTGATATTGTAATACTTTAACTGTGAAAATTGTATATCTGACATGAAATTAAAAAAAAAAATTTGATACTTTTATTATAACTTGTGATACTTAAAACCAATTTTGTGATACAAATATATTTAACCAAATACAATATTATTTTAGTTAATACATGCAAGATTTAAAAAAAAAATTCATCTCCTTCTGATCAAATACCTCAACCCCCATCGGCCACCACCGCACTAACACCATTACACATATGAAAAAGTAAACAATTTTGGGCCGTTTAATTTCTGAAAATATAGTCCATAAACTAAAGAATAAACAACATTCATATACAGGCAAATTACAACAATACTATAAAAAATTACACAAATGAACACACGCTTAAACAGACAATCTAACATCAACACCACCGCATGGAAGCCACCAGGGCGGACAAAAAATGGCGACCACAACCATGGTAGAAAACGGAAAGAGAGAGAGAGAGTGAAGCGAAAGAAAAAAGCCTACCGTAGTCGGTATCGATTACGACACCGATTTGAATACATAAACTGGGGATCTCGTAGATTACAACGCAAGAAGTTAAGCGGTGATTGTAGATCTAAAATTGGCCAGGTACATCGTCGTAGATCGGAGGTCAAAATTAACAATTCATAAATTTTGACCTTCGATCTACGATGATCAAAACATTGAATCGTAAATCAGATTCTGAATTTAGAATGAGAGAGTTGAGACAATTCAAATAATATATTTTTTGTTAACTTTTACCACCGGAAGACAATGAACGTCGACGGTGGCCGTGTGTGCAAGAGAGAAGCAGCGTAGAGGGGAGGGAGAATGGGGGGCTGCGGCTGGATGTTTTTTTTTTTCTTTATACCAAGCATGATCATGTAGAGGCTTGTTTGACAGTAGTTCGATCAGAACTTGAGAGAGAGAGGGAGAGAGAGAGAGAGAGGTGGGGGGTGGGGGGGGGGAGG
>BMAC01001019.1:308517-324468 GCA_014905375.1 Phtheirospermum japonicum | reverse complement strand
TATTTAGGGATAGTGTTGGGCGGGCCGCGGGCGGGTTGAACAGAAGGGTATGATAAAAAACTGGTCTCATATTATGAGACTGGTCTCACCCCAAGTAATTTGCCTATTTAATTATATTTTCTTGGCAATTTATTTGATACAATTAGGTGCACTCTGCAAGGTGCACTTTTTTTTTTATGGTATATGTATATTTTATATTATGATATATGCTCTATGTTTAATGATTTCACTTCTTGACCTAATAATCATGGGATGAGAGGGAGGAGGAGGCTTTGAAGTTGTAGGAGGAGGAATAGGGAGTGGGATAGTGAGATTGTGCCTTGCATGGATGAGGATAAAGAAGAAAATAAAGTATAGTGATGAGGTGTTGTATTTGGGGAAGGCTGGTGAGTTGAAGTCGACTCCATTAAATGTGTAGAGTAGGTGGTGTTGGTAAATAAAGAAATTAAAGAGCATGTATAGAATGTTGCGGCATGAGGGAAGTTGAACAAAAAAGTGTTGTATAGGGAAATTCCCCTTCAATAAAAGTAATTATGGTAGCATTATTCTTCTTAATGGATGAAGACAAAGATACCTTTTATGACTATCACTTTATCCCAAGAATAAGCACTTAGAGGTCCTAAATTGAATTTTTTGTGAATTATAGGATCTAAGATAAAGTAAACATGAACATCCAAACACTTTAAGAAATGAATAATCTAGTTGAGAGGAATATAGTAGCTGATATGGAGGTGTGATCTTTAGAGAAAGTGATGGAAGCTTGTTGATAGTAAAAATAATTGTTCTCAATACACTCCGCCAATATTTTTTAAGAGCCTGTTTGTAATAGCAGTCGTTGGGATTCTGAATCCTGATATCCAGAATCTTAAGATATTCTGAATTATGTGAATACTAAGAATTTTTCTTTGTTATAGGATTCAAAATCCTTACTTTTTGTTGTTGATATCAAATCATGTATGGAAAGTGGATGATAATGTATTATTGTATTGTGTTATGTTAAATCATGTTTAAAAAGTGAATGATGTTGTATTATAATATTATATTTAATTATATGTGTAGGATAATATATGATAGAGATTACGTGGAAGAAATTGTTGGTTGAGTATTGGATTTTTGAGTCTTAAAACAAAGTATCCGGTATTCAGAAAACCAATCTGGTATTCTCAACCATAGGGCAAACATGGGTAAAACAATCTGTGTAAGTAAGGATAACCCCATTTCCATAATATGCGAGTGTCTTCTTTCACCTTTGCCATTTTTCTAATGGATGTGGGAACAAGAATGCAAAAAATTAATGCTAGTTGTAAGAAAGCAAGGTTCTAAATTTTAAACTCACCACCATGATTTGATTGAAAAGCCTTAGTGCAAGTGTCAATTTACCTTTCAACAAAGGCACTAAAGTGTAAGAAGACTTAATGTTCTTCTGATTTTAGTTTAAGTGGAAATCCAGGTGAACCTGGTGAAATCATCCAAAAAAATGTACATAATATTTGTATCCATTAATAGATGGAACATGAATAAGTTCCCAGAGGTCAGAGCTAATACGATCAAAGGGTTTTGTTATTTTTCTAGGCTGATCAGGAATGATCTTTGATGCATTTTTCCTAATTTACAAGTATCACATAAAGAAAGATAATTAGAAGAGGTACTCTTTATATTCATAATCTGAAACACTTTGCAAATTACAGAGTGGCAATTATGGCTAAGTTTACACATTATTACAATCAGAAATAGCTACTAACATAGTTGTGTTACAAAAATTTGAAAAAAGAACATAATATGAAAGAACTGAAGATGGATTAGAAATGAGTGCGGCAGCTCTTGATGCTTTAAGATGAGACATCAAGCTCATAGATTCCCTCTCTAAGCACTCCTCTAAGTAGAGTTTGCTTGGTAGCCAGGTCTTTAACAATATATGAGTTATCCAAAATACTTAATTAGGACCTAATTATCTTTAGTAAATTATGAAATTGCTAAGAATGTTTTTTGTGATATTAGGAACACCCAAGATGTTTTTTAGTTTTAGTCTCTTAAATGGTGAGAGAATTGTGATATTTGAATGATCACATGATATATATGGAGTTTTGAGCTATTACCCAAAGCTAGCTGAATAAGACCTTGATACTCATATATGAGCAATAGGTTTTGCAAATAAGTTATGATGTAATTTATGGCACCACTATCAAAATACCAGTTAGAATCATTTATGTAGAAGAAGCTGGACAATTTGGATAACAAGTTGCTAGATTTGAAACAATAAAGGCTTGAGGATTAGATTGATGAGACTGAGATTCATCTAGAACAATGAAGTCTATAAAGTTAACATTAAAGTGCTTATAGCATTTTATAGCATCATGATTAATGATTCCATAAATTGGCACCTTGGCTTGTTATTTTATCTATAAGAACAATCACCTCCATGAGAATAACAACCACCACCTCTGGAAAAATTAGCTTGAGAGACATGTACAGTTGAAGTAGAAGATGTAGAGAATGATGATGAGACTATCTGTGTAGCAGGCAATCACAAACCAATAGGAAAATAATCGTGTTTCTAAGTTCACATTTAATGCGTTTGAAGAGAAAACTAAGCCTCAGAAAGTGAGATCGAACCAATGTGTGTGGTAAGTCTTACCACAACAGATTCATACTCAATCTCAAGACCTCGAAAGATATATAGCACCAAATCATCATCAAAACTTTTGTGACCAACTGAACTTAGATCATCATCAATGGATTTCATACGCAATATGTAATCATTAATATATGAATCTTCTTTTTTGAGCGATTGTAATAAATTAAAGTTTCAACACATGCACCTTTGACCGAGTATGGAACATATTTTCCAATAGAGACCATACTTCATGTACAATAGTACAACGACTAACATGCCTTAGTATGGATTCACTAATAGAAGTGATGATCTAATTGAGCAGAAGCTAGTCTTTGTGCATATAGATTGCGAATTCAGGATTCAGTGACGGCAACGATGCTGCATCAGTGGAGAGAAACTACAACAACGATGTG
Organism: Phtheirospermum japonicum; assembly: GCA_014905375.1. Lineage (NCBI taxonomy): Eukaryota > Viridiplantae > Streptophyta > Magnoliopsida > Lamiales > Orobanchaceae > Phtheirospermum > Phtheirospermum japonicum. The sequence continues at coordinate 321,441 of BMAC01001019.1, read as the reverse complement.
ATGTGCAAATTAAAGATTCATCAACACCGTGCACATGAGTGGTACAAAAGATATGCACATGCCAATAAGAATACTTTGATAATGTCGTCGAAGCATGAGTGGAGAGAAATGTGGAAGAGTGAGCGCCGTGGAAATAATAGGGAAAAAAAATAAAGCTTTGAGCTAGCAGACGATTACAAATCTTTTTGGAGATGATGCCGAAATATTAAAAGGCTCTAGATACCATATTTTGTTCAATAGAAATGAGAGAAAAAAATATGCTTGTGTAAACTAAATTAACATTGTATTGAATTCAATGATTAACTCATATAGTACAAGTATGTGTGTGTATGTGTGTGTGCACTGAGCCTAGGTTTCCAGCTAACAACCTGCTTACTAACTCTGTGTGGCTAACTGTGTAATTGATGTACGTAACTAACCTAAATAATCTCCTAATTATTAGGAGAGGTTGTTATCACAATAATGTATCCATATCTCACACTTATTTACATTACAATCGATACGAAGGGAAGTCTTGATAACACTGTTTAAATCTATTGTTCTTGGCAACAAAGTAGAACTTTATATTTCTTACTCAAATCATCTTCCTTGACCATCTTTGGACACCACTGATCGAAGATTTCTTAGCACTCTAAGAAATCTTCTCCGCAATAGTACGGAGTCGATTGTAGAGCGGTAAGTTTTCTCGAGTCGTGTATCTTGAGGATAGATATTATCGGCGGTCGATTTTTACTCATTCTCTTGTTAATTGAAACTATACTAATCTACTACTAAGAAAGCAATAATCATTGATTTGTGTTTGAGTTTTATGCTAAAGCTCGAATTTAAAAGGAAACTTTAATCAAAATGGATTTAAATGAAAATGAGGGTTTAGGGTGTTCGGTTCGTCTCCACGATTAATCGGTTTTCATCGAGCACTTAATCCACGATTCGGGGTTGTCAATCTCAATTCTAGACAAGCTCCGATTAATGGTTCTAAACGAACCTAAACCCTAAACCCGTTATTACTAAACTAATTGCATCAAATAAAGCTTACAATTAAAAAAGAATTCATGGAGGAAAAATCAAATCATTTGAAATTGAGAAAAGTCAAAGGCTTTTAAATAGAACAAGAAAAATTACCAAAGAGGAAAAGTTCATACATTTTTCAAGAGCCAAAAGTTTGTCTAACTAAAAGAAGTAAAAAGCTTGAAAGGAGCATTAATGGAGTTTGGCAAGAACAACAAAAACTACAAGCTAGAAAATTAAAAGGAGGAATTGAAATGCAATGAACAACAACACAAACAAAATTAACAACATACCCTAAGCAAATTCAACTAACAAACACAACACAACAACATGAACAATAAATCAATAACAAAGCATAAAAATTAAGGGAAAGAAAACTACCAAATTGCATTGAACACAAGATCCACAAATGAGAAAGCTTCAACAACATAAGATCCACAAATTAGGGAGGTGTCACTCTCTCCAAAACTTGCTTAGAACAACTAAACCTAACTAAACTAACTACTTAAGCTAACTAAATTACATAAGCTAAGAGTTTAAACTAGGGTTTACATGACAAGGGAAATGTAGAGGCTTGGAGGAGATGAACTAGGTCCAAAACCACCAAGGAAGGGTTGGATAAGGTTAGATAAAGATGGGTCTATTTATACAAAATCGTAGGGGCAAAATCGTTAAAATGGACCAAAATCACAAGCTGCACTGCGTCTCAGTCGATCGACTGGCAGTCGATCGACTAAGGGTCAGTCGATCGACTGCTTCTCCCAAAATTTCCAAACTCACTGGACTCCAGTCAATCTGGGGAGGTCTAGCCGATGGACTGGATGATCAGTCGATCGACTGGCTCGGCTGCTCCAGCTCGGTTTCTCATTTCGCTCTAAACGCCCGCCGGTTGTCGCTCCTCGTTCACGCTGTGTTTTCTTGCTTTGCCCGTTCTAATTCGAGTCGAGTGGGATGCTCCGAGCATGCGCGGAACCACTTTGGTCATCCTACGGCCATAAATACAAAAACAAGTAAAAATGTACAAAAAACTAATAAAAACAGCGCAAAAGCTACAAAAATCTAAAACTAACAAAATAGGCCAAAACGACTCCTAAAACCCGTAAATACAAGCAAAACACACGCGAATGCGACACAAAAAGGTAACATAAAAGTGTACAAAAAAGTACAAATCAACCACCCCACACTTAGAATGATTGCTTGTCCTCAAGCAATACTAATCTAAAATCACAATACTACCCCCGGGTGATCCTAATCTAATGCACAAAAACCTAATTTGAGGCGTTGTGTGTTAAAATGCTCGTCAGCTCGGCTAAAAAGGACGACAAAGATGTCTTGACAAAGAAATTTAGATCGACTCCCGAAACCTAAAAGTACTAGGTAACCCTCCAAGTCGGTCCCCTCGTCCTTGCCCCGGCTAAGGTCTATCCACGGTCGAACCGTTAATCGGCTCCCTACTAGCCCCGATCGTCTACAACTCCCTTTAACAAATAAAATCTAAAAAGAAGGAGAAAGGAAACGTGTAAGAGTCGCACGTTTTATTACTTAATAACTACAAGGATTTATAACTTATCCTTGTTTTATTCATCATCATCATTTTTTTTTCTTTTTCTTCTTTTTTCGGATTTTTTTTTTGGTACCCAAGGAAATAAGGTTCTTAAATACAAGATATATACAAAGAGAAATCAACGGCTCCGACTACTCGTTGCTACTAGCAACTTACAATGTTTTCGATCGAGAACATGGAGCAATTGACGACTGCAAAATGCAAAACAAAAATCCTATAGAGAGTGTTCGACGACGAGGGCTAGTTGAGGCACTAGTTCTATATGAGCTTAAGGATAGCACGAAGCTAAAGCCAAACAAAGTTCCCAACAAGTCAAGTTACCTAAGTACACTAAATCCGATCGACAAATCTAAACTCCCTAACCAAATCATCAAAACCGCGTCACTTCGCCAAGGATCCAAGCAAATATAGCACACACGCTACTCAAATTAACACAAGCAAGCATGCAACAATTTTAAAATCCTAAGACGAACCCTAACCACCATCCCACACTTAAAACTTAGCAATGTCCTCATTGCAAATTAAGCTAAATAAAGCGGTAAAAAGTGTAGGGAAAAGAGAACGCCCCTATCTCCGAGCTTGTGGTGACGTGGTCGTGCATAAGTCCTCTTCGGGAGTCGAGAAAAGCAACCTACAAGAAATGAACAAACGGGGGGTTGCAAAAACAAAATACAAATAAATTTTTTTTTTTTTTACAAATTGGGTTGCCCTCCCAATAAGCGCTACTTTAACGTCTATAGCTCAACGGTTTATACAAATGATGCTATCCGGGATCCAAGAAGAGGTGGCGATCGTGCCACACCCTTGGTGTTCTCGAGTAGACACACCGGGTGACAAAGATCACCAAGGCGGGCAAGTCGAGCAAGCCGGTAGGTCAAAGGAACAAAAGGGCGGGGTTGCTTCGGGGGTCGGAAGAGGGAGTAGTCGACCACCCAAACGTGATCATCCCAAAATGGGTCGACATACTTCTTCGTCTCCCCGACAGTAACCTCCACTCTCTCCCCCACTACCTCTTCCACCACCTCTTGATCAAGTAAACAAACGGCATTGGGTGGTGGTAAAAGAGGCTCGATCCACTCCACATCCTCCAAAAATGACACAACTTCATCATTCTCACCAAGAGCGAGTGAATTCAACATTCCAAGTGCCGTTGGAATCCCCAAAGGCGACCCCCCTCACATTCCACTTCAACATCCTCACAAAACACGAGAGGGGTAACGCTAATCTCCGACCCAATCTCCTCACTCTCTATCTCCACCTCCGTGCACACCTCTTTCAAAAGACCGTCAAAAGTTGCATTGCCAACAAACAACGGTGGGATCCACCACATCGAAGATGGGCATCTCGTCAAGAAACGGTCTTTTAAGCTCATCCACTTCGTTGATAATTTGCTCTACTTGAGTCTCCATGCGAGCAAGGCATTCATCCAATTGTCGAATCACCTCCACGAGCTTGGATGAGAGAGGCTCAAAGTCCGGGAGTTGGGGCATAGACGAATCTTGAGAAAGTGAGGCGTACGGGTCGTCGTTCAGAGTATACAAACTCGAGGTGGGTAGGTCGTAAAAGTCGTAGCTCCAAGAATATGAATCATGAATTTGGGGAGCATACGAGTCAAAGCTCGGGTAAGAAGAAGGCGGGGCGAGTTGAGCATATGGATCATCAAAACCCGGATCATAAAGACCACGAGTCGGTGCATACGGATCCATGCTCGGGTTATAGGGATATGAAATTGGTGGAGAATAAGAAGGGCTTGGGCCGGGATAATCAAAGGTTTGGGCCCATTCTTTACGGATCGAAGCGTACAGGTCATCGTAAGTCGAGGGGACCTGATAGCTTGGGAGAGTGGTGTACGGATTTAGATATTCGGGAGTTTAGATATAAGGGTTTGGATAATTGGGAGTTTGGATATTAGGGTCCTCGTATGGCAAACTAGCTCGGTAGTTTGCCATCCTCGTCCGGATCAATCTAGCGGCGGAGGCATCCTTTGATCATTGTGAGTGTAGGCGGGCGACATCGGGCTTCCCGAATGAGTACCTTGCAAATACAACACTCAACAAAGGATTACGAGCATCGAAAGTAAAATAAAAATTTAAATTAACTACCAACTAAGATAACAAGAGAAATAATTAAAAACACCATTAGCCTTAATATATCCCCGGCAACGGCGCCAAAATTTGATCGAAGATTTCTTATCACTCTAAGAACTCTTCTCCGCAATAGTATGGAGTCGATTGTAGAGCGGTAAGTTTTCCCGAGTCGTGTCTCTCGAGGATAGATATTATCAGCGGTCGGTGTTTTTACTCATTCTCTTGTTAATCGAAACCACACTAATCTACTCCTAAGAAAGCAATAGTAATTGATTTGTGTTTGAGTTTTATGCTAAAGCTCGAATTTAAAAGGAAACTTTAATTAAAAAGGATTTAAATAAAAATGAGGGTTTAGGGTGTTCGGTTCGTCTCCACGATTAACCGGTTTTCGACGAGCACTTAATCCATAATTCGGGGCTGTCAATCCCAATTCTCGACAAGCTCCGATTAATGGTTCTAAACGAACCTAAACCCTAAACCCATAATTACTAAACTGATTGCATCAAATAAAGCTTACAATTAAAAGAGAATTCATGAAGGGAAAATCAAATCATTTGAAATTGAGAAAATTCAAAGGCTTTTAAATAGAACAAGACAAATTACCAAAGAGGAAAAGTTCATACATCTTTCAAGAGCCAAAAGTTTGTCTAACTAAAAGAAGTAAAAAGCTTGAAAGGAGCATTAATGGAGTTTGGCAAGAACAACAAAAACTACAAGCTAGAAAATTAAAAGGAGGAATTGAAATGCAATGAACAACAACACAAACTAAATTAACAACATACCTTAAGCAAATTCAACTAACAAACACAACACAACAACATGAACAATAAATCAATAACAAAGCATAAAAAATTAAGGGAAAGAAAACTACCAAATTGCATTGAACACAAGATCCACAAATAAGAAAGCTTCAACAACACAAGATACACAAATGAGGGAGGTGTCACTCTCTCCAAAACTTGCTTAGAACAACTAAACCTAACTAAACTAACTACTTACGCTAACTAAATTACATAAGCTAAGAATTTAAACTAGGTTTACATGACAAGGGAAATGTAGAGGATTGGAGGACATGGACTAGGTCCAAAACCACCAAGGAAGGGTTGGATAAGGTTGGAAAAAGATGGGTCTATTTATACAAAATCACAGGGGCAAAATTGTCAAAATGGACCAAAATCACGAGCTGCACTGCGTCTCAGTCGATCGGCTGGCAGTCGATTGACTAAGGGTCAGTCGATCGACTGCTTCTCCCAAAATTTCCAAACTCACTGGACTCCGGTCGATCTAGGGAGGTCCAGTCGATCGAATGGACAATCAGTCGATTGACTGAAGGCTAGTCGATCGACTGGCTCGGCTGCTCTGGCTCGGTTTCTCGTTTCTCTCTAAATGTCCGCCGGTTGTCGCTCCTCATTCACGCTGTGTTTTCTTGCTTTGCCTATTCCAATCCAAGTCGAGTGGGATGCTCCGAGCGTGCGTGGGACCGCTTTGGTCATCCTACGGCCATAAATACAAAAATGAGTAAAAATGTACGAAAAACTAATAAAAACAGCGCAAAAGCTACAAAAACCTAAAACTAACAAAATAGGCCAAAACGACTCCTAAAACCCATAAATTCAAGCAAAACACAAGCGAATGCGACACAAAAAGGTAACAAAAAAGTGTACAAAAAAGTACAAATCAACCACCATTCACAACCACTGCAAACTTGGAAAAAAAATTATGAGAGATGTGCGCCAATTGAACGAGATAAACACTTGAATCCTCTGCAACATAGGTAAGTTCTAATGTAACACCTTTATCCTGTAACACATACTCATATATCCCGTAAATAATAATAATAATAGTAGTAGTAGTAGTAGTAGTAGTAGTAGTAGCAGCAGCAGCAGCAATAATAATAATAATAATAATGATGATGATGATGATGATTATAAATCACTTCCTAGAAGTACAACGACTCTAAGTATTATTTTCATTAGTTTGAACCACGTACGTGTTACCAAAACAAACATTATGTAAGCTCACAACATTAACTCTAAATAAGTAAACTAATTTACATATTTGTACAAGTATTGTCATAGCAAAATATAAAATATTGTATCCTATAATAAAGTAATCAAAAATCATCATATGATATGTGAGCAGAGGGAGAAGGACTGTAATCAACCGAACGACCTTTGTTCCATCTTCCTAACTTTTATCAAACCTTCAAGAATCAACTTTGATCTAAAACAACTAAAGTAGACAACATTGTATTTGGTGAGTTACAAGCTTAGAAAATATAATTCAAAATGAGTTATTTAACATCACATCAACACATCATCAACATTCATATGATCATATCAAACACACATATACAAATGCATGTATAATCTGTATTCTTTTACTGTTATGGTCCAGCTAATGTCAAGAATAATTCATGATAACGATATTGACCATGTCGCTCCAAAGTACTAAATGATTTCCTAGTTCGATTTCGATACTTGCATCAAGTGGTCTTTTCCCAACCGCTTATAGACCTATCCTATACTTGACGAGCTAGTTTCGGTTGTTGGTCTCTTGAGCCTTCTCCTAGCAAGTAAAAAGCTAGAGGATTAGGTCAGGCGCAAAAGAGATTGTTTCAATCCAGTGGATACAGTTAGGGCTGCAAACGAATCGAGTCGAGTCGAGCATTAGTCTTATCGAGCCAAGATCAAACTAATTTTAACATTGCTCGAGCTTGATCGGCAAAAAAACTGGCATGCTCGAGCTCGGCTCGACAATTCTCGAATTCGAGCTCGGCTCGAGTTTGGCTCAAGTTTTCTGTCGATTGGACATTTGTAATACCTACCAAATTACCATTTTCACAATCATTTACCCTAATTATTATCAAAAATAAACTAAACATCCTGGTACATACCATATAACTTGAAACGATAGTACAATCATCCAATGTCACGCGTCTAAGCGAAATAATAATACATATCCCAAAAAAATCACATTCAAATCTTCATAAAGGGACAAAATACAACATTATAAATGAAGTAAGCAGCAATCCAAGACCGCATACCCAAACGAAAACTAAGTCTAGCCAACCCTGCTGCAAGAGATCTTTTACAAGAGGAATGAGCTACTTTTGAGACGGACGAAATTGATATATGGTGTGCTGGCTCATTTCCATCTTCACAACCTTAAAARTCATAGTTGAAGCTCCATGTCAAACCCTTCAAAAGAAAACTTAAATCACATCATTGTCTGTACAAAACCATTACAAATATGTATAAGATACATGAGAGTTAACAATGAGACCGATGCATATATAGCAATGTGTTTTGGCACTGGTTGTAGAACACAAACTAAAGGCCTTTAATACAAGAGATGACAATAAATGGGTTTAGACAAAAAAGGAATAAAGCACATAACCCACATTATATAATTCAAAAAGGTAAAAATAAAATAAAATACAGACAAACCTAGAAAGGAAAAAACATAACTCATTAAAGAAAAATGTACTCAACTTGGACAGGAAAATAATAAGACAGGTGATCAATTATGAAAAATATAGACATTATATATGAAATATACAGACTGGTCTCAACAATTAAAGTTTTAGAAGAAGAATCAATATACAGACTAAAGTTTTTAAGAAAAAAACTCTTATGTCTAAAGCCACGCAAAAATCCAAACAAAGGTAGTTTGAGAAATTAGTGAAAGTGAACTATGATTATAACAGCCAGCCTAATGAGTATTCCAACGTAAAGTGCGCATTAACACGAGTGTGAACCATATATCATAATTAAAGAAAGAAAACCTTAGAGATTATATAAATGTATCAATACAATTGTGTCACATCAATTAATTATATAGCAAATTAGAGTAATTAAAAGGTTCAATTAGTGACCTAATTAGTTACTATAACATAATCCATAATGTCCTAGTTAACAAAATCGAATATAATCTTCTTGATGCCAAATCTACTGGAGTGTACAATTTCAGCAAAAGATCACAGACAATCAACTCTATTCCATTTAGTATTTCAATTTATTAGTAACTCATTGAAGAGGTTTTCTGTCAATTGAAAATAATAATAGTAAACAAAATTATAGTGTCACAACAGAGGTAAAAAAAGGACAAAACAGAGGTAAAAAAAAACATAATATACATATTACCTTATAAATGCTAGCCTCATGGAATAGGTAACAAGATCTCCTGGGTTGACTTCACTTTCTATGATGTTAAAAGCGAAAAGAAAAAAGAATATCATAATACAAATTGTAAGAWATATTACAAATAATAAATATTGTACTTTTTTATATATTTACCTTGATCCCTTTCTTGACCCCGTGTAGCTTACGACACCAATCACCAGCACACATCAACATCTCAACAGTCTCAGGAGCCAATGAAGCARGATAYGAGTCGATCACTCTAGTTCCAGCACTAAATGTAGATTCAGAAGCGACGGTGCTGATAGGAATGGCTAAAATATCAGCAGCCATCTTCGGCAAAATCTTGTATTTTGTAGTGTCTCTCCACCATTTGAMTGCATCTAGTTTAACAATATCTACACTCGAATCCTCTGTGGCAGTGAGAAGTCCATCTTCAAAGTAGGCATCCAATTCATTCTTTTGTGGTTGAACACACTCAATGGTCAAAAAATGAGAGAGGAATTCACTCATGCCTGTAAGATGCGAGAGTTGAAGATGAACCACTAGTGCTCTTGGTTTGTGTATCTTTGTTTACTAACTGAGAGCTAATTGAACCACTTGAAGTTGATGTATGCATATCTACATATTCATCATATAGCTCATACAATGCACGTCGAACCTTGCTTATATTGAGTTCCACTTCGTGAGGAGGATACATCAATGGGAAGCAATAGTTTATGACCTTCATTTTACACCTAGGATCCAATATAGCTGCTATGGACATCAATAAGTTARATTCACCCCAATATTTATCGAATTTCGCCTTCATTTTGTGAATCATTGACCGAACAAAGAAATCTTCATCATTATCTTTACTATCTAYTAGTACTTTTATCCTACAAACTTCATTTAGATATAAATTAGCTGTAGGATAATCACTACCAGATATCACATGAGTAGCTGTCCAAAAAACTTGCAAAATATTGCACACCTTTTGTACTTTTTCCCAATCTGTCGTGGTTGGACATAATTCATAATTTGGCTCTCTATCTTGGAACCTCGGAAAAACTTCTTGAAACTGGAGAGCACAAGCTAACATCTCATAAGTAGAATTCCACCTTGTCTTGCAGTCATAAAGTAACACTTTTCCAGGCAGTTGCAATTGTTGTACAATTTCAGCAAAAAGCAAGCGTCTTCCGTCTGTTTTGTTTATAAAATCCACACTATCCCTGATCACATCAATTATAGACTTAATTTCACTAAGACCATCCTGAACCAATAAATTGAGTATATGCGCACAACATCGTACGTGAAATAATAGTCCTTTTGCTAATAATAGGCACTTGTTCCTCGAGAAAGTATCTTTCAAAGCTCTTAAGGCAGTGTCATTATTTGAAGCGTTATCCACTGAGATTGTATACACTTTGCTCTCAATACCCCACTCCTTCAAGCATTTGAATATGGAATCTGCAATTTGAATTCCTCGACGTGGAGGAGGAATATGTACAAAGTTGAGGACCCATTTCTGCAATCTCCAAAGATTATCAACCCAATGCCCAGTTATTACCATATACTCGATCTTCTGATTCTTGGACTTCCAAAGATCTGTTGTCAGGCTGATTTTCTTGACTTTCTTCAACATATTTTTCAGTTTGGTCTTCTCTCTCTCATATACAACCTTGCAATCATTCTTGTTACTGGTGCGACTGATTTTTTGCCATTCGGGTATCGCTCTTTTTTGCATCAAGTTGAAGCTCTCTTCCTCCACAATTGAAAATGGATGTTCATGCATAAGAACCCATTCAGCCGCAGATTCTCTCATCGCAGCCATATCAAACTTCCCGYTATGAAGATATGAATGAGGTGTGCTAGAATCAGTTGATMGGAAATTAATCTTTTTTTGACGCGGCTCTTTTAACTTTGACAATCTTGAAGAACATCTAAGCCTATGCCTCAACAAACTTGTAGTTGTGCTGGTTTTTGTTTTCATGAATTTAGCTTTGCAGTGCTTGCACTCTGACATCTTAGTTTTTTCTGGTCCGACTTCAACATCTTGGAAATCATCCCATGCTATAGAGGTTTTGGCTCTCTTTGGTTTTCTATATGCAGCTAAATCATCACCTGGAGGAGCCTCTTCATTTKTACTACCTTGTACCTCCTCATCTTCACTACCAGATTCATTATCTTCGTCTCCAAGAGAATGCACCTCCTCTATCTCATTGTCAATCGCAATCTCATTGTTAATGCTTCGCGAAGATACCTCCGTGGGAGAGGTGGCCATATTATGCTTCAGTTCCTACAATCATGTAAAATGAAAAAGTTAGAAACTATGAAATCTTTAGCTTCAATTCCTAATATTTAATTTGCATATATTTCTTAAATTTTAAACCAAAAGAAAAATAATTAGTTTGCATGAAAAAAATAACACGATGCTGTCATTTATTATAATATAAATATGTAGACAGATGAATTTAACAACAGTTACTATCATGAATTTAACAACAAATAAATAAACATCGAACCCTCCATAAAATTAAAAGTAGAAATACAATTAAGGGGACTCGGCCCCCCGTATCTTTTTCTCATTTTTTAATTTATTTTTCGCATTTAAAAAAAAGTAGAAATACAATTAAGGGTTTTTTTTGAATTTTTTCGAGACTGACATTCCGACCACCTCCGAGAAAGTAGCTGTCGATTTCTACGACTTTCTCCAGGTCTTCTAATTTTCTCTCACTTTATACTAATTTAATTTAATAAAACTCACACGTTTTTCACATTTCTCTCACGCTCACAAATTGTCAGGCGTTTCTGAAAAAGCGTCCCGAGTATGCAAAGAAGGACTTTTACATCAGTGGGGGATCGTATGTCGGTTATTACATTCTGACTTTGGCGGCTCGGATTAATCACGGAAACAAAAACAATCAAGGACCCCCCATAAAACTGAAAGTACATATATTATATGTTTATTATTAATTATTAATTTCATGTACTTTGCCTCACCAACTAACCTAATAGTTGAACACTGTCATAAAACAAACAAGGAATAACCATTTCAAGTGCATGGACAAACCCAAAGCTCCAGCTTGATGCATATCCTGATTATGCTAAAAACAAGAAACTGATCAACCAGTACCAAATGAGAAAACCATTTCGGTCATGTCACCAGCAAGTACAAATGGCTTGTGATGGTAAATTCTTAATTAGTCCCAGCTCCATTCCTTTGCACACATGTAGTTGGGCTAGTTTTTTTATTTATGCTTAATTAAAACTGTATGTTACGTTATGTGTAACTGGATGTTTATTTCATTTGAAGGAAGTATTTATGATTCTACCGATTGTGCTCAGGCTAACATAGATTTAAAAAAAAAAAGTAGAAATACAATTAAGGGTTTCTTTTCATATTTGAAGTATATTGGATTTTTTCCTAATTAGGTTGAACCTCAAGGTAAAATAATGTAATATTCATTCACAACAAATCACTTTGATAAGTGAGTACATCATGAAATTAACAGAACAAAATATAGAGATTTATTATTTTAAAGTAGGGAAGAAAGAAAGAAAATCTCGCATAAACACWTTAATGGTGCTTACCTCTAATAAAACCGCAGATCTGGCCGGAGCTAATTGAAGTTGACACTCGATTACTAGCGGCCGCTGATGGAATCGGACTTTCAGTTAAGATTTGAGGATAGATCGCGAGCCGACAAGTGAGGTTTTGGGGATTTGGGGATAAATCGCGCAGCTGGGAAATGGGAATCTTGGCATTGAGAGGTGACAGGTTTTGGATTTAGAGGATTTAGAAATTATAATATAGGAGTATTTAAGTAAATACACTTGCACTCGAGCGGCTCGTCGAGCTAATGAGCCTTCAAAAAAGGTGCTCGAACTCGACTCGACTGAATACTCGATGGGTTCAAATGAGAACCCCGTCATTATATGTGAACCTAGGGACTAATCCTGGCCTTAGATCTAATATTGCACAGTGCAATTATATGTCCAGGTTCATTGTGCTTTTTAGACAGTACTGTAGTGCTAAAATCAGTCCAGTTTTTTTAATTTAATTATATATATATATATATATATATATATATATATATATATATATATATATTACGTTTTAAAACATGCAATATGTATCTTA
>BMAC01001019.1:246126-308492 GCA_014905375.1 Phtheirospermum japonicum | reverse complement strand
AATCCACATCATTGTCTGTACAAAACCATTACAAATATGTATAAGATACATGAGAGTTAACAATGAGACCGATGCATATATAGCAATGTGTTTTGGCACTGGTTGTAGAACACAAACTAAAGGCCTTTAATACAAGAGATGACAATAAATGGGTTTAGACAAAAAAGGAATAAAGCACATAACCCACATTATATAATTCAAAAAGGCTAAAATAAAATAAAATACAGACAAACCTAGAAAGGAAAAAACATAACTCATTAAAGAAAAATGTACTCAACTTGGACAGGAAAATAATAAGACAGGTGATCAATTATGAAAAATATAGACATTATATATGAAATATACAGACTGGTCTCAACAATTAAAGTTTTAGAAGAAGAATCAATATACAGACTAAAGTTTTTAAGAAAAAAACTCTTATGTCTAAAAGCCACGCAAAAATCCAAACAAAGGTAGTTTGAGAAATTAGTGAAAGTGAACTATGATTATAACAGCCAGCCTAATGAGTATTCCAACGTAAAGTGCGCCATTAACACGAGTGTGAACCATATATCATAATTAAAGAAAGAAAACCTTAGAGATTATATAAATGTATCAATACAATTGTGTCACATCAATTAATTATATAGCAAATTAGAGTAATTAAAAGGTTCAATTAGTGACCTAATTAGTTACTATAACATAATCCATAATGTCCTAGTTAACAAAATCGAATATAATCTTCTTGATGCCAAATCTAACTGGAGTGTACAATTTCAGCAAAAGAACACAGACAATCAACTCTATTCCATTTAGTATTTCAATTTATTAGTAACTCATTGAAGAGGTTTTCTGTCAATTGAAAATAATAATAGTAAACAAAATTATAGTGTCACAACAGAGGTAAAAAAGGACAAAAACAGAGGTAAAAAACAACATAATATACATATTACCTTATAAATGCTAGCCTCATGGAATAGGTAACAAGATCTCCTAGGTTGACTTCACTTTCTACGATGTTAAAAGCGATAAGAAAAAAGAATATCATAATACAAATTGTAAGAAATATTACAAATAATAAATATTGTACTTTTTTATATATTTACCTTGATCCCTTTCTTGACCCCGTGTAGCTTACGACACCAATCACCAGCACACATCAACATCTCAACAGTCTCAGGAGCCAATGAAGCACGATAGGAGTCGATCCACTCTAGTTCCAGCACTAAATGTAGATTCAGAAGCGACGGTGCTGATAAGAATGGCTAAAATATCAGCAGCCATCTTCGGCAAAATCTTGTATTTTGTAGTGTCTCTCCACCATTTGAGTGCATCTAGTTTAACAATATCTACACTCGAATCCTCTGTGGCAGTGAGAAGTCCATCTTCAAAGTAGCATCCAATTCATTCTTTTGTGGTTGAACACACTCAATGGTCGAAATATGAGAGAGGAATTCACTCATGCCTGTAAGATGCGAGATTGTTGAAGATGAACCACTAGTGCTCTTGGTTTGTGTATCTTTGTTTACTAACTGAGAGCTAATTGAACCACTTGAAGTTTGATGTATGCATATCTACATATTCATCATATAGCTCATACAATGCACGTCGAACCTTGCTTATATTGAGTTCCACTTCGTGAGGAGGATACATCAATGGGAAGCAATAGTTTATGACCTTCATTTTACACCTAGGATCCAATATAGCTGCTATGGACATCAATAAGTTACATTCACCCCAATATTTATCGAATTTCGCCTTCATTTTGTGAATCATTGACCGAACAAAGAAATCTTCATCATTATCTTTACTATCTAGTAGTACTTTTATCCTACAAACTTCATTTAGATATAAATTAGCTGTAGGATAATCACTACCAGATATCACATGAGTAGCTGTCCAAAAAACTTGCAAAATATTGCACACCTTTGTACTTTTTCCCAATCTGTCGTGGTTGGACATAATTCATAATTTGGCTCTCTATCTTGGAACCTCGGAAAAAACTTCTTGAAACTGGAGAGCACAAGCTAACATCTCATAAGTAGAATTCCACCTTGTCTTGCAGTCATAAAGTAACACTTTTCCAGGCAGTTGCAATTGTTGTACAATTTCAGCAAAAAGCAAGCGTCTTCCGTCTGTTTTGTTTATAAAATCCACACTATCCCTGATCACATCAATTATAGACTTAATTTCACTAAGACCGTCCTGAACCAATAAATTGAGTATATGCGCACAACATCGTACGTGAAATAATAGTCCTTTTTGCTAATAATAGGCACTTGTTCCTCGAGAAAGTATCTTTCAAAGCTCTTAAGGCAGTGTCATTATTTGAAGCGTTATCCACTGAGATTGTATACACTTTGCTCTCAATACCCCACTCCTTCAAGCATTTGAATATGGAATCTGCAATTTGAATTCCTCGACGTGGAGGAGGAATATGTACAAAGTTGAGGACCCGTTTCTGCAATCTCCAAAGATTATCAACCCAATGCCCAGTTATTACCATATACTCGATCTTCTGATTCTTGGACTTCCAAAGATCTGTTGTCAGGCTGATTTTCTTGACTTTCTTCAACATATTCTTCAGTTTGGTCTTCTCTCTCTCATATACAACCTTGCAATCATTCTTGTTACTGGTGCGACTGATTTTTTTGCCATTCGGGTATCGCTCTTTTTTGCATCAAGTTGAAGCCCTCTTCCTCCACAATTGAAAATGGATGTTCATGCATAAGAACCCATTCAGCCGCAGATTCTCTCATCGCAGCCATATCAAACTTCCCGGTATGAAGATATGAATGAGGTGTGCTAGAATCAGTTGATGGGAAATTAATCTTTTTTTGACGCGGCTCTTTTTAACTTTGACAATCTTGAAGAACATCTAAGCCTATGCCTCAACAAACTTGTAGTTGTGCTGGTTTTTGTTTTCATGAATTTAGCTTTGCAGTGCTTGCACTCTGACATCTTAGTTTTTTCTGGTCCGACTTCAACATCTTGGAAATCATCCCATGCTATAGAGGTTTTGGCTCTCTTTGGTTTTCTATATGCAGCTAAATCATCACCTGGGAGGAGCCTCTTCATTTCTACTACCTTGTACCTCCTCATCTTCACTACTAGATTCATTATCTTCGTCTCCAAGAGAATGCACCTCCTCTATCTCATTGTCAATCGCAATCTCATTGTTAATGCTTCGCGAAGATACCTCCGTGGGAGAGGTGGCCATATTATGCTTCAGTTCCTACAATCATGTAAAATGAAAAAGTTAGAAACTATGAAATCTTTAGCTTCAATTCCTAATATTTAATTTGCATATATTTCTTAAATTTTAAACCAAAAAAAAAACTAATTAGTTTGCATGAAAAAAATAACACGATGCTGTCATTTATTATAATATAAATACGCAGACAGATGAATTTAACAACAGTTACTATCATGAATTTAACAACAAATAAATACACATCGAACCCTCCATAATTTTGTCCGTCGCTGTCATAACAACAGTTCATTTGGAACCAGTTCCTTTCAATATTGATCGCGATCTAATCACTCCGCCATTTAAACTTAAGAGACCACAGTTATACAAGTATTATAAGGTATGCAAGTAACGTGACTTTGTTGCCGATGTTCACTACTAAGTGTGAGATGAATTGGGTCAGGCTAGACAAATTACTATTTATTAGTCGAACTGGACACAAATCAGGCCAAGTGAACTAACATCCCATGCAGCATTTAGTACCTAAAATGTTTCCATAAGCAGGTTATTTCTCAAACACAAACAGATAACTATGGATCAGGATGGAAAAGGGGAACCGAGGCTCGAGAAAAACTTGGGCAGATGATGTTCAATCAACAATACAATCTGGCTTTTGCAAAGCCACTAACCACATGAAATTAAAAGTAGAAATAAAATTAAGGGGACTCGGCCCCCCGTATCTTTTTCTCATCTTTTTAATTTATTTTTCGCATTTAAAAAAAAATTAGAAATACAATTAAGGTTTTTTTTTTGAATTTTTTCGAGACTGACATTCCGACCACCTCCGAGAAAGTAGCTGTCGATTTCTACGACTTTCTCCAGGTCTTCTAATTTTCTCTCACTTTATACTAATTTAATTTAATAAAACTCACACGTTTTTCACATTTCTCTCACGCTCACAAATTGTCAGGCGTTTCTGAAAAAGCGTCCCGAGTATGCAAAGAAGGACTTTTACATCAGTGGGGGATCGTATGTCGGTTATTACATTCCGACTTTGGCGGCTCGGATTAATCACGGAAACAAAAACAATCAAGGACCCCCCATAAAGCTGAAAGTACATATATTATATGTTTATTATTAATTATTAATTTCATGTACTTTGCCTTACCAACTAACCTAATAGTTGAACACTGTCATAAAACAAACAAGGAATAACCATTTCAAGTGCATGGACAAACCCAAAGCTCCAGTTTGATGCATATCCTGATTATGCTAAAAACAAGAAACTGATCAACCAGTACCAAATGAGAAAACCATTTCGGTCATGTCACCAGCAAGTACAAATGGCTTGTGATGGTAAATTCTTAATTAGTCCCAGCTCCATTCCTTTGCACACATGTAGTTGGGCTAGTTTTTTTATTTATGCTTAATTAAAACTGTATGTTACGTTGTGTGTAACTGGATGTTTATTTCATTTGAAGGAAGTACTTATGATTCTACCGATTGTGCTCAGGCCAACATAGATTTAAAAAAAAAAAAGTAGAAATACAATTAAGGGTTTTTTTTTTTGTATTTGAAGTATATTGGATTTTTTCCTAATTAGGTTGAACCTCAAGGTAAAATAATGTAATATTCATTCACAACAAATCACTTTGATAAGTGAGTACATCATGAAATTAACAGAACAAAATATAGAGATTTATTATTTTAAAGTAGGGAAGAAAGAAAGAAAATCTCGCATAAACACTTTAATGGTGCTTACCTCTAATAAAACCGCAGATCTGGTCGGAGCTAATGGAAGTTGACACTCGATTACTAGCGGCCGCTGATGGAATCGGACTTTCAGTTAAGATTTGAGGATAGATCGCGAGCCGATAAGTGAGGTTTTTGGGAATTTGGGGATAAATCGCGCAGCTGGGAAATGGGGATCTTGGCATTGAGAGGTGACGGGTTTTGGATTTAGAGGATTTAGAAATTATAATATAGGGGTATTTAAGTAAATACACTTGCACTCGAGCGGCCTCGTCGAGCTAACGAGCCTTCAAAAAAGGTGCTCGAACTCGACTCGACTGAATACTCAATCGGCTCGAACTCGGCTCGAGCTCGAGTTTGACCGAGCTCGAGTCAATCTTTGACTCGAGCGCTCGCGAGCGGCTCGCGAGCCGCTCGACTCGTTTGCAGCCCTATTCTCAGCCTTCTCCTCCGAATGTTAGATCTATCTTGGTTGGTTGATTTTGAACTTGTTCAATCTCCTACAAGCCATTTTTCCAACTATTCCATTGCTTTTTAAGCTTTAAACCCTAGTTCATAGGCCTTAGAATAGTTAAGCTTAGTTTTAGTTAGATTTGTTGATGGTCGACCTAGCATCGTCAATCATATGGAGCACGAATAGAGGTGTAAATGAGCCAAACAGTTTGTCAGCTATTCGCTACCCGACTCGATAAAATCTCGCCCGAGCTCATTTAAAAAGGCTCGTTTAATAAACGAGCCAACTCTAGATTCATGGTATTCGGCTCGTTAGCTCGTGACCGGGTTTCAGTAGTGGAGTTCTAGAGTGGGCTTTGTTATTAAACTCGTATAAATTATACTAATAATTTGGTTTTAAATTGTAGATCTTGAGAATGTGATTAATTTGATATATATTTCATTCAAAATGAATAAAATTTGAAAAAGTTATGGTTTGTTGAACATTTGAGTTTCATTTCAAATTTTTGAATTTGCAGTTTATAGACGAAATTTGCGATGCTTTTTGTATACAATCGTAGTGTTTTTTTTCTTAATCTATTGTGCTTTCCAAAGAACAATATAGTGCTCTTTGTAAACATTGATATATGTCCAAAATACCATTTTTAATTAATTAATACATTTTTTTACATTATTACCATGCTGACATGTCATGACCTCAACCATCAAGATTATCCAATCTAATGGTCAAGATGAGTCCCTAGGTTCACATATAATGACGGGTTCTCATTTGAACCCAACCCTATATATATAGGATTAGGTTCAAATGAGAACCTAGTCCTTATTTGTGAACCTAGGGACAAATCCACACCACTAATTAAATCAGATCTATGGTCAGAACTTGTTGATAATTTAGAGTGGACTTTAAGTATAAAGGGGTATGGTAGTCTTTTTATTTATTGGCAGTTATTTTCTCCCCATAAATCACGACTGTTTTCCTTTTCAACATGATTCTTCTATCCCGTTCCCATCCATGAATCAATATACTTGAACCATTAATCAATATTATCTCTAGTTTTAGACCTACGCCTTCTCATATGGCCGCCCAACTCTTGCCCCGATGCAAACTCAGATCTGCAAATCGAACACTCGTAAATTTTCAATTTATTCTCGATATTCAATAAAAATTTGTTTGCTGAGATCGGCGGCGGCGACCATCGTCGTCTTAGGCTTCTTGTGGCTCGCTCTGTGGCCGCCCAGCGCTTGCACTAGTAGATGTAAACGCCGAATCTGGCGCCGCCGCTCGTTGCGGCGGCGATGGCGAACATTTCTATGAACTTGCGTCTGATGAATTTTATGTTCTCCGTCGTTGGTTTGGCCTTGTCTTCTTCGGTTGTTTATGAACTGCCACGTGCCAAAAGAAACAAACATTTGGCCATGTCCTCGTCTTCTTCTGTGCTTGTGGAGGTAGCCGGAGACAAATGAGCCAACGAATTACAGAAAAAATCGTCGTCGCTTGATGAGGCGGAGGACGACGGCCTCAGTCGCTTGCTGTTCTTGCCTTTAACAATCGTTTCATCATTACAACCAGAGATTTCTTCCAAAATCTCAATATTACTCATCGTTAATTTTACCGTAGAATAAATTATATATATAAATTTTGCCTCAGCCGCTTGCTGTGCTTGTTGTTGTAAGTGTAATGCTTTCTTATCAGCATAATGGTGCTTTTTTATGATTCTTCAAGTTATTATTTTGAGGTTGTATGAATCGTGGGTTGTATGTGTTTGGTAATGAAAGGGTGTTTTATGTTTAAATGTTCTTGAATGTGTATCGCTTTCTTTTTGTATCCCCAATACTTTGAGTATAATATGTTGGTGCTTTGTCGTAATTCGTACAGTTGTGTATAGTGCTTTTCAATGTACATGTGTAGTGTTTTCAAGGTATGTGTACATTGATTCCAAAGTATGTGTATAGTGCTTTCAAATTAGGTATATACTGCTTGAAGGGTATGTGTATAGTGCTTTCAAAGGTATTTGTACAGTGCTTTGAATATATTAGGACTGGTTAAGTAAAATATAGAAAAGAACCAAAAATTTATAAAAGCACGACCATTGAATATAATAAAGAATAACATCACATATGTACAAAGCACTTTTAATTAGTATATAAGAGCACCACAAATCTGCAATCCGAGTGAATATAAATTGCATGATAAAAATGGTATCTATTAATTGAGAATAAATCATCTATTAATTGGAAAAATGAAAACGGGTTGAATATAAAGTGCATGATAAAAATGACATCTATTAATTGGGAATTATCTATTAATTGGAAACAAATCATCTATTAATTGGAAATAAATCATCTATTAATTATGTTTGAAATCACCTCTTAATTAGAAAGAAGTAAAAAAGACCATTGTACCCTAAATGCTTAAAGTCAACTCAAAATCATGTATTAATTATGACCATTGATCTGATTTCATTAGTAGTGTGGATTTATCCCTAGGTTCGCAAATAAGGACGAGTTTTCACTGGAACCCAACCCTATATATATATATATATATATATATATATATATGCGCGTGTGTCCTAAGTTATTGGGGAATTATATAATATATGTTCATTATATGTACTTGGCTTGTGTTTAATTATCTATCCTAAAACCCACACAATTATATGCTTACATATATCTACTAACTGGTTGAGGAGGCGGCAACTCACACATACTAACACTTATACATTACTCACCAATGCAACACGTGTGTGTGCGTGTATATACACACACATATTATATTTGGTCGGTGGGACCTTTATATTTATGCTTTCTATTATAATTTGTTGAGAAATTTATTCTTGACAATAATTCATATTTTGTTATTTATTTTTTTGGGCACAAAATAAGTTAGGAAACTAAATTTAGAAATATATTGTGTTTCCTAGTTTATGTTTAAAATTTTATTAGTTTTCTAAATTGTGTTTAGGATTTATTTTTTCTAAAACTTTACCTAGTTTAGGATTTTAGGATTTCTATTTAAAACAAAAGAATCCTAAAACTACCTAAGATCTTTACGCACGGGAATTTGAGAAGAGGAGATCGATGCAAAGCAAGACCCAAAGCAAGTGAAGAACACGAAGAACTACTTGAAACCATTGTTCGATATTGTCAAACTATTTGAAGTTGCGTGACCAACGGAGAAGAGCTTGATCAACCTAGGCGACAAGTATTTAGTATCATGTGTTTTGATATTTTAGTTTTCATATATTACTTAATATTTTTGAATTAATCGAAAAACAAAGAAGTAATATAATTTTCGAGTTTGTACACCCAAGTTCACAAGTACTTTTACTTGTGCATATTATTGTTTTACTCTGATCGATGTTGTTAATCAGTGTTGTTAAACTTTGTTAACAACATCGTAAATTTGAGACTTATTTTTAAAATCATAGACCTTCAAATTTTACATGATTGAATTCTAATAATATTAAGGGATAATTATTTTAAAAAAATACAATGAGGTTTTATGAAAATTACTTATACCACCCCCACCCCCAGCCCCCCCAAAAAAACTTCATTTGATTACCGTCTTACGTTGGTGTAACGTGGAATAGAGTCTCAAACGGGGTATTTTTGGTATTTTCCAAATCTTCTTATGTTTTTTAAGGTCAACACTAACCTCATGTGTGCCTTTGTAATTATCCACGACGCTTATTTTGAATTTAATGTGTTGATAATAAAGAAAAATGAATGTTTCTCCAATTCTGAAGTCTTCTAGGTTTTTATAGTTATCAGCCTTAACCTCATGGGAGTCTTTTGTAACTATCCATAATATTTATTCTGAAATTGGATACAGTCTTTAACATAGGTACTTATTCGGTTTGGCGATAATAAAGAAATGGACTTATATGATTAGTATCTTATTATGGGGCTATTCCTGAGTTTTGGGAGCTGAAATGAATTTATTGAGATGCATATTTAATGTAGTTGAGATAGTATAAGATTAGGAGTGTTTATTAAGAATGTTGATAAGTGTTTATTAAGAATGTTGATATTGTTTCTAGACCACTAAATTTGAAAAATGGAGTATGTGTTTGTGTGCATCTTGTAGGCCTTCACGTTTCTATAGGCTTTTAATGTTTAAAATTTTGAAGAACTTTATATAAGTTGGATATTGTCAAGCAAAGATGATTAAATTTGGCAGAATGATGAAAAGTTAACGACCTGTCATGTGTTGGCATAGAATTGTTTATTTTCCTCTTTTGCTCTCTTGTTAAAATCTGCATGTTGAGTTCAATAATTTTCTTAGTTCGGATCAGAAATATTTCTCCATATGTTCTGGAGAAACTGACACAAATCATTTGTTTCAGGAAAAGATCATGAAAGTTCCATATTGTTCCAAAAAGAATATTTTAAATACTCATCATTTCTTATATTTGCATTTATTGGAGCTCTACTGGTAAGTGTGATCCAAATAAGAAGTTTTAGCTTTCTTATCATGCATCTAGAATCTGCTTTAAATTTGAAGCACAAATTTAGTTATTTTGTGATTTAATTAGTTTAATGTGAAATGATTTGACTTTATTTTTGAAGTTATTTATTTGTTCTCTCCTTAATTTTGCCATGCAAGTATATAGGCCTTGTTGGAACCTATTGCTCCTATTTACAAGTATGCTATTATATGAGTATCCTACTGAGGTAAGTGGTATTCCTTTCTTGGAAAGATGCATGTCCCCCGAGTGATATGCTGATTTACTGCAAAAACATCTAGGAAGATTTTATTATTTACTTTGAAACTGATTGTTTGGTTTTTTAATTTTATATTATATTTTAAGATGTAAGAAAAGTGCTTACCGTGAAAGAATTTCGTATATACTTAAATATGTCAGTTTCTTGGAGTTTCCTAGTGCAGACACTGGCAATTATGCCAAAATGATACCTGTAATGAGGTGAGTGTTTAAAGTTCTCATATTTCTACTTATTAAGGAAACAGTAAGTAGTTAACGAGAAACATGTGCGACCTTTTTTGTCATCCGGATAATATTTACAGATAATTATTTAAAAAACACACGAATTGATTTAAAAGGGTAATTTACTAAAATCTATCATCATGTTTCAAAGAGAGCCAGAGTCTACTAATATTGAGAAGGCGTTGAAAAAGGTACTTCAAGTCGTAACAAACTATAACTGCTCACGGAACATGATGTTATTATATTCAGGTTTTGTCTTTTCTGAAGTTGCCTTATGTATACGCCTAGTTTTGAAAATGAAACCCGGCTTCCCTTTTTTATTTCCTCAGGAACATCTGGATAACATGTTACTTTTGGTTCATCTATCATCAAATCACTTTTGTTGCTTGTGCATGCTTTTATATTACACAAAATAAACGCCTAATTGACAAAATGCCTACAAACACTTTTTAGAATGTTTTGACACATTAATTCTGCTTGATATCATTTGAATTTGTGCTCTTACTAAAACTTTCATTATTAAGGTCACACATTTAAAAGGTATCAATTATTTTTAAATAATATCTGCATTACTATTAAAATTTTCCAAATGTAGACAAAATTGGCAACTTTTGGTAATTGTGCCCAAGTAAGGGGTTTCCGTCGTTCACAAAGTCATAAGCCCAGTCCCGATATTAAATTCATAATACGGGGATAAACTTTAATTTGTGAGTAGTTATGGTGAATTTTAATATTGTGAAACTGGAGCCACTGAATTTGGTTTTATTACGTAAATGATAGAGTTTAAATTTCTTTAGTAGCTAAAAGAAATGCTTTGGTTTAATATATGGATTGTTATTGAAAAGTGGAAGTTCTTTCTTTTGTGTTTTGCACATTCACCTTTATTGTAATTTTTTATTTGATTTAAACGTTCATATTTTTTTAACTAGTGCGATTGATTAGCACGGATTTGTCTTGATTTTTAGTAGTATTTTAATTACTTTTTCTTATTTTTTTTGGTATAAGTTGGATAGTTTGAGCTTAAATTCGTATATTTGTATTTCCAGCTTATTTTACCATGTTTTGATCTAGATTGATGCAAATAAGTGATTAATGGTGGTTTTTCACTTTATAGCTAAGTAACCGGAAGAGTTCAGCACGTTAGAAATGAAGTATGATGATCGAGAGTCAAAGATCGAGCTTTTCGGTGAAGAAGTAGCAAGAATTTGAAGCTGACAGACTTTCTATAACGGTTATGTTGCTGGAACCGTTGTCGTTGAAGATAATGGTGCACTTAGCGGTCACTCCTGACCGGTAGCTATTACCGGTAATACTTAATGGTTACTGACAACCAATGTTAACGATCAGAATGCTGAAATGAAGACTTAACGGTTACTACTTAACGGTAGCTTTCTATAACGGTTACTGCTGCTACCTTATCGTAAGTGCTACCGTAAAGAATGGACAGAGAGGCTTACGGTAGGTACTTACGGTAGCTCCTAACCGTAAGGTCCTTGCCGTAAGGTGCCCATAAAGGCGGTTTCGTGACTTGTTGCCCAAGATTTCCAAATTCTATAAATACTACCCCATAAATCAGAATTTTTAAGTTACCTAAGCTATAGTTAGACACTTTAAACTTATTCCTAGGGTTTTTAAGGCCTCTTAGGGATTGACAACCCCAACGAGTGCCGAGTTGTTTCTTTGTTTCTCTTCAAAATTCTTAGATTTAGTTTCCTAGCCTTAGATTAATTTAGATTAGCTTTTAGATAATTTAAATTCAAGTTTTCTACAACCAAGACGCTTCAAATTCTTCGTTTAATTAGTAAGTTTTCTTTCGTTCAATTTAGTTTAATTAGTTTCTTATGCTTTGATTGATAGTTTATATAATTAATCTTCAAAACAACCCCAACAAAACCCCCATGTGCTATGAATTGTATGATCTTGGTGATATTGAATTGATGATTGTGATGAGTTTATTATGATGAGATTGATGATATTGAATTGCTAGATCTAACGGGTCTAGAGCCTAGAATCGTTTCGAATTTTTCCCAAAAGATCGTGGAAACGATTTGAAACTCTAGAACCCAAGTTTCTTAATTATTTTCAAAACCCTTAATTTTTATTGTTCTTCGTTTAAATCAATTTATTGTTTTTATGTGTTTATATTAGGATTTATTTTTATTTCGTATTCGTGAACAAAAAAACACAAAAGGAACTTCCGAGCCTAGTTTTCCTTGAGAGACGATTCGGTTCAACTTACCAACCTACACACGATCCCGTTCTCTTGCGGGCGAGCTTTTAAATTTTTGATAAATCTTTATAAGTAGGTACACAAAAGTTCGAATCAAAATTTTGGCGCCGTTGTCGGGGAAAACTAAAGGTTGTGATATTTGTGTTTGTTCGTCGTATCCTTGTTTGTGTTTTTATTTTCGTTTCGTTTATCTTTAGTGTTTATTTGTGATTTTGTTTTTGTTTTATTCGTTTTTATTATTTTCCACCGGTGCGTTTAATCTTGTGTGTTGAGTGTTGTGTTTGCAAGGTACGTATACAACCAAAACCCAAGATTTTTCAAACCATTTTTCAAAAAATAAAAAAAATATAAAAAAATTTCGAAAATTCAAAAAAAAAATTAAAAAAAAAATCGAAAATATTGTTTTTAATCGAAATCCAAATTTTTTTTTTAATTTTTCTTTAAAAGAAAAATGTATTACCCGTATGAGATACCACCATATGATTAGCGTCGTGAACTCCGACTGGCCATTCCATTGAGCAACGCAATGAAGAATTACTTTCCTGACGAGTACGACCAATTGAATCTCCCAATCTTTTATGGACGACGGAACGAAGATGCGCTTAAATTCATGCGGAAGTTCGAGTTTATCACCGATAGTTCTCCTCTTCTCGGGCTTACAAGGGAGCAAGTGCGGTTGCGACTCTTCACTTTTGCACTGAAGGAACGAGCAATGCAATGATACAAAAAGTTAGAACCCGATTCTTTCCAAACGTGGTATGAAGTAATCGACAAGTTCGTGAGAAAGTTCTATTTGCCTAATGTAATATGTAATCGTTGTGGATACCGAGGATATATGGCGAATGAATGTTTAGTGTTATTTGATGATGAGCCACAAGAGGAACTTTTCGCCGTCCAAGATTATACGAGCCACGATTTTTATGCCCCTCCCAACTTATTTCCTTCCTACCCGAGCTATAAAGACTACCAAACAAATGATCAATTAGTGGTGGAGCAGCAAGATTAAGAAGCTGAGATCCTGAGTTTTCAAGACGAACTTGAGAATGAACCTTTTGCGTGTTTGAGTCAAAGAATGGATCGGTGTGTGGAGAATATAAAGAGGTCGTGTGCTCAAATAAGGGCTTATTTAAACGAGAGGGATGAGGTACCAATTCTTAAAGGGGTGGAGCCCATCGTAGTAGAAGAGAATTCGAGCCCAACTACTTGTTTAGAAGATGAGTATAAAGAGAAAGTTTTGGAGAGTTTAGATGAGATCGCTCCCTCTGTGCTAATTCATGAGACTTTAGACAAGGATATGGTGGAGATCGCCCCTCTTGCACTTTTCGAAAATTTTATGGATGATGATGAGGAGTTGTTGCCACTGGAGTATCCAAATGACGTTGGGGATTCAAGGTCGTTGGAGTTCAATGAGAATGGAGGATTCGAGTTGCCCGATTTGGAAGAGAGTGGGATTGTCAAAATGTATGGAGATCCACCCGATACTTTAATTGATATTGAAATGGACGTGGTGGATGAATTTTTGAAGAAGGAAGAGATGATCGAACTTCTTATCGAGCCACCCGACGCATCGATGGGGAATAAGAATAAAATGGTGGTTGAGGTAGTTGAAGAGATTCCCCCTCCCCTTTACCCTTTTATAGATTTTAATATTTTTCAGGGTGTTGAGGGAGATGTTAAAGAAGTGAAGAGGTTCGGAGTGTTTAGAGGATTTTCCGTTTGTTCAACGGATTCCCTACTTTTTAAGAAGTTCGAGGGTCACCTTATGCCGCACTTTACTATTGATTTGTTCGTGGTGATCGACTACTCGCTTTTTCGACCTCCGAAGCAAGTAGA
This sequence comes from Phtheirospermum japonicum, assembly GCA_014905375.1. Classification (NCBI taxonomy): domain Eukaryota; kingdom Viridiplantae; phylum Streptophyta; class Magnoliopsida; order Lamiales; family Orobanchaceae; genus Phtheirospermum; species Phtheirospermum japonicum. Next base: position 294,109 of record BMAC01001019.1, on the reverse strand, counting down.
AGTTTTTGTTCTGCGACTTGTTGCCCATGCTCGCCTTGGTGATTTTAATCGCCTATGCTTACTATTGGAGAATACTAAGGCGTGGCAAGATCGTCATTTATTTTTGGATCCGGGATAGCATCGTTCGTAGAAGGCGTCGAGCTTTCGTCGTTAAACAAGCGCTTCTTGGGAGGCAACCCAAGTGTTTGATTTCTTTCCTTAGCTTTTATTTTTTTATTTATTTTATTTTATTTATTAATTGTGTCTATGCTTTGGTACTTTTTATGCGGTGTTGGTGTGCACAAAAAGTTGAGAAATTCGCCAATGATGGTTAATCAAGACATTTCCAATCACGCGATTTGATGCGAAAGATGATTGCTCATAGCTTTTTCGAGTAGCTCGACTATTTTCAGGGACATTTTCTTACTCCCTTTCTCCCTTGCTTTTTATTTTTCTTATACTCGTTTATGGCAATCAGGAGATTGCCGAATTTTTAGAGGGGGGGATGGTTGAGTGTTGATTTAAATTTTTAAATAATTGTGCAATTTTGAATTCATAGGTTTGTAGTAGCTAGTATTTGAACGTGATTGATTACTATTTCTGCGCTGAATTATGTTTGTCTGGCTTGCCTGTCGAAGTTAACTAAGTTTGATTTGAGGCTTTTGTCTTTTGAGCGTGTATAAGTGCATAATTTTTTCAAAATTTATATTTATATATTGTAAAATGGTATTTGTACGCAATTGATTTCGCAAAACCTTAAAAGCAGCGTTAATTCAAAACTTTTTCATGCAAAAAGCCTGTGAGTAGCCTGAGTGATTATCATCATTGCATGTGCTTGAATAAGTTTCAGTCTTGATATATTTTTGAAAAACTTTTTCATGCAAAAATCCTGTGAGTAGCCTGAGTGATTATCATCATTGCATGTGCTTGAATAAGTTTCAGTCTTGATATCTCTTTGAAACCGCTGTGTGTAGTTGATTTTGAAAATGAGGTTAAGGCACAGAAAAAACCCTATTCCGGCCATATCCATAAATATTAGCCACTATAAATTCCGAATGATCCAATCATAGCCAAATAATCCATGCCTTTAGCCATGAGTGTTTTTGAGTCGACCCCTACTAAACCATTAAAAGCGTGGGGTAGGAGTTCATTATTTTTATTGGTTATTTGTGTTTTGAAAATTTTATTAGGGATTTATGGATTTTTGTAATTAAGGACCACCATCCGAGAGAAAAAAAAAAGAGAGTTAAAGAAAAAAGAAAAAGATCCCATAAAAATAGAAAAGGGACAAAATTAAAAAAAAGAAGAAAAAAAAAGGATGGTGAGTCTTGATGTTTCGTGTTTAGTCATTGCCTACGCACTTTATGAAGGCTTGTGTTTTATTATTTATTTTATTATGAAGCCTAATGTTTAGAAGGCAAGAGTTGTGTAATTGTAAGAAGCGTATTATAAGCTTCAATTGTGTTTAAGTGGTTTGAGCTTCAAGTCGGTTTTAGAGTATCGAGTTGAGAAATAACCTAAATCTTAAGGCTACGTTATGAGAGTTTAGTGAGGTCTTTCTTTTGAACGAGGTGAAGCAAGTTGCTTCGTGATTAGATTAGGTTGGGTGAGTTATTTAGCCACACGACTTATATATTCCATACCCGTCCAAAGAGCCTTACATCACAACCCGAAAAGACCTTTTCCGATTCTTAGTTCGATAACACACTTAATTTGCGATTGAAAAGAGATTGATTTTCGGTTCTTATTTACTCTGCATGTATTTGTATGATTTGAGTGTATACACGTCCTATGCAGCAATGCTTGAGTGCTTTTGAGCGAACACCCACATATATATTTCCCTTTTGAGAGGATGCATGAATTTGATTTTGGAGCGACAATGTAATAAGGGTAGAGTGTTTGAAGTTGCGTGACTTGTATCTATATTTTCAAAATTATGTATGTAGCATAGCACGACTCATTGCTTGAGCTTATTTTCTTTCTTGTTATACTTTGAAACTATCGTTTGTTCGAGGACGAACAAACCAATAAAGCGTGGGGTAGTTGATTAGCACGGATTCGTCTTGATTTTTAGTAGTATTTTAATTACTTTTTCTTATTATTTTTGGTATAAGTTGGATAGTTTGAGCTTAAATTCGTATATATGTATTTCCAGCTTATTTTACCATGTTTTGATCTAGACTGATGCAAATAAGTGATTAGTTGTGGTTTTTCACTTTATAGCTAAGTAACCGGAAGAATTCAGTACGTTAGATGAAGTATGATAATCGAGAGTCAAATATCGAGCTTTCCGGTGAAGAAGTAGCAAGAATTTAAAGCTGACAGACTTTCTATAACGGTTATGTTGCTGGAACCGTTGTCGTTGAAGCTAACGGTGCACTTAGCGGTCACTCCTGACCGGTAGCTGTTACCGGTAATACTTAATGGTTACTGACAACCGATGTTAACGATCAGAATGCTGAAATGAAGACTTAACGGTTACTACTTAACGGTAGCTTTCTATAACGATTACTGCTGCTACCTTATCGTAAGTGCTACCGTAAAGAATGGACAGAGAGGCTTACGGTAAGTACTTACGGTAGCTCCTAACCGTAAGTTCCTTGCCGTAAGGTGCCTAGAAAGGCGGTTTCATGACTTGTTGCCCAAGATTTCCAAATTCTATAAATACTACCCCATAAATCCGAATTTTTAAGTTACCTAAGCTATAGTTAGACACTTTAAACTTATTCCTAGGGTTTTTAAGGCCTCTTAGGGATTGACAACCCCAACGAGTGCCGAGTTGTTTCTTTGTTTCTCTTCAAAATTCTTAGATTTAGTTTCCTAGCCTTAGATTAATTTAGATTAGCTTTTAGATAATTTAAATTCAAGTTTTCTACAACCAAGACGCTTCAAATTCTTCGTTTAATTAGTAAGTTTTCTTTCGTTCAATTTAGTTTAATTAGTTTCTTATGCTTTGCTTGATAGTTTATATAATTAATCTTCAAAACAACCCCAATAAAACCCCCATGTGCTATGAATTGTATGATCTTGGTGATATTGAATTGATGATTGTGATGAGTGTATTATGATGAGATTGATGATATTGAATTGCTAGATCTAACGGGTCTAGAGCCTATAATCGTTTGGAATTTTTCCCAAAAGATCGTGGAAACGATTCGAAGCTCTAGAACCCAAGTTTCTTAATTATTTTCAAAACCCTTAATTTTTATTGTTCTTCGTTTAAATCAATTTATTGTTTTTATGTGTTTAGATTAGGATTTATTTTTATTTCGTATTCGTGAACAAACAAACACAAAAGGAACTTCCGAGCCTAGTTTTCCTTGAGAGACGATTCGGTTCAACTTATCAACCTACACGCGATCCCATTCTCTTGCGGGCGAGCTTTTAAATTTTTGACAAATATTTATAAGCAGGTACACAAAAGTTCGAATCAGCGATGATTACCTTAAACGTGTTAAATGGTAAACACACGAGTAGATCTAAGTAGGTTGTTCGTTGGATTTATACTAAAGAAAGTAATTTACGATTTTTTTTTTGGTTATTCTCGAGGTTTATATTTGTATAGTTGTATAGTTGGTTATTAATCTATTTTATGTGTTCTCTTTTATCGTCTTTATATACGTGATCATAATTTTATAGGAGTTGTAGAGTTTTCAGCTTTTGTTCATTTGTGTTCTAGAATATTATTAAAAGTTACTTTTATATTTTATATTAGTGTAATAAGCAATACAAAGGTTGGGAATGTGGATATTACATTATGCATAGAATGTGGACTATAATTCAAGTTGGTATTACAAATAACTGGGAGAAGGTAATGGCATTGTTTGGAAATTAGCGGATAGGTGTTAGTTGATAGATGATTGTATTAGCTGATTTGACTAGATGATTGTATTAGCTGTTTGTATAGAAGTGTTGGTGAATAGCTAATAGCGGATAGTTATTTAAATGTATAAAATGACCAATAAGGACACCAACTTAATTTATTATTAATAATATAAATTTATATGATGAGTTAATTGAATAATTAAAAAAATATATACAATATATATATCATCTTAAAGATGATGAGTTAATATATATCACGTGAAATTATATATATACATATATATATATAGGATTAGGTTCAAATGAGAACCCTGTTAATATATGTGAACTTAGGGACCAATCCAGGGCGTAGATTAAATAAGATCAATGGTCAAAATAAAAAGAAACAATTGACTCTAAAATAGGCATGCCGGGGTTAATTCCGTATTTTAAATTTTGGACAATTATTACGTTCCATAATAACGTATATTACATTAAGGAAGTATTCAATCATCGGCCTATCACCCTAATCACAACGGCGACAAGAAATTTCCTTAACCCTCTGCGGCCTATCCCATAATCACCGTGTGAATATCCCCATCGAAATATCAATCATCACTCTCAACTCCTTGACGGCGGAATTAAGAACATGGAATCAACAGGTTAGTATCCGTCTCATGAGTCTTCGTTTTTTTTTTTTCGCAAAACACATTATAAAGCCAATCTGTAAATTATGATCATCGCGGTGAAACAAAAAAAAAGGAAAAGAGATGAACTTCTTGACATGGTCTGTCTACTCCATGGATGAACAAAGAAAAAAAAGGAAAAAAAAACAAAAAAACAAATGCATGTGTATCGGCCTGCTGGAAAAGCACCATATAATTACACAAACAGTACTGAAGTATCATAAAAGTAGCACTAACTGATCAATATCACTGCCAGATCTTTTCAAGTCCTTTTTGAATCACAATTAATCAAACCTTAACATACAGAGAGCACCGATATTGAGTTTTTTCGATCTTCAAGGAATTTCTGAATTTTATTTTTATTTTTCTGATTTGATGGTGTTACTATGTTACAAGATTTGTATGTGTTACTCTGCTGCAATTATATGTTCGCTGGATGTGTTTTTTCATTTGATTTCTAGTCGTTTTAATAGGTTGGCATACATATGGAACACACACACACTCAATATGTGATGGATTATTGTTTGATGGGGCCAGATTCTGAAAATGAATACCTGGTGAATATCTTGATGGATTTTTTTAATTTTTAATTTTTTTTTTAATTTTTGGTCATTCTACAACATTTGATGAAGTATCTGATCATCGCTGATTCTTTGTTTTTATTATTATTATATTTAATGTCAAATTCAGGTGTGGGAAATGGATACAAGTTCAGCAACAGTCGACACAAATGAGCTAATTCGAGTAATAGGTGCAGCTCTACGTGCACTTGGGTTAGATAGGAGTGTTTCAGTCCTTGAGTCAGAGTCTAACGTACAAGTCAACTCTCAGCCGGCCCGGCAATTGCAAGCATTTATATTGGACGGTAATTGGTCGGAGAGCTTGCGAGTACTGGGAGAAATTGCGATGGAGTCAAATGCTGAAGTTAAATCTGCACGGTATGCGATACTTGAACAACAATATCTCGAATTACTGCAAGCTGGAAATGATCATGATGCTATGGTGGCACTTAAAGCGATCGGAGCTCTTGACATTAAACATGAAGAGGTAGAGATACTGTCTTATTTACTCATGGTTATATCACCAGTTTACGTACCAGCTAGGGCGAATTTGTTACCACAGCTTGAGAAGCTTCTACAGCCGGGTGTTTTTGTCGAAAAAAGACTAGTCGAACTCGTTGAACAAGCTCTTGTATCTCAAACTGGGAGCTGTATCTACCATAACTCGGCGCCTCAAACGATAAGTCTTTTTAGGGATCATAGGTGTGGGACCGATCAGCTCCCGAGTCGGATTCTGTAGGTAATTAATTAGTTGTGTTATTCTGATTAACATGATTTTCTAAAGTAGAATTTATAGAATGAAAGGTGCTGATTTGGATGCTGCATTTTTTTTTCTCAGACTTCTCGAGCGCACAATGGTGCTATTTCCCGCCTAAAGTTTTCGAAAAGGGGGGACTTCTTGGCATCGTGCGATCAAAATGATGCGATCATATGGCGGGTATTGTTATGACTTGTGATCTTCTTAATCTTCGTTAGTTTCTTATCTTTGTACCGTGATTTATTATTATTTGTTAATTCTCTTTCTTTTCTTTTCCTTTAATTTGTAGGTTTACCGAGGTCGCCTTATTCTAACACATTTATTGAGTGGTCCGGATAATGGGTTTATAGCACATTCATGCTGGGATCCAGAGGGTTTGCAGCTACTAACCTGTGGAGAGAGCGGTGCCAGACGATGGGACATCATCTCAGGCGAGTGTCTTGCTACACTCACAAAGAATGACGTTTCAATGTTATCATGTGCCTGGACAAACGACGAGAATGGTCGCTCGGCTATTTTTACCGGAAATGACGATGACAACATCAGTGCGTGGACCGAGGAAGGGAATGAGAGTAGAAACTGGCCTGATAAGATAATCAGAAAATCAAATTTCGCTGTTAGTGCCAACATGGAGATCGTGTTCGCAAGCGATACAAGTACGGTATCGTTGTTCAACTCAGAAACCTTGGAAGAAAAACAAGTTGAGGAAAACTCGATTTTGGTTTCACTCGCCTTCTCGTCAGACCTTAAGAATCTGCTTATTTCGCTACGTAACAACATTATAAGTCTCTGGAATTGGTCCCGGGTCATGTTGTTGGCTCCATTTCACTACATGTATAAAAAAATGATTGATCAGCTCATGTATTTACCTCCGTATGCATCATATAATTGATGTTTTGGTTTTGCGCTCTTTAAAGGTAATGGATATGTGTGTAGGTGAAGCATGGAATGGATGATCAACCTATACTCCAATATGTCCACGGTTTGTACCATGACATTGGCATACAAGATTTGACAGTGCAAACTGATTATGCTTGATCGATCACATTTTCATATATTGTTGTTAGTAACAGTTGATTCACTTCCGAGCAGCCAGGTTGAACAATTCGGAATAATAGAAAATATGATACACTGTAAAGTAATATCATAATTATTTCATGATATAATTATAGATTTTAAAATTTTGTAGAATTTTGAATTTCACTGCCTTTCAAAATTGTATCTCGCGTCTTACTACATAATTATGGATTGTATCTCGTGTCACACTACATAATTATTTGGGCACTATACTCAAAATTGGGTTGTGAAATCTTAAAAAAATTATGGATTGTATCTCGCGTCACACTACATAATTATTTGGGCACTATACTCAAAATTGGGTTGTGAAATCTTAAAAACATCATCGTCAAGTTTCTTGTTTCCCTTATTTAATTTAGGTTTGAAGTGTTGTTAATTTTTTTGAATGTACATTATGCAATAGGAAGTAAAATAGGATATCAAAACTTCATAAAACCGGCACTTCGAAATTGTCTGGCCAAGACGGAGGGGAAAAAAAGCAATAGACAAAATTAGAATAAAACTAATTTTCATCATCATCAATCTCTTTTGAAACGAAACGATTTGGGTCGCTTCGAGTTTACAGAGCTAATTGCTTTAACCAAAAAAAAAAGTGTAAATTTCACAATGCTCTCAAAACCCACACAATTATCCTTGTTGCAGACAGTTTCACGTATTAGAAGTTCCTATACCTTTATTTCAAAAAAAACATATACAATATGAAACTAGTTCATTTCCATTAAAATTTATTACAAAACACCACATACAAAAACCAACACGGTCCTTGGTTGAAATAACATCTTCCGGAAAGCAAAACCTATGTTATTTCTTCCCAAGCTGACCATTGATAAACTCCAGTACTGAAAGGTGCTGCAAAACAAGAAAAAGGGCTCAAATCAAATTCAAGCCTTGATGAAATATATACGCTGCTAAAACTACAATCAAGTAGAGAACAACAACTAAGTCACATACCCGTTGCTCAAGTCCGACCTCTTCGGCACTTATTGTTAATGATTCCAACAATTTAATGGCCTCTTCAAAACCACTAGTCACTGTATCTTCATTCCCGAGATTGCTATCCACATCAGCTACATTAGCAATTAATATAGCTACTTTAGAGAAAGTAAAAGCATTTTACGGATTCAACGAGACTATTACATAGACAAAACTATAGCAATACAGACATATACTAAGAGCACTATACACAAAGAATTAATACAGATATCCATTATCTAAAATCACAATACACATGAGCATACTAAACAAACAAAAATTAATTAAAAATACTATCACAATTTGTTATGTGAGCACTGTGAACCTAGGTACATTCGCACATAAAACTATTACATCATCACTAGATATTACAAACACACATATTCAAAAGTTTTGTACAACTACACACATATTCAAAGCACCTGATATTACAAACATAGAAATCCAAAGCACCAAATGCACATACCTAAACACAAAAAAAATTCAAAAGCAACAATTACACACACTTAAAGCACCATCATATCTAAAGCATCATCAAACAACATTGAAAACACTACAAAATACATTTATTGTAAAAACTCTATACAATTAGCTCTACAGCACTGCAAACATATTATTGGAAGCACACTTGATGATAATTCAAATCATCGTAAACAATAAAAGCACTTGCGCTATATATCAAAAAACACCACACACGTATGTTTTTATTTACTGATTTGAGATGAAAGCATTGGAAACATATTCCAAAAAGGGTTCCTACATACATATTATATAAAGCACAGCAACGCATGATTCAAAGCACCATAGACAATAAAAGCACTAATAACACGTATCAAATGAACCGCACACATAAACATTATTAAATCGTGTAATATGCAAGCAGTGCAAACATACTCCAAAACGCAGTACGGCTCTCTTGAAAATCAATTTTCATCCAAAGAATACTCCAGGAACCCCATTTTCATGCCGCACAAAAAAAAATGAAGAAAACAAAATTAAGAGGAGGCCCAACAAAATTAAGTTCAGGACTTCAATTGGAATTATTTTGGGTAACTGGAAATTCAGTTATTCAACCAGTCTGGAATTTTAATTCAAATACATACTACTTTCTAGGGTTTACAGATAAAATCACGAATCAATTGGTTGAAATGGTACCTGTGCCGCCCGCAGTCGCCGCCCGCCGAAGACCTCTGGACCGCCGGCCGTCGCTCTCCATCAGAAAACCTCGCAATTTATTCTCCAAACTCAAAGTGGGATTTCAACACCGCTGTTATCTGTACTGCATGTTCGATAGAGTTCTTTCTATTAGATCGACACACATCCCAGTGAATTTTTTAGGATGAATATATGATACGTGAAGTTTCATATTATACTTTCCTTTTGGTGTTCCAATTATCACGGGGCTATACAAGTGGAGGGATTTGTACAATGTTTTGTTAGGCCTAATTTGACCCTCCAAATTACCAAACCAGCGTGGATATTATATTTTTCCCATTTTTAGACATAAAACTTCAATAAAATCTGACCTTTGGGTTAAATAAATCTACGGCTCAGATTGGTCCCTAGGTTCACATATATTGACGGGTTCTCATTTGAACCCAACCATATATATATATATATATATATATATATATATATATATAACACTTGAATAATTATAGTTATATATGAAATATCCACAGTCCACAGACATATCATCTTCTAGCCTCTCTTGTAACATTTCACGTGATTTATCTCCACAGTCCACATACCTATCATCTTTTCTGTTTTATACTTGCACGGATCACAGCAAAGTTGAAGGAAAAAAGTGTGCTAATAATTATCATCTCGATAATAATTTTCATACTTGCACGGATCACAGCAAAGTTGAAGGAAAAAAAGTGTGCTAATAATTATCATCTCGCTAATAATTACTTGGCAGATTAAAGCAATCAACCCATATTGGGCAACTACAATACAGAAGATGTGTAAATGATAAAATAAAAAAATCATTTATGAATAAGAAGACAATAATCAAAACTCTCCAAATTTGAGATTTGGGAGTGAATGGATTTAATTGAGAGGGAAGAAGAAAAAAATCCACGTATAAATAGATGAAGGGAAGAGTTTTATTATTTTTTGAGATATTGGAGATAGAATGCCAGATTTGGGAGTGAATGAATTTTATTGAGAGGGAAGAAGAAAAAAGATATGCGCATAAATAGATGAAGGGAAGAGTTTTATTATTTTTGGGATATTGTGTATGGAAGGCGTGAGATATTTATGTGGTAGGTTAACTTAAGTATTAATTCTAGAGGATAAATATGTTATTTAACCCTATTTTTCAATCCTCTCTAACCAAAACGCTGCTACAAGGAGTTTTTTCTAAAAGAACTTTTTGGACCTAAAAAGCTAATTAAATCATCTATTTATCAGCCATATCGATAAGAATATTTGACTGGTCAACACCCTCAAATGAATCAAATCCTCTAATTTTGCCCCCAACTACTCATCACCAAACAAGGCCACAACTCCTAACTTTAACAAGTTAATTTATTTATAAGTCTTTATTGTTATTGTGCTAAAATATTATATTAAATGTAGGTATTTAATGATACAGAATGACTTCATCCAAATAACATTGAAAAATTCAGATTGGATGCGAAAGATGTTTTTTAAGTAAATAATGGATTATCAGATAATTAGTAACATGCGTTCTTTTAGTATTAAAATTTGAGATTCTAATGCTTAGGTTGGTTTTTGGCTATTGGATTCAAGATGTGACTTATGTAGTTAAAGCTATTATTTTGTATATTTTGTTTCATTTTTGAAATTACACTTCGATTTGATGAATTGTTATCTTATAGTTTGGCTAGATAGATCATTGGATAAATTATGAATTTGCTATTTGGTTGGATGAGTTGTGTACTTAGTGTTTAGGATCCACCTAAAAAAGATAAATAAAAAAACTTAGCAATTTCACACCAGTTGTATTAATAACGAATGTAAGTGTGTACACATTTTATATCAGTTGCTAATACAACCGATGTAAATATGTACACATTTTGCATCGGTTGCTAATTCATCGGTGTAGATGAGCATGGCATCGGGTGTTGATGTTAAATAATACTGTTTATATCGGTTTCATTCACAATTGATGAAGTAAAAACTTTAATTACATCGATTATACAACAATGTAAATTAGCGGACTTTTTTCTACGTTCGATACTACATCAGTAGAACTTCTGTAAGATGCTGAAAGAACCTATGTAAAAAGCATTTTCTGTTGTAGATATATAAATGTAGAGCTTATGTATTAACTGTAAAAAAAAATTACTTAACAACTATTATTATATTTTAGGGGGTTTATTCAACTTGATATATATCATATAAAGGTGAGATCTAAATCACATGATCATTGCCATATGAAGGAGTCTCCCCCACTAGGTAACGACACACGATAACTCAGATTTTTTCTTCTTTAGAGGTTTTTTATATTATCTTTATTATCTTTCCACATTTGGCACAACAACTTTCTCAAATCCAAAAAAATGAGTTTTTTAAACTATTTCTTAAATTCCAAATTGTTTCAAAATAAATCAAAGTTATTAAAAGTACACATTAAGAATTTAGAAATATTTTAAGAATTGAAATTATTTAGAATTTGTAAAAACATACGTTAAAATATAAATCTGAAAATTGAATTTTTTTTTATTTTTTATTTGTAAAAAATACGAACATACTCGTTTGATTTTTTAAATTTTAGATTTAATATTATCAATAAATAGGTTTTAAATAATTTACAGGTTGTTAAAATAAATTTTATTTTCCAAAAATAATTCATGTTTTATCTTCTTTCTAGTTTAAATAATTCTTGAAATTTGAAAAACAACCTTAGGTTTAAAAAATAATTCATGTTTTATCATATTTTTGGTATTGATTTTCTTACTATGATGTATTGTTTTACCTTCTTTATAATTATTATTAATATTAATTTGATAGTATGTAGTTAATGAAAATTTCAATAATCAAAATAAATCTAAACTATTCATAATTTTTTTTAATTGGGATTTCGTGATTTTTTTTAATTGAGATCTCGTGATTTGCACTACAAAAAAAGTGACATAAAGTAACATAAAATTGTAGCACTTTTTATATTAGGTATTTTTTATAACACATGCTTGTAACACTTTTTATATTATAAAACTTATGTAACACTTTATAAATATGCAACACTTATATGTAACACTTTTAATTAGGTAACACTTTTTAAGTAACACTTTTTTTTTTTTGTTAATTTTTTGTAACATAAATTTGTATCACTTTAATTCAACAACAATTTAAGTAACACTTTGATTTAATTTTGCTAACACTTTTAAAATTCATTTTGCAAATACAATATTATGACACTTTAAGTGAAGATAATTTCATAAACAAATTTAATTTTACAAAAAAAATATTAATTTTAAATTGAATATAAATTCCTTATATTTAAATAAAATAGGTGAAAATATTTATTCATGATAGACCCTATTCAAATAAGGATTAAAAGATAATTAATTACCCAATCCCAATTACAAATTCCCCGATTATCCGTCCATCAATTCTCCCTTCGTCTAATTCAACGATACATTTCCGGAGCCCCATCCAAAATCTGAGACCACAGCGGCGAGGCCAATATGAAGTCGAGGTTTAAGCAGCTTTTCGAGAGACCTTTCTACCGATTGCCGGAAAAGCAAACCGTCGCCGTCGTCGATCCGCCGCTGCAAAACAACTACAAGGATGGCGTGGAGGAGTTTGAGCCGAGAACTGTTTGCCTGGCTAAAATGGTTCAGAATTTTATCGAGGAAACAAACGAGAGGCAGAGGTGTGGACGGAAAAAGTGCAATTGCTTCAACGATAACTGCACGGAGACCTCCGATGATGAACATGACTCGTTCAATTTATTTTTTGGCGACTCAATCGACGTTCTAAAGGTAGGTAGATTACAGATATTTAGTGAATTTTGGGGTCCATAATTCTTTGGATTATTAATTAATTTATTTATATTATCTGAATTTTTTATTCCAAATTATTTTAAGCAGAGTTTGGTGCCTTGTTCAAGATTAGTAATAGTCACTTAAGAAATCCTCCGTGTTTTATATTATAAATTATACAAATTAGTAATTATCATAAATACATAGCATTTAGGGTTTTTGAGATGGAGACGATGGTGAAATCAGATTTTTTTTTTTGTTTGGTGGAGTTAATACATTTATATACTCAATATTATTCTGAGTTTGTGTTTTGTTGTTAGCTAATCCCAGTTGCTCATTGTTGCCATAAGAATATACCTTTAATCTTCAATTTCATTGTTTATGTATCGCTTAGTTAATTTTCAATTTTGCATTGGGGCCTACCACACCGATTTTTGTTCTTCAAACTGTGCAACAAGTATATGTGTGTGCGTGTGTGTAGGTCAATTTAGTAATGTTTTATCTACTGATGTTGTTTGTCTTAATTTTCGACTCTTCTTGTTATGAGAGGTGAAAGAAACTATGGCTTCACTAGAAAAAAATGGTTGGCTGTATATTGGGGACATGTTTATTTCTATCAAGAATGTTGTTCTATGTATTTGACTGCTTGATATAGGTCATCAAGTACAAGGTGTTCTAGGTACATAGTCCATCTATGTTGTTTACCTTGTTCGAGTTTTAGCTGACCGTAGGAGATAACAACTATAATTATTGATTCAAGTTTGGTCCTTTTGGTTTTTAGGTTGCCCAGCTGATTGAGAGGCAGTTCTGATGTCCCATTCCGAGGTACTCGACGCACCGGTGATGGGATAATTGCGAGATTTCACTTCTTATATAATTTAAGTTTAACTATCAAACGGTGTGTTTATATTCAATTTTTTATTCTCAATTTTTTTAAAAATACTCAGTATTCACCTTTGAGTTAGCTATTTTGTTTGCATGCCAGTTTTATAGCATTTGTAAATTAAGGAGGTTTATCTAGTGTACTTTGACAAATTCTATTATTATGAGATGTCCATCTCGACTCACCTCTCATTTGTAAACTGATCTTTTGTGTTCATTACTTATGAATCTTCAAGTTATATGCAGACTTGTGTTCTCAAAGTCAAGTCAATATACATTTGATGGTGTATGAACAACGTAAAGAAAACCCTGCACGAGATTTATGGTATGATTCTATTTCTTGACTCTGAATTCTATTATGTCACACTTATTCCCCTTTTATTTTTCACCTTTATCTTTTTCGTACTTAAAAGTTGAATGTCCTGTTTTTGAATTTATTAGTATTTTATGAGTATCTTTTTATACATATATTTTTCTAGTGTTTGATATTTTCTTTTCCAACTTTTCTTATTTTATTTTTTCGCACAAACTGGCTCAAGTTTTAGTCTTTTTTTTTTTAATTCTAAGATTTATATTGCTCTCTTCCTGTTATGAATTTATAGTTGTATACCTATAATTTAGCTTTTCTATTATCTCATAATCTAAGTGCAGAAATTAGTGAGGAAGAGCGACACACATATTAGTAATTTATAGTTGTATACCTATAATTTAGCTTTTCTATTATTCCAGGTTTGTGATAGTAGGAGATGGAAATGCAACTAGTTATGCAGCTCGGACATTCGTGGAGCATGGTTTGGCCGATGGAAAGCTTTGTTGTTGTTGTTGTTGTTGTTGTTGTTGTTGTTGTTGTTGTTGTTGTTGTTGTTGTTGTTGTTGTTATTATTGTTATTATTATTATTATGTCTACTGTGTTTCTCCTAATAAAAAAAATATTTTGCCCAACATTAGTAGGTCTACACACATATTAATGAATGATGACTTTCTTTTTTGTAATATATAGTTCCTTGAGGTAGATAAAAACCAAGAGTAACATGTCCAAAATGTTTACTTGCAATAATTAGAAATCCGTGTTAGGTGTTGTTTTTACCTAATTTTTTAATCTATTGTTCAAAGGAATATATATTGCGGATCTGCAATTTACATACCTAATCGTCAGATCATGTCAAATCTTGAGTATTTTCTATTTTTGTGCTGGTGGATTTGATCGCAGTTTTTCCTATAATAGGTTCCAAACACTAGGGATGTTACAGATTCTCCAGCGAGTAGCATCCTCAAAACAAAGGACGGTTTAATTGACTGGCCCCAGGTAATTTTTTGCCACTCTATGTTTCTTGAGTCTGAATCAACCTCCATACGAATATTTCAGCCAGTTCATTTCATGCATACTCGTATTTAGAACTTTAAAAATGTGATTACGTGAGCTGGGCATAATGTCTTATTATTTTTTGTTATAATGATTTTTTTTGTTAGATATCTGAAGTTTTATCATGGTTGGCAGTATTTCTTAGTCTTTATTATTTCAATAAACTAAAGACCAGAAACTTGTAATATGTTTTAACATTAAAAATATATGACAATTTTTCTTATTATCTAATTTTTTTTTTGGATGACTTGTTTAAAATTTTTTAAACAATTCTAAGTAAGGAAGTAATATTTTCACTTAGGGTTGTATGCCTTTTCTTTATTTTTGAAGTAGATATAATGTATTACATGATTAGTTTCTAGCGCATTCTTGTTAAATATGAACAATGCATCAAGACCAATGGACAGTCTTTGATGACTTAGGATCTTGACTAGATACAGCACAAGAAAAAAATTCTATCTTTCTGAATCTGAAGCATGTTTTCCAATAATGAACTGTGTTTCGTGTGTTCTTTGGTTATTATCTTATTCGCAGGACTTTTTTGGGAAACCAGCATTTCTAACAGTATCTGGGCAACTCAATGCTGAAACATATGCTACTGCTCTGACTGATGTATTGTTCTTCACTTATACTCGTAATTTATTTGATTTGCATTTTTTGCCATATACTTTTCAGTTTTAAGCTATTCCTGGAAACTTTTCCAGATAGCTATGCTTTGCACATATAATCTGATACAGTTATTTTTCTGTCAGGTATATACTTTTGGTCCTACATTCAGCGCAGATAATTCTAACACTTCTCGGCACTTAGCTGAATTTTGGGTATACTTTGAAGTTATTGTCTATACATTTTCATCTTTTTAACAAATGTACTTACTTTTTTAGTTTCTTTTCAATTTTCAACTGTTTTCCTTCATATATATTAATGCAAAAATTTAACTTCTAATTCTCTTCCATCAAGATGATAGAACCAGAACTCGCATTCGCTGATTTAGAAGATGACATGGCCTGTGCAATGACATATCTTCAGTACGTAGTATGTTACTCTGCGAACCTATTGTCCATTTAAGGTGTAATTAAATTATGTTTTTTTGGCCTTTGTATTTCTTATATTGTTTGACCACTAACTTGATTTTTTCTGCACGAAAGGTACAATACATTCTTGAGAAAGAGTGAAAACTCGTATGCTTTTCGAGACCTATGCTATCAAGAACTCACTAGACTGACTATTATTGCATCGAGAAAGAGTGAAAACTCCTTCCCCCCTTTGCTTTCGTGTTTCTCGAACCTGAGTATGCCCGCATCAATTAGATCCTTCCTTTGGTCCAGTGTCCTATTCCACCCATATAAAACTCACAACGAGCATTGGGGTCATAACTTCTGAAATCATACTTGAAAAATGAAGTTTAAGCAACATTCTACTTAGAACATGTAGAATTAGAAGGTCTATGGATATACGAATAAT
Source organism: Phtheirospermum japonicum (assembly GCA_014905375.1). Lineage (NCBI taxonomy): Eukaryota > Viridiplantae > Streptophyta > Magnoliopsida > Lamiales > Orobanchaceae > Phtheirospermum > Phtheirospermum japonicum. The sequence continues at coordinate 277,610 of BMAC01001019.1, read as the reverse complement.
TCTCATATTCACGATGTTGTTAATCAATGTTACCAACATCAGTTAACAACATCGACCAGAGTAAATTTAAACTTATGCAGCGGAAATTAAAATACGAGAACACGATTAAACAAATTCAGTTCACAAGTAAAAGTACTTGTGAACTTGGGTGTACAAACCCGAAAACCATATTACTTTCTTTTTAAGTTCAATACAAAATATAAAGTAATATATGAAAACTAAATATCAAGAAACTTGATACTAAATACTTGTTGACGGAATGGCAAGATCTTCTCCGTTGGTCACGCAACTTTGAAGAACTTGTTAATCACGATTATTGGCTCCAAGTAGTACGTCGTGTTCTTCCTTCCTTGCTTTGCCGTGCGTCTTGCGTCGTGCGATTTCTCCTTGAATTTCCTGTGCGTAAAAATCCTTCTCGAAAAGTCGTGAATGTAAGAGTATTGAAGGTGTCCTCTTCTCTTGGCTTTGTCTTGTCTTAAATAGAAGAGTCCTAGAGTCCTAAAATTGGAATAATCCTAAAACCAAATCCTAAACACAATCTATGAATCCTAAAATTGGAATAATCCTAAAACCAAATCCTAAACACAATCTATGAATAATTAAAGTCTTGTATACAAACTAGGAAACAAATCTAGAGTCCTAATTTTAGTTCCCTAATATATTTTGGGCCTAAGAAAGGCAAATAACCAAATAAGGAATTATTCCCAAAAATAAAATCCTTAACAGAACATGGTGGATTATGTGCTAAAGTGCAATTTTTTTTTCTTTTTATGCTAATTTATTAAATTATGATATGTTTGGTTGCCAAAATTGTGAAACATACTGACACTCTGGAGAAAACTATTTGTTGTAGTTTAGAAGAAATGTTATTTTGTTCATAGCATATTTATTGTATTTTAGAAGATAATTACTATCACAAAGTATTCTTATATGCCTTTACTGTAGATATGAGTGTGAATTCTTTGTTGTTAAGTATTATAGGATGGTTGTGGCTGTAAATTTATGACTATGATGCTGTGAATTTATGTTTCAGGTTGATCAAGATGGAGATGGTGACCTTTATGAGAACTTAGAGAATTGAGTGCAAAGGAACCAGATAACTAGTTTTAGTTGTGTTTATTCAACTTAATTTAATTATTGATTTTTAGATATTGTGCTATTTGTTCATTGTGAATTTTGTTTTTGATCTACTTTGTTGTAAATATTTTAGAATCATATTCATATATTTGTTTATCAGTAGTTTTGAGTTAATTTTATTAATTGGATGTTTATACATGCGCATTACTATTTTATAAATAAATAGTTCGTAATGGAGAAAAAGGAGATAATTGAAAACAAAAACGAAAAAAATAAATTACGTGTGTAGTTTAAAAGTAACATAATCTTTAATAAAGATAGTGATACAATTACATATCATTATTGATTGATTTACAGCGATACGATTCATGGATAAAATATTTCCATAAGTTAAAAATTAATACATAAAAAGTGATACATTTTGTAGAAAAAGTGTTACCCAAAAAATTTTATGTAACACTTATAAAATGCTTACTACATAGAAAGTGATACATTTTGTAGAAAAAGTGTTACCCAAAAAATCATATGTAACACTTATAAAATGCTACTTAGTAGTGTTACAATAGAAATTTTAAATGTAACACTTGATAAAAGTGAAACTAAAGGCCATAAAAGTGTTAGTTAAAATTTAAGGTAGCACGAACAACTGTAGCACCAATCAAAGTGTTGTCTATTATCAATAGTAACACTTTTTGTCTATTAAATAACACTTTCTTGGTGTTACATAAAGTCACTTTTTTTGTAGTGGTATATTGAAATTTGATTTACTATGTGATTTGTATATGTAGATTTGATTAATTGTGTAATTTGAGTTAAATATTTGAATTTCATGATTTTGGTTTAAAGCAGTTCTCAATATTGGTCGTGTTATTGTATATTAGGATTTGATTAGATTAAACCAGTGAATTGAATTAAATGTGTGGATTTCATGATTTATGTTTGAAGTAGTTCCCAGTATTGGTCTTGTTATTCTATATTGGAATTTGATTGATTTTATAATTTGTATATTGAGGTTTTGTGATTTTGTGATCTATATATCGAGATTTTTCATTTCGTGATTTGAGTCAAAAGTTTAGATTTCGTAATTTGTGTTTTGAAGGAGTTCCTATTATTGGTTGTGTTGTCTGATTAGATTAATTCCATGATTTGAATTAAATGTGTGGATTTTGTGATTTATGTTCTAAAGTAATTCCTAGTATCTGTGTTGTTATTGTATATTGAGATTTGATTAATTTCATAATTTGTTTTAGTTTTCACTTACTTAGTAAATAATTTTCGACTTAACTAAATAGAAGATTATGTAAATCATATTAATACATTGAGTATATTTTAAAACTGAAAATGTTTTGAAAATTGAAACCATTTAGAATTTGTAAAAACATATGTTAATATACAAAATATAAAAATTGAAAGCTCTCTTTGTTAAAAAATAGGAAAAAAAATCTTTAGATTTTATTTTTATTTATTTTTAGATTTAATCTCATATGGAAATAGGTTTTAAATAATTTACAGATTGATAAAGTAAATATAAGTTTTAAAAAATAATTCATATTTTATCTTCTTTCTAGTTTAAAATAATTCTTGAAATTTTAAAAACAACCTTAGTTTTTAAAAATAATTTCTACTTTAGTGAATATAAAATATTATTTTCTATAATATTTATTCAGTCATTGTTAAAAAATATATTTTGGAAAAATATAATATGCATCAATGTCTCTCCTTACTAGATATGTGTCAAAAGACTACATGTTTCGTGAAAATTGAAGGAATAATACTCTTAAAAACAACAAAGCCACCTTAAAATCTTTCTATATTTTATGAGGTTATACTTATCCGACTAACAACAAAAATGATAAATTATTTATAAATACTCAACATATTTATGATTACATAATCTCCTATTTGGTTAAGTAGAAAATTATTTAAGAAGCAAGTAAAAACGAAAACAACACATAACACGTCTACAAAATAAATAAAATATTACACACAACATAATAACACAAATATATTTTAGAGGACCATAAAAGTAATATAAGTATATTACACATAAATATAACGCGTAATAAGACATTCTCAAATTTTGGGGACATTTGGAAGTGAAAAAAATATGTTTAAACGTGATATTTAATATTAAGAGCGCTCGTGTCTTGATTCATGAAATCAGATGTCAAAAAGGTGAATACTGAATTAGATTTGTCTTGCGTGTGAAAGTGTTGTAATGAAGCTATGGTTCGAGTTTGAATTTATTTGGAGGTCGTTTGACCCATTTCAGATATCAATCTCATTTTTTTTTTATTTTATATGCACTCCAAAGAAATAATGGAATGAAAGTCAAATAATCACACTCTCTATCTCCATAAATTAGTGGGTATTTTTGGGGTTGTTTGGAATAACATTAGTTGAGATTTTAAAATTTTCATTCATAATAGTATGTCAAATCATATTTGAAAAGTGAATGATATTGTATTATAATATTGTATTTAGTATTTTCTTCGTCTCTTATATCAATCGTCATTGACAATTTCATTCAGATTAAGAATGATGATTGATGTTATAATTATTGGTATCAAATAACTATATATCATTTTGTTTAGAAAAACTAAAAGTGTAAAATAATAAATAGAGGGGTAAACTTAGTAAAGGAATAATTAATTCTTATTGAAAAAATAAAAAGTGACATTTATTTCTCTTAAACATGTAAATGTGAAAGATAAAATAAGATAAAAGAATTTCTAAAATGAGACAAGGGCGTACCAATTAATTATATGCAAATAGAAAATATATTAAAGTAAAAGATTATTGGTTGAATATTTTTATTTTTAAGTTTTAAATAAATAAATGTTCGGTCCAAAATACCAACTTTTATGAGATATTTGCACCAAAAAATTTGATGAGTTGACCACATGGATGAGAACATCCCAATAATATTTTAGGCAAACACTTGTGTTAGGCCAGATTAACGGGTTATGACCCGTTAGGCCATCTGACCCGATATTATAATGTATTCATTGTTGTACTGTGATGTATTGATTTTTTTAATGTAAAGTATTAGTTTTTCATAAATTTATGACCCCTGCTATGATGTATTGGTTTTTGTACTGTAATGTTTTTGTACTATGATTTGTTTCTCATTATAATGTATTGATTTTTTCACTATAATGTACTGGTGTGAAATTTTGGCCTAACGGATGACCCGTTAGTTCGGACTAACAAGAGTGTTGCCCAATATTTTAAACATATTAGAATTTTACTAAACCAACCCCATACACTCCTGACTTTATCCTATCTAATATATATAATAAGCAAAAAAAAAATAAAAAAAAATCATAAAATAAAACAACGGAAAAAAAAAGAAGAAGAAGAAAGAAGAAAAAAAATGCGAAAAATGAAGTTTTTTTTTTGTTTTTTTTTTAAACAACAACAACGAGAAGATAGATCATAAGAATCAATCAAACATTTAATGTAAATCTCTTATATTTGTAAAATTATTGTTCCTCCAAAGAAAATCTGAGTTTTTTTTGGACTACCGTAGGGTTCGACTCTGATTTCATGAACAATGAATTAATGTTCGAATTTTTTTTTATCAAATGTGTAATGTTCGATTTTTTTTAGAACACTCAATTTTTGGTAAAAAAACAGATTGTCCGGAACAGATTTTAGAACTTGAAATTCATGTTCGAAAACTTGGTACGAACAGTATGTTTTTTGTTAGAAATTTGATATGTTCGAATTTTTTTCCGAACAACCTTCATCATTATCAGTTCAAACACAATTCCGACAATAAACCATATTGTACCAATTTATGATAAAATTTTTTTAAAAAACGCACAAAAATAAGAATGCGATTATTCTAACATTGAAAATTGTATAAAAAACTTGAATCATGGGCAAGACTCTTGTCAAGACGGACTAACATATCATCCGTTAGGCCAAAATTTTATACCGTTACATTATAGTACAAAAACCAATACATTATAGTAAAAAGTCAATACATCATAATACTAATACAAAAATCAATACATCATAACACGGGTCAGATGTTTATGAAAAATCAATACTTTTAATTACAAAAACTAATACATCATAGTTCAAAAACCAATACATTAAAGTCTTTGACTTTTATTTATACTAACATCCTTAATTATTGAATTTTGTGTTGAGGTTAGTTTTGGAATTGGGAGGAAAAAAATATTTATTTTTTAATATTTAAATTAATTTTATAAAAAAATTATTCTTATCTTTTTAAATAGATCTATTTTAATTAAAAAATAATAAGATCAAGTTGTCAAGTTTTGAAGAGTCAATCCGGCTCGGCTCCGTATTTTACTACGACCCCAAGGGAAGTCTCGGTAACGCTTTACTCGACCCCAAAAGGTTTACTGCGAATAACAATGGAGAACCCGAAGAAGACGAAGATCGACCAAATCAAACCAACCAATACTGTAATCGAGTCCGAGTTCGAGTCTGTGTCCGACCCGGGTACCAACATCTGGTCATTCATCACCACAAGAAGCACAGTCTCATGGTTCTTATGCGCGAGCCTCTTCGCCGTTCTGATTCGCCTCGCCGTCGCGCTCCATCCCTACTCCGGCGCCCACACGCCGCCGATGTTTGGAGATTACGAGGCTCAGCGCCATTGGATGGAGATCACGGTCAATCTTTCGGTCAAGGAATGGTATCGCAACAGCACCGCGAATGATCTCCGATATTGGGGCCTCGATTACCCGCCCCTAACTGCGTATCAGAGTTACTTCCATGGGCATTTGCTGAAATTCTTCGATCCTGCATCGGTTTCGCTCCTCACTTCTCGTGGATATGAATCCTACCTTGGGTAATTGTTGGAGTATTTAATTAAGTTCGTGCTTATTGATTTGAATGTGGCGTTTAATCTCTCTGTTTCTCTGATTCTGTTTTAAGATTTGGTGCTCAGCTGTGAAGATTAACGATTAATGTTATGATTGTTTTCAAGCGCCCTGAATTGATTTAAAGTCTAACAGTCTAATCTACGTTCGTTTCTTACTCTACCTGAAATGAAACTGATATAAGCTACAATTTGGAACTCAAGATTAATTAGTTTTAAGAATGCAATGCGATTTGGCTTCTAACTCGTATATACTTACTGTTCACTATTCAACTGTTGTGGGATATTTTGTGCTCCCCTATTGAAACAAGGGGACTTATTATTATTATTATTATTAGGATCTCAGAAAGCAATTTCTACCTAATTGCTTCTCATTAACATGATGTTTTTATGTAGGAAGCTGTTGATGAGGTGGACGGTTCTGATGTCTGATCTGATGATATTCTTTCCTGCAGTGCTTTATTTTGTATCTGTGTATTACTCTGGGAAACCAACTGGAGACAAAAGCAGTATGGCCTGGCACGCTGTAATGATTTTGTTGAACCCATGTCTCATTTTGATTGATCATGGCCATTTTCAGGTAGGCAACAAAATCTGCAACAATGAATTTTTGTTATTACATGTTACTATAATTTGCCTATTCGATCTGAGATCTCTTATTTTCCTTTTTTTGTTTTCTTTTTGTTTGTCCTCCATTTCTTTTGATGTTTTGATTGTTTTGTTGTCAGTACAATTGTATTAGTTTGGGCTTAACCGTTGCGGCTGTTGCTGCGGTTATATCAAATCGAGATCTTGTTGGCTCCCTGCTGTTCTGCCTAGCTCTCAACCACAAACAGGTGCTTTTCTGGTTGTGTGAATCGACTTTGCTATACACAGGGCTATATTGTTGTAATGTCTCACGTATCTCATTGCTGGATCTCAAAGAATGCAATATATAAATTGGGAAATTGGACTTGCCTCATTTTCAGGTGTCTTAAACTTTGTGATTAGCATCCTTAAGGTGCCTGAATATGAAGAAAGTATGTGCCAGATATTTCATCCAGCCCCTCAATTTATCTCTAGTGGAACACGTTACAAAGTCTTATTTGAATCTTGTTTGTCTTAATATGCTTACTGTGGTAATCATGATAATCTACAATAATTGATATGCTCACAACTTAAGAGTTGTTTCATTCTACAAATGGTCTTGCCATTGCCTCTGAACTTTGGTACTCAGGAATTTATGGAACAACAATACGGGTAATGGTCCCACTCCCACCAGTGGTTGAGTTTAATGACTTTTTTTGTTGTGCATGTAAGTTGTCAGTTTTTCAGTTCATCTGCTGCACTTCATCTATTTGGATTTTGGCAAATAACCATGTTAGATCCAAACTGTAGAACTGTCAATTACACAATTTTCACACTTGAGAAGCTTTAGAATACCTTTCATACATACATACATATATACACACACACACACACACACACACACACACACACATATATATATATTTGACACCTAGAATACATTTCATATTTATTTGGTAGTAAATATTTTTTTAACAAGGGCATTGTAAGAGAACAAACAGAAAAACATTGGAATCACTTCCAAATGAGTTCAGAAAGCAAATTAATGCAGCACTTTACTTTCTGATTAGCCTATGCGTTCTGACCAGAAACTAGAGAACAGTGTACTTTATGGAACTCAATTGTCAACGTACAGAATTTATCTCGTAGGATGTTCAAGAAAGTATGATTCCTATAAATAAAATAACTAGAAGCTCAAACCTTAAGCCAACTTCTTTGTATTATAGCTAGTTTGGCATGATACTTAGGCACAATCAGTGTGGTCATAGAGTTCCCCAATTAAGTCAACAACTTTATTTTAAACCTAGGTACAATCAGTTAGACGTGTTAAACTCAAATAAAGTATTCAGTCAAATGTTAAACTTAGGTACAAACAGTGTGGTCAGTGAATGCCCTTGAGTGCAAAACATGCAAAACGTTTCCGAGACATTGGAAATTGAATTTCCTGGAAATATGGTATCTCTGTCTAATAGAAGTTTGTGGTGTTAGTTATTTTAATAAGTTCATGGCTCATCATTTTACCTTTTATTTTCTTCCCTTTTGCCTTTCAGATGAGTGCATATTATGCACCTGCCTTTTTTGGCTATCTTTTGGGAAAGTGCCTGAGGCGCCAGAATCCGATCCTTGAGGTCTTAAAACTAGGTTTGGTAGTGTTGGGGACCTTTGCTCTAGTTTGGTGGCCATATCTTTATTCGATGGATGCATCTTTGGAGGTAAAATTACTATGTCAATATATTCCTTGGTTCGTTTTCTAATTCTTAAGTTCATTATATAATTATTTCTGATCATAGAATTGGCTCTGCTTTCTCAATTTGCTTAGCATATGTAGTCTCATGTCTGATTGGAACAGGTTCTTTCTCGCCTAGCCCCCTTTGAGAGAGGTATATATGAAGATTATGTGGCGAACTTTTGGTGCACCACTTCAGTGTTGGTGAAGTGGAAGAGACTGTTCACCACTCAATCACTGAGACTTCTTAGCCTCGCTGCAACTGTTTCCACTTTTCTGCCTTCTATGATTCAGCTTGTATGGTCACCAACCAAACGTGGTTTTCTGCTTGGGTTGCTAAACTGCTCTTTCTCATTTTACCTATTCTCATTCCAAGGTATGTAAAACAAGCATCTCATGCTCAATCAGTCATTCTCTCCTTTAATAATAATAATAATAATTAAGACGGTCATACTTTATAAAAAATCACAATTTTAGGGTAAAAGGCCATACTTTTTCAAAAACAACTATTTACGTCAGATAGTAATACTTTTCATGTAAGAAATCACACTTTTAGGGTAAGAAATCATACTTCTCAATATAATAATAATAATAAGTAAGACGGTCATACTTTATAAAAAATCACAATTTTAGGGTAAAAGGCCATACTTTTCAAAAAAATCTATTTACGTCTGATAGTAATACTTTTCATGTAAGAAATCACACTTTTAGGGTAAGAAATCATACTTCTCAATACAACTTTTTACACTATTTTGAAAAGTACGACTTTTCACTTAAAAAGTATTACCGTCTTACGTAAGACGGTCTTACTGCAGTATTTGTGTAATAATAATATTAATAAAAGTATTATTTATTTATTTATTTTCGACTTGATTATCTGCAGTACACGAGAAATCCATCCTGCTTCCACTTCTGCCAGCAAGCTTCTTGGCCTTCGAAGAACCATTTGTTTTCCGGTGGTTGATATATCATGCAATGCTCTCCATGTTCCCTCTTGTAAAGCGCGACAAATTGGTACTTCCATATGGAGCTCTATATGGTCTTTTCGTTCTTCTCTACTATGCGCCTGGTGGAAGAAAAGATACACGAGAGACTGGCTGCTTTTTTTTCGTTTTAAAATCATTTGCATTTGCCTGCTCTCTTTTCCTTCATATTACCTACTTAACTGTTACCCCTCCAGATAAATACCCTTATCTCGTTGAAGCTGTGATTATGATGTTCTGTTTCTCACAGTTTGTATTGATTTCGATATATCTAAATACAAAACAGTGGGCATTATCTAAGACATCCACTCAAGTGGATGCCAAGAAGAAAAGCCTCTGATTTTCTTTAGGGATAGATATTAACTCGGGATTACATTTTTTAAGCACTTTGGGGAGTTGGAAGGAATTGGCACCTTTTCTCTGTATGGTATTAATGGTGATCTAAATGTGCCACACTTCACATTCCGCAATATACTTCTCGGAGTTTTGGCTGACGTCACATCACCTTGTGTCTAATATTTTGTTCATCGGGAACTGCATTTAAAGTTTTGCCTTTTCTTTCTCACAAACTAACACACTCTTCCGGAGTCTGTGTAATTTGTTCATGTATGACCCATTGATTAATGGCAGAAAAAGAGTTTTGCTCTTACATTTGACTTGTATACTATTGAATATTTGGTATTTTTTTTTCATCAGATACGTATGAACTTGGCAAGGGAGTGTTTGAAAACTCTAAAGAAAACTGTTTTTCAGGTTCTAGTCGTTTTTTCCGTCTAGAAGCTGAAAATCACTTTAAAAAAACAGAATTTGCAAACACTACCTAAGTTTGATTGAAGTCATGCTTGTTATTAGTATGTTTGGGCATGTGAACTCAATTGTGAAAGAGGATGGTGTTGCTGAAAAGTAAAACTTGAGATTGGCCAGGTATTTGCCTTTAATGGTGAGGGCTAGCCTGTTTGTTTTTTCTTGGCATTTTTATTTTTATTTTTATTTTTTTATTTTCTTGTGTACTCTTTCTACTTGTGTATATTTTATTGACGTTAAGGGCCACTTTTCTAGATCTGTTATCTTGAAGAGTCCGCTAGTAGTTATCTGGGCATGTTGGCTGGCCTCCATTGAGGTTCCCTAAATTCTAGGGTTAGTTATAAAAACTCAGTCTAATTTATACATTATATATAAATATAAATAGATATATTTAAAACTCATGCCCCCTTGATATGTATTTCTGTTTAACAAACTGCATCTGTTAAAGGGGTAATTTTCTAAGCAAATACAAACGTGGAATTTTCAAATTACAATTTTTTTTTTCCTGTTAATTTGGTTTAACTTGTACTCTAACCCTATATGTTATGTGATAAGTATGGGGCATTGGGGCTGCTTCTGGATTGCCAAGACACGTCATGCACCCATAAAGTTGGTCCTAGACTCGTAGCATTTATTTCTTGTCTGAGTCTATGGTGCACGTGAAGACGTTATGATGTCATAGTTTTCTTTGGTTACAAACTTCAACGATGAGAAATCCAAATCCACTGAAGAACTTCGAAATCATGTTGTTCTCACGCGCATTGGTTATCATTGTATGCAAACTTTGCTCACAAAAATCTTTGCAACAGTTTTATATGTCATGACGATTGTCCATGAAAGGCATACTTTCTTCATTTTAGACTGGCTGATGGCCAGTATATCGTCTTGCAGCGTTTTTCTTTTTCTTTAACTAATTGAGGCCTTGTTTGTTTTTCATTTGAAAAGCACCTTTCAATTCTACACTATTCTAAAAAAGATCATGTTAGCTCTACTTAGTTTTCACACAAACAATTGACGTCTACAATTTTTAAACTTTACAATACGATTTACATCAAACTGTAACATATATACCCGAGTACATAATCATCACTTAATTTAAAACATTGGGTTCATCATACTGTTACACGCATATCTTCTTTTGCATTTAAATATTTGAATATAGACCCTAAACTAACAAGGTTAAACAATACTCGAATCCGTTTAGAATTAAAAATAACATTTTAACTTATTAATTATTTTTCTAATTAAATAACTTTTTTTTTAAATATATTTTCACTTTACGCCCCAATTTCTTTCTTTATTACAATCCTATGGAATCTCTTATTACTTTTCAAACTTACCACTAATATTTTCTTTCATTCTTAATTCATTGAGGGTATATTACATCTTCACTCTTAATTTTGTTGTTTCAGTTTAAAATGCCATTTAATCCTAAAAGGAGAGGGTATAGCAATGTTCTAAGATCTCTATAATAATATATATTACCAACACAACATCAAATACAAGCAAGTTTTACATTTAAACATATTTTTTTTTCATTTAAATTACAGGAAAGAAACACAAAAAAATCCTCAGGCTACGCTTGTTTTGGGTCAGGTTCAGGATTGAGACTTCTCCAAAAAAAAAACAAAAAAACACCCCGACATAATAATCTTATCTGTACATGCATTTTTATGTTGTTGTATCTGTTTGATTCTCTTTTGAAATACAAGACGATGATCACAAAAACTGTATAAGAGGAAAGTAGGTACATAGTCTTCGACGACTTCGATCACATGACAGAGCAAAGCTCCATTTATGACATCTTCAGAGCTATAATCCAAACACTTATAATAGTGCTGCTAGATTTTATTGCAGCAATAAGTTAGGGTCAGAACTTAGAATTGCTATCTAAATATTTATATAGAAACTCATTATTTATTTTCTAGGCATGTCCCTTCAACATCTCAATCGAATAAGGATGGTTTTTGAAGAGGGCCTAGGATGAGATGATACTGCATGATAATCTTTTACTTGACCACTTTGGTTGATATTTGATAATCATACAACTCTTGCTCCGATACTCGTACAAGTCTTAATTGTCGCAACAGCTCTAATACATGTTTGTTTGCTCCGATAAATTACATATGATCAGATTATAATTGATTTTTATTTTTTGTGACTTTTTATAGGTTTTCAAGAAACAGGTTTTCAAATTACACTACGCCAAAAACGCATTCATATAGCGCTTCAAGTAACTAGTGCTATCTGAATAAGTCCAGGACTTTTATACATCACTTTATTAAGTATGCACTATCTGGAATGTATTATATATTTACTTTGCATAGCGCTTTTATTGTAAAGCGCTATCTGAATATATGCAGATATTTGAAATAGCGATTTATATAGAAAGCGCTATACAAACAACTGCTTTTATATATCGATTAAAACATGAATTGCTGTCTAAAAATTAGGTAGCGATTTAATCATGAAGCGCTATCTAATTACATTTATTAAATGGTGTTTAGGTTACCAAGCGCTATCTAATTAGGTTTATTAAATAGCATTTCGGTTAACTAGCGTTGTCTGAGGTCATCATATATTGAATAGCGTTTCAGTTACCAAGCGCTATCTGAAATCATCATATTATACAATAGCGCTTCTTGCAAAAAGCGATCTCCCACATCTAAAAACTCGAATATACAATAACGTTTAGATATGTTGTTAATATTCCACATAATATTTTTTCCCTCTCCCCCGCAGTTCGGTTTTGTAAAAACCCTCCTCCACCGCTAGCCACCGCCACAACTACCAACGCCGCCGCAAGTCTTGAATTGTGGTAAGATTTGTCTCTCCCCCTCCCGTCTCTCCTTTCTCTCTTCCTCCCTTCATCTCTCTCTCTCTCTCTCAATATGTATCGCACTTGCAGCTCCCGTGGCTCGCTGCTCTGAAGAAATAGTTGGCGCCCCATTTGAAAAAACTGGTTCTGCTCCTAAGAAATTCTCACCCTTTGTCGATAATCGAAGGTGAGAAATACCGCTTTAGATTCTATATTCAAAATTTTGTCCCCTTGATACGGACCAAAATAACCATACGTGAAATTATGTGGTGAACGTGGCTATTCGTGGAAAGCGATCTCATTTCCTAGGGAGGGTGTACCCCTGGGAGGTGAGCGAGCTGTGATAATGCGAGTGTATGGTTCTGTAAAGAGTAGCGACCTGTAGTATGGGGATAGCTTTTCATACAGGGTCGCGACCTCTTGTACTTTGGGCTGGGTATTTGGGCCCGATTTGTGGATCTAATGTATGTGAATCATTATGGGTCTGGTGGGCTGTATGCCCCGGCTTAATTGGGATATTTATGGAGAAGTTTTGTTGTTTATGGGAACTGGCCATAAACGAAGAGTCCTAATTAAGAGACGATTGTGAGAATCCTGYCATACATGGAATTCTTATCATGAAAGGTAATCCTAGACATTGGGATTCTTCTCCTGTCCCTATAAAAGGAGCCCTTGGCTTCTCTTTTGAGGTGAATGCTGGTTTTACGCATTTTATTACTTTTGAGTGCACTAATATTATTGTTGAGAGAAGAAGTGGTGATTTCGCTTATTAACTTAAGCGTCGGAGGGCCTTAACGGGCTCGAAATCTGACCCGTTCTAGGCGCTGTTTTGCAGGAAGTCGAGGTCGCTGGGTCGATTGCGGATTCTTTGGAGGTCGCTGTGTCACGTTTGGAGGTTTTCTAGGTCACTGATCTCTATTTTTGAGGTTAGTACCCCCTTTATTTGGTAGTTCAACTTTTTGGACTTATGGAGGTTTTCTAGGTCACTGATCTCTATTTTTGAGGTTAGTACCCCCTTTATTTGGTAGTTCAACTTTTTGGACTTATCACCCCTTAATCAATTATTCAAAATTTTGACATGATTATTATTATTATTTAGCTAAACAAATATATCCTGATGATGATATTATAGGTTTTGGTTAACCTTTCCGATAATTGTTGATTATCTATGTCTGTTTTGAGCTGAATTTAGGTTTCTATATGTGAGTTCTTTCTGTATAGGATAATTATTTTTTATCTTTTAGTTTAAATTTTAATCTTTGGTGTTGAACTGGAGTTCGTGCATATTTGAGATACTTTTCTTTGTTTGTGCCATCGAAACGCTTATAAGAAGTGAACAATTATAAACAAAAATACTAAATTAATCATAATCTAATGTTTGCTAATGAGGATGAGTTCGACAATCTTTAGAAGTGGCGAATTCATCAATAATAAATGTCTAACTCTCTCTTGATTAAGGGAGTCCCATAGCATTCATAGATAGACCATTGCCTTAGTATTTAGATCGTCTCTCGTACAAGCATAGAGGAACTATAAGGTGGGCTACCGGAAGCTCTCTTTTTCCTTTTTCTTTTACCGGAGCCCGGTTCTCAGTTAGGTTACTTATTGTCTTTATAATCTTTGTCGGTTAACTTAAAGAGCTTTCTCTGTTCTGTGTTGTACACTTTTTGCACATCTTCTCCTGGTAAAGTAAGCCATTGCCCTTTGCCTAATTTAATAGATTAAAATAAAGGCTAATTATAAAAACCACGTTTGACGCTATAACTAAATTTAAATATACAAACACACACACAAACAAATATTAAGTACAGTGTTATCAAGAGTTATTTTATATACATATATTTATTATCAATAGTTATTTTTATATGTATGTGTTTTTTCGGATCTGCGGTTTATATATGCATCGTAGACCTGTTTGTTAAACAATATTTGTTCCTTTATATATGAAATTTATATACATATTTACTTTGATCTAGAGTTATTTTATATGTTATCTGCTTTTGTCAAAATTTATTTTGTCGTTTATATGAATACGTAAGTTTTTATGTAAGCACCGTAGATCAACAATATAAATTATTATGGCTTGTCAAAATTTATTTTGTCGTTTATATGGATACGTAAGTTTTTATGTAAGCACCGTAGATCAACAATATAAATTATTACGGCTTGTCGTATATACACAAGTGGATGTCTGATTCCTAGTTTATTTTGAACATCGATCGTTGGTTTTGACGTTAATTCTAGATTTAGTTGGTATCCAAAAATGGTGTCACATCTTAATTTTTCTGATCAGAATGTTGTAGAATATAAACTGATATACATATTGATCCATTAGATTCATATTTCCATTTAATGTAAAACTTGTATTCTTTTTTTTATAATTTTGTTTATTAAACTGAGTCTGGATGGATTTATCTTTATGTATTTTATATGTTGTGTTGTACAGTGATGGTGGTCAACAAGATTAAGGTGGAAAATATTCATATATTACACAACGCTTATTAGATTAAGTGTTATTAAGAAAATAAAAATGGGGTTAGATAACACTTAATTGAGTAAGATACAAAAGAAAAAAAGAAAAATTAGATAGCGTTTTTTTTCAACCTAAATTTTGGGCTATTTTTTCAATAAAATAGAAAGAAGCTTATGCAGTAAACACGCTTTTAAATACTTGGAACTTGAACCTAAATCAGACTACTTTCAAAGCGTAACATTTAAACACTGATTTGGGGAGGATAAGGATGAAAAAAGCTGGTCCTTCAAGGGTTAAAAAAGAATGTGGGGGAGGGAAGAATTTTTTTTCTAAAATTTCTTAAACTCTTGTTAAAGAAAAACTTGTTATATTAATGAATGTGGCTGCCCATGTTGAGTTTGTAGTTGCTGCTGCGTTGTTGTTCATAAAATAAGAAATATTCCAAAATCATTTGCACTACATCTACATCTAAGCATATTGTTCATATTTGGATGCTTGTGATAATTAATGAATGTGGTAATTGAAGAATTTTCTAAAACACAGTTTGATAATATTTGTCATGAATCATAACAGGAGAGGTAGCCTATTCCACGTGAGTCAGTTGACTTCAATTGCACCAAACCAGGAACAGCAGGAACATAATACCTGGACTAACTCCACTCGATAGAGGACCATCCATCAGGTTTGGAATTTTTGATTAATTATTTTCCTAGTTGGTTATGCATTTTTTGTTGTTTATGTGCTAAATTATTTGTGCAATTTTACTGTAGATGTACAAATACGAATATAAATATGTATATAAACTAACAGCATGTGCTTATATCATATTGATGCCCAATTTGCTTCTGTATCATCGTTTATAATTTTTGTATAGAGTTTTATGTGTCATGTCCAACTATTGATGGTGGCTATCGAGCATGTATGGCTGAGGCATCCTTAACCAGTTGGAAAATAAATTGATTCCCAATAATTAAAGTGATATGTTTGTTGCAATCACGGTCTATGCTAGTTAATAGGCATGGAATCTGTCAAAATAATTAAAGTGGTTAGTAGTAAACCTGATCAAGTTTACTACTCTTCTGTTTTGAACTTTATAATTAACAAACATAGTAAAAATACCCTAGCTGCTGCCACTAGAGTTAGGCACAAAGGCGAGCGCCCTCTCTCGAGTGGCATACGGTAAATTAAATATTCTTTTTATTGTTTGTGGGGTAAATTATATAATAGGAATAGTTTAGTAATTAATTAATTACCTTTCATTTTGAGTATCTTTTTCTTGAGCTGTTGAGCACAAGCCTCACAATGCATGTTCACATTAAGTTCCACAGTAGTTAATGCACTGACCTACACTCACATAAACATAGTTACACACAATAATAAAATAAAAAATAAAAAAAAATTAATATAACATATATGATGTATCAAGATTTTCTTGAACTTTTGCACTTTAGTCCTTGAAAAAACTAATAATACCTGTGAGGCAACAGCTTCTGGCATGGGTGCACCTTCAACCTCAGGCAATGGAGATAAAACTTTAGCCTTTCTCTTTGTTTTCTTCATAATTCTGCTACACACAGCTTGAGGCTCCACAATTCCTTTTATAGTCACCTCATTCTTCGACATGTCGATCGATACCTCTTTGACTCGTAAATTTATTAACTAAACCATATGTTGAAAATGGAAATTAATTAATCTTCCTCATAATTATTAAACCTAATTCTAATTTATTTATTTTTAAAGAAAATCGAAGTTCTTTTCTAATCAGTAGTCAAACCTCAAGTTTTTCTTTCTAATTTAAAATGAATAAATAAATAAATTGTACACACCTCTAATCTTTAGTATAGACCTTTCAATTTTCTTTGCACATCCACACAATGCAAGTCCACAAACAACACAAATGGGGCCGGTGGCTTTTTAGGTTCTTTCTTTTCTTCTATTTTCTCTTCTTCTTTTTTCTCCTCTGCCTTTTCTTCTATTTTCTCTTCTTTCTTCTCCTCTGGCGTAATGTCCTCCTGCAAAGGAAAAATAAATAAATAAATAAATAAATAAATAAATAAATAAATAAATAAAATGCATGCAATTCTTATATAAAGTAATCTTATTTAGCAAATTAGGTTAAGCATAATTTCCAAGTGAAGTATAATGGTATTTTTTCATGCAATGAATTATGAAACACTAACCTGTTTAGTTTCTTCACCCATATTCTGATCACTTTAAATGTATTTAATATTAAAAAAGATTAGCAGAAATTCTGACAAGAAAAAGAAGATGAGTAGGAAAACAAGGAGGGAGGGAGGGTTATTGGAGAAAATAAGGAGCAATTTATATGGTGAGAATATGAGATTGTAAAGGAATGGTCGGTGTGGATTATAGTGATTAAAGCTGGGGTATGTGATGGCAGAGCACATCCAGAGGTATAAACTGCAGAGAGGGTCTATTATTATTATTATTTATTATATTATTATTATTATTATTATTATTATTATTATTATTATTTTCTTTGGTATTATTAAAGTGATTAGCTGAAGTTAATTATAGTGTGTCCAAAAGTGTGTTATTTATAATTCAAGAAAGTTTGGTGTGTGTCACTCTTGGAATGTATTAATCAAATACCTAAAAAATAGCATTGTGTAACAGAATTAGTTAGCTATATAACTATACAGTCAAGGGTTATGTATTAATCTTGTATTTTATATATAACACATGCATAGTGTGTGATTATAAATAGTCTTTTAGATATACTTATTTAAAGTATATTTAATTAAGAAGCCCCAATGTGATTATAAATAGTCTTTTAGATATACTTATTTAAAGTATATTTAATTAAGAAGCCCCAAGATCATGGCTCAAAGCAATAGTACTTTCATAACTCAAAAAGAATTAAAAAAATATATAAATAATTTGTATTAATGTTAATTAAAAAGAATATCACATAAGACCCAAGTCATAACACTCCTCAATCATAAGAGAAAAAAAAAAGTCATTTTTATTTTTGATGTCAAAATTTAATTTTCCGTTACCCAATTAAATTTTCTCAAACACTACACACATGACATGGTTAAGCACAACCCCCGATGTTCAACTCAAATTAAATAAAACAAAAGTAAAAACTGAAGCTGATATTTGCAAACAACAAAGTAGAAATATATATATTTTTTTAATGTTGGCAAACTCTGCCTTAATGTTTCTCAAACACTAGACGCACATGACATGGTTAAGCACAACCCCTGATATTCAACTCAAATTAAATAAAACAAAAGTAAAAACTGAAGTTGATATTTGCAAACACCAAAGTAGAAATATATATATTTTTTTAATGTTTGCAAACTCTGCCTTAATTTGAACTTAACGTAACCCCTTTTCAAGTAATCACTTTTCATCAACTCCTGAGCACCTGTCCTTGTTAGGTTGATTTTGGCTGCCTTAATCTCAGGAGATTCTCCCCCTTTTTGCAATACTTTTATTATACGTATCATTATTCTTGTATTTTAATGTAATCAGGGAGATTCTCCAGCATTTAAGGCTATTCGTTCCCCAATAAATAAAAAGGTTCAATTATTTAGATGTTTGCTTATATTAGATAGCATGACATTTTTATATCTCCCTGTTTCACGAACTGATCATGATTAGCAGTTTATCACGCATTAATACCGTAATTTTATTTTTATTTTTGTTACGTATGACAATCATCCATACAGTGTAATAAGAAATGAAATGCTATAAAATAAAGGGTTGCGTTTGTGACACTTTACTAGACATAAGCAATTATTATAACATACTCTTAAAAAAATGAAGTTCTATGACACTACAACAAAAGAGGTGTCTAGTGACGCTTTTTTTTGGGTTTAGTGATACTTATTAGCGTCATAAACTATTTTACCTACACTTGTGAAAGTGACACGACTTGCGTTGTTAAATTTGATGTCACGAAATTATTTGTAACGCAAGATATATGCGTAGGTAAATTTCAAAAGGTGACGCATTTTTTCTAATGCGTCATTAACGTCAACTTGACGACACATTTTTTATGTCACGAGTACAATATATTTTCATGACACTGATCAATTATTGTGTCACTAAACTAACAACACTTGTAATAAGTGGCGTTGTAAAATTCGGGACGCTTGTCAGAATAAGCGTTGTTAAATTACAACACTTTACAAAAATAATGTCACTAATATAAAGACACATCTCAAAATTAGTGTCGTCAAATTCATTACACGTTTAGTCAAATTCGTTGTACTTTTAATCATTTGTGTCCTTAATTAATAGCATGCTATATATAGTGTCCTATTATATTAAGACACTATTTATACCTCGTTTCCTAATATAATCGATATAAACTTTCATATCCACATAAGATTAAAGACTCAATCAAAAAACCATAGTTTCTACGCCGAGTCCTAATAGAACCAATCTAGAAAGTGTACAAATAAAATAAAATTGCAGATGAAAGTTTGAACCAACAAACACATTAAAATTATCGATACTAAATATTGTGCATATATTAATTAGTTTCCTAACAAATACACCAAAATTATCGTCATCAACAAATATTGTTCAAATTTATCTAAATCAAAAAATATTTTACATTGCCAATTCGTCATTTTGCTAACTTGCATAAAATTGCTAGTCATTTACCTAAAGGTCACTACTACAAAAAGGAGATTTCACGTCGGTCATTTAACGTCGGTTTTTCAATAACCGACGTTAAGTATTTCTCACATCGGTTTTTAAATAAACGGACGTGATAAGTAAAACTCCACGTCCGTTTAGTTAAAAACTGACGTGATATATTATAAATAAAAAAATGATAAAATATAATAAATATATAATTAATATAAGCGGCCAAACAGAACTCAGAAAACAGACCCCCGTCTATCATTTATCATTTCAGCTTTTTGACTAGGGTTGGCTCAACAACCACACTCAGCCTCATCTTCGATCTCGKRGCCGCCGTCTCCACCTTCCTCGATAACACTAACCCCACCGCAGATGATCCGTCTTCTCCGGCGGCGCAGCCTCAACCTTAGTATTCGCCCTCTAAATTCTCTACTTCTCCCTCTTGATCTCGATCCCTTTCGCCGCCACCTGCCTCCCGCTCTTACGATCTCCGGTCCGCCGCTAAACCTAAAGCTGGGGGCTCGACTTCTGGTGGACAGAGACGCGGAGACGGCGGCGGCGGCGGCCGAGGTGGTGGAATTATGACTTTGGCAGAACTGAATAAACCCTAAGCACGAGAAGGATTCTGATAGCGATCCTGATTTTGATCCTCAGGACTACTACACRGGCGGYGAGAAGAMGTATAATTTTGTCTTTCTCAGATGCAATTGATTGGTTATGTATGTAGGACCAATTCTGATTTCATTATATATTTAGATTTATGAGATTGATCTTGGTTTTGGGGTTGTTTAAGTTAGGGTTAGGGTTAGGGCTTAGAACAATGACAAAAGCTTCATTATTGAAATCTATTTGATATAGGTCATGAAAACTTGATTTAGAGTCCAGACATTTATCATAATGTCGTTTTACAAATTTCCTTTGAACGTCAATGTGAAGTCGGATTTTCAGCAGCAATACAAAATGCTCCTCAACCACCACCACAAAATGCTCCCAACGCTGGCGGTATGCAGCAGCAGAACTATGCGAATACTAACCCTGGAAACTATCAGCAGCCGAGAGGACCACCACCACCAGCCAACAATAATGGGCCGAACTATCAGTATGAGCCGAACAACGGGTCAGCTCCGTATCAGCCCGGACCAGGGCCTAATCAAGGCGGGTATGCTCCAGGTATGGGAGGGCCAAATTAGAACAATGTTAATAATAATCATGCGTATGCTCCTAATACAGGTGGTGGGAACCATTATCAGAATCAGAATAGTGGATATGGGCCGAATGGACAGAATCCGAGTGGTTATGCTCCTGCTCCAAATGCTGGGTATGGGCAGGGCTCYAATCAGAACAGCTTTGGTCAGGGTCAYAATGGGTATCCTCCTCAAAATGGTGGACAGGGACAGAACCAGGGTGGCGGTTATGTGAATGTTGCCGGGAGGGATCCTAATTACTGAGCGGATATGTATATTGAGTATGAACTCTATAATTGTAGGACTTTATTTTATGGTTTTCGTAAGATAAAACGTGTGACCGCTGTTATGGTTGGTTATTTATGAGCTCGTTGTTTTGAGTAAAAAAAAAACTCCTTGTTAATGGTGTTATATCCTAACATTTTCTGTAATCTTTTGGGGTTAGATGATATTATGATATGCTATTATTCTGCTGTAGCATTAATCACAGTTAAATTGGGGATATGTTTAGATCACAGCTTTAATCATCGCATGATTTTTCACTTCTCGTTTTTTTTTCTTCCTCAGAGCTATTTGCAGCATTATCTGTGAACCGTCCAAAGGCAGATGTTGCCTACTGCATTCGTGCATTATCACGAAGATTGATAAAAACGTGCAACTGGATTGTAAGTTCTACGTGCCCATTTCCTTTTTTTTAACCTTAAATCATTTATATTTTTACTTGTAATATATGAGAAATCAGATTATAATTAACCGACAGGTTGCTGTCAAGACATTGATAGTAATTCATAGGACACTAAGAGAAGTCTATCCTACGTTCCGAGAAGAATTACTACAATACTCACACAGGAAAATTATTTCAAGTATCCAATTTTGAGGATGACTCAAGTCCTTTAGGTAAAATTAATGGCTACATATTCTGAAAAATTTTCAATTTTGTTTTTGGTTAACATTTAGCTAGTTTTGATGCAGCCTGGGATTGCTCGGCGTGGGTCCGTACCTACGCACTGTTTCTTGAGGAGCGACTGAGCTATGATATAGAGGCAGAAAGATCATCGAAAACTGCTCCGGGAATGTCTAAGGCATTTTTTTCATTCAATATTTTTTTCTTGATTAGTTAAAAAAAGTTATAACGAAAAAACAATTGTCGCGGGCGTATAGTAAAACAAGGCTCTTGAACGCTGACGAATTATTTCATTAGCTACCTGCGTTGCAATAGCTTCTATACCGCCTTTGTTGCCAGATAGTGTATAATACATTCTACATTGAAGATTAACTTAAATATTTAAGATTGTCTTTTTGCCAAAACCTGGATCGTAATGTTTGTCGATTATTTTTTAATCAGCCTGATGGAGCAGCAAGTGACAACTTTCTCATTCAATATGCTTTGGCCCTGGTATGCATAACAAATACTGGTCGAAAAAATTAGTAACTTAGATTTATTTCCTCTGTATGAGTGGAATTATTTTTGGTCAAGTTTTGAAAGAGAGCTTCAAAATATATCGTTCCATCAATGATGGAATCAATAATCTTATCGACACGGTATGTTTACAAACTGAAGTCTCCACTGAAAAAAAAAATAAAAAAAATGGGAAGATTGGGTTTAGCAATTAATTATTTAAAATAAGCTAGATATTGGAAATATATTAATTAAGATAATTAATAAGATAGTTTCATCTTTTGATCTTCTCGGGTTTAACAAGCTGTCGTTCAGATAGCACCATGCATTTTCTAATTTGTTTATATACAGTGCTTAATAGTTTATCACTTTATTGCCCTGCTAACCGTTATAATTTGCAGGAATGGGCTCTCGACCGAAACAAAACAGATACTATTTCTTGAAACCCTACCCGATGACATGCGGATCTCCAGAGAAGAGAGGTTATTTCGATTTTGACTAAATAGTCTCGGGAATTCATCATATATCGACAATGTATTTGAAGATCTTAGAAACGGGTAAGTGTGCTTATGCTATAGAGATACAGCTACTTTTTTATGGGGTGTTTTTGCTCATTTACATTGTATTTGCTGTTATAAACTTCTGAATCCATGCAGATGGGTTNTATGATATAGAGGCAGAAAGATCATCGAAAACTGCTCCGGGAATGTCTAAGGCATTTTTTTCATTCAATATTTTTTTCTTGATTAGTTAAAAAAAGTTATAACGAAAAAACAATTGTCGCGGGCGTATAGTAAAACAAGGCTCTTGAACGCTGACGAATTATTTCATTAGCTACCTGCGTTGCAATAGCTTCTATACCGCCTTTGTTGCCAGATAGTGTATAATACATTCTACATTGAAGATTAACTTAAATATTTAAGATTGTCTTTTTGCCAAAACCTGGATCGTAATGTTTGTCGATTATTTTTTAATCAGCCTGATGGAGCAGCAAGTGACAACTTTCTCATTCAATATGCTTTGGCCCTGGTATGCATAACAAATACTGGTCGAAAAAATTAGTAACTTAGATTTATTTCCTCTGTATGAGTGGAATTATTTTTGGTCAAGTTTTGAAAGAGAGCTTCAAAATATATCGTTCCATCAATGATGGAATCAATAATCTTATCGACACGGTATGTTTACAAACTGAAGTCTCCACTGAAAAAAAAAATAAAAAAAATGGGAAGATTGGGTTTAGCAATTAATTATTTAAAATAAGCTAGATATTGGAAATATATTAATTAAGATAATTAATAAGATAGTTTCATCTTTTGATCTTCTCGGGTTTAACAAGCTGTCATTCAGATAGCACCATGCATTTTCTAATTTGTTTATATACAGTGCTTAACGTTTTATCACTTTATTGCCCTGCTAACCGTTATATAACTAATTGTGAGCTTTAATTTGCTGGAATGGGCTCTCGACCGAAACAAAACAGATACCATTTCTTGAAACCCTACCCGATGACATGCAGATCTCCAGAGAAGAGAGGTTATTTCGATTTTGACTAAATAGTCTCGGGAATTCATCATATATCGACAATGTATTTGAAGATCTTAGAAACGGGTAAGTGTGCTTATGCTATAGAGATACAGCTACTTTTTTATGGGGTGTTTTTGCTCATTTACATTGTATTTGCTGTTATAAACTTCTGAATCCATGCAGATGGGTTCTGCTAGAGACGCTCGACAAGGTATCATCAGGGATTGTTAAGCCGGCAGTGGCAGCCGTACTCCAGGACCGCGGCAGCAGTACTCCGGCCGCTTCGAATGTCGGGTTATATCGATCATTACCAGTACCATCTCGTCTTTGGTGCGAGATTAGTATGGATTTCATTTTGGGTTTACCACGTACACAATGAGGTAATGTTTCTATTTTTGTTGTCGATCATTTCTCAAAAATTGTTCACTTTATTCCTTGTAAAAACACTACCAATGTCATATTGTTCACTATCGATTTTTAATTATTATATATTGTTATTTTCGTTTCTCTTTTCTCTACGACTCTTGTATTATGGAAATGGGCTGGTATGGGAAAGGTTTAGACGTAAGGTTAACTGAAACAATTTTTGACTTTTGCTCCATGCTTGCATAAAAATGTGAAATATATGTGTTTTTTTTGTCAAAAATGAAATTAGGGGGACCATGCATAATGCTTGTTCTTACAACAATATTGTACATAAAAGTTAATGTGTTTTGGTTCCATTTTTAATTTCCTATATTAGAAAGTATGTGTGTCAGTGTATTATATAATTTTGAGAGAGCCCTTACAATTCTCATGTCTATATAACTTTAGATAAATTCAGACATGTATGATAGTTAAGGTGTTTTGGTTCCATTTCATTGTTTCCATACTGTCTTATGATTTGGTTTGTATGTATTTCCTGTTTGCTGTAGCTGTCAAAATCTCCTTCACTCCATTACGTTTTAATGAAAATTTCACCTTATTTATGAATATAGTATTGCCCGGGCAGTTGGAGGTAGTGGGGTCCTGATTTCACCTTGACGTACATCTTCGACGAGGAAACTCCCAGATGGTGCCAGCTTCTTTCGAACTTGGGGCTCTGATCAACGGCACTCCCGGGCTTTTCACAATTTTGGAAACTGTACTGTGTGTCGTACTACACAACTTGTGGTGGTTTTCTCATCCAATAAGTGAATTATTATAATTTTATAGAGGAACTAGTGTTGCACTACTTCATGTAATTCGAACGTCAAACGCCTTTTATGCAAACCGATTGGTATGCATAATTTTTTTCGTCTTTTCTAATTCAGAGTTCTAATTTTTATTTTTTTACTTTTTTGGTTATTTTGAATTTTTGCTGATCGTTTTATATATTATTTATTAGGTGGGATGGTATAAATGAATGAGGTACATTTTTAAAAAAATAATAATAAAACCACATCGGTTCTTTAAAAACCGACGTGAAAAAAACAAAGAATCCACGTCGATTTTTAAAAAATCGACATAGAAGGTCACGTATCCACGTCGGTTATTAGTGAAAACCGATGTACAATTAACGCTATCCACGTCGGTTTTCAAAAATCAACCGACGTGGAAAGTAACAGAATCCACGTCGGTTTTACCAAAACGACGTGACTTTCCACGTCGTTGGTTTAGACGTTGGTTGCAAAACCGACGTTAAATGGAGAAAAAAACCGACGTAGAAAGGCTGTTTTGTAGTAGTGGGTACAATGTGTTTTCCTTTCGCATGGTTCTTGCAATCTCTTTTTCGAGGAGAGCTATAATTAGGTCACCATCCAAAACATCGCCACCAACTTCAACACTGCCATTACAAACAGTGTGGTTTCATAAGTTTGTTTTGTTATAGTATCAGATCGAAAATACACTCTTCTTATCACCATTTTCACTCTTATAACCGAGAGATTCATAAAACCAAAGGACAAGAGTATACGACCCACTTACATATTCCCCTGCTTTACAAAAAACTTAACCACGTTAGAACAGATTCAAAATCCCAAAATTGCAAAAACATTAATCGAAACAAAAGTATTACGTCAACAAAAAAACAAATATATCAATAAGAGGGGGCAAAAACTAAAAAGTCGTCTAAGTCTCGGCCTTGACATTGTCGATGGTGTCACTGATCTCTGCCTTGAGCATGATTGTTTGTCCAGTTTGGGTTTTCACAGATAAAAGTTTTATATTGGGAAGTTTTTTTTTTTTTTTTAAATCAAACCCCAATACAAGTTTCCTCCGATTGATATGATGGGGAACAAATTTCTAGGGCTTATGCCCGGAGAAGTTCTGCTTTGTCGTTATCCCCCTTGCCATGTCCTCTCCCTCAAGCCCATGGAGAAGTCAGAAAAAATATGAACCCTTACCTAAAATCCAAATCGCCTCACCTCTATGTGCAGTCTCTAGCCTGTGATCTGTGTATGCTGAGATTTTTTGTGTATGCATACAAAATAAGAATGGAAATAAAATATAGGAGAGAGATGAGGAGATTGGGAGATGCAGTAGAGATAAAATATGTTAAATCTTTTACAAGGGTTAGTAAAATAATCGATATATGATTAAGGTCATTTTCTTCAATATAAGGAACAAAATGAAGTTCAAAATATTACTTGTCCAGAAAATATCAAAATACATGGAAAACTCCGAAGAAGAAAATCAAGTCAGATCATTTTAAGGATAATTCCCAATGTAAAAACATGCAGCACAAAAGATAAGCACATATTCACTTGATCAATCATCTGAAACTGTTTAAATTAATTAACTAGGAATTATAAAATAAAGTATGGAACTCAATCCTTAGAATACCTCTAGTTCCAATAGTCAAAGAGTTGTTATTGTTCTAGACTGGATCTCCAGAGCTTGTGATCATGAAAGGAGAATTGAATGCAATTGGCGAACGTTACTGCGCCATCATCAAAAAATGCATACATCGCAACTCATCACCGAATTATGGATACTAAATCAAAATTAATCACTGAATATAAAATAATAATTGGTCAGGCAGCTACATGATGAAAAACAATAATTTGGTAATATGATGTGATATGCATTACATGAAAGACGACAAGGAACTCCATGTTCTTGCACACTTTCTCATGAACTCAAAAACCTCTTTGAATCGGCACTCGTACTGGTAAACATGGCAAAGCTGCTTGTGTGTAAGAAAATCATAAGAGTTGGTCAAGGATAGAAACATAAGCTACTAGTGAATAATTAAGGGATAATTAAAAGAAGCAGGAATTTAAAAAATTACAAAAAATTTCCATGAGGTTCGATTCAATGTTAAAATTAAAGGTTAGATGTAATATTTTTAATATACATGAAGGGTTTTTTGAAATATTTGTTTGCTTATGAAGGAGATAAATGTAGACAAAATAATTTCTTAGGGTATTTTTTGTAGTTTTCAAAAATGTTATCTGGTTTATTTTGTAATTAAGTTAACATTAAGGGTACCTTTTGTAATTAAACTTGTAAAATTAGAAGGTCTATGGTTTTAAAAATAAGTCTCAAATTTACGATGTTGTTAATCAATGTTAACAACACCAGTTAACAACATCGACCAGAGTAACGTAAATTTATGCAGCGGAAATTAAAATATGAGAACACGATTTATCAAATTCAGTTCACAAGTAAATACTTGTGAACTTGGGTGTACAAACCCGAAAACTATATTACTTTCACTTTTCGTTCAATACACAAAATAAAGTAATATATGAAAACTAAATATCAAGAAACTTGATACTAAATACTTGTTGCCGGAATGGCAAGATCTCTTCGGTTGGTCACGCAATTTCAAAGATCTTGTAACTCACGAACGTTGGCTTCAAGTAGTTTTCTTCTTCGTGTTCTTCTTCCTTTCTTGTGCGTCGTCTTCCTTGCGTCTTTCGTCCTTCAAGAAATCCCGTGCTTAAAATTCTATAAAAACCGTGTAACCAAGCTTTAGGATTTCTAATGTCTTAAATAGACAATTCTAAGATCCTAAACTTGGTAAATACCTAAAACAAATCCTAGACACAATCTAGACATAATTAAAGTCTTGTGTATACACTTGGAAACATAATATTGACCTATATCTAGTTTCCTAACTTATTTTGTGCCCAAGAAAGGCAAATAACAAAATAGGAATTATTGCCAAGAATAATTCCTCAACAATCTCCCCCTTTTGCCTTTCTGGACAAAACATTAAGACGCAAACACAAATGAAAATAAAAATACTAACTCCCCCTAAGATAGAAAACTCCCCCTAAACAAAATACCCAATGTTGTTAACACTCAAATCAACATTACAAGCCAACATTGTTCAAAATAGCCAGTTATCACAAAACAAACAGAGTAAAGGAACTTAATGACTTCGAATCCTCTTTGACCGTCGAGGAGATGTCGAAGTTCCTTCACCACTCTTCTTCCTCTTCTTCTTCTCCCTCAGTTTCATCATCTTCTTCAAATCCTTGTTGCGAGCCCGAATTCGCTTACGCCTCTTCTCTTGAGCAAGGCTTGACAAGGCTTCGGCGGCAACAGCATCTTCAGCATCATCAGCATCATTTCCGGCAACATCAGCAACATCCTCTCCATCAACACTTTCTCCCCCTACGTTCACGTCATCCTCTCCCCCTTTTTGGCCAGGAAGGGAAAGGGCCTCCAACAGCGAGCAACGAAGTGCCTGCAGCTTAGAAATCTGTACGTCAATGGAAGCAACATGCGCACGCAAAAGCTGCGCAGAAATGCGGACCATGTTGGGATCGTCCTTCTCAACATCACTATCAACATCAGCAGGAACCGGAGCCTGCCAAGGCAAATCGATTACCCTTGCACCAGTAGTGTGTTGACCTCGAAAAGCAAACCAATCCGCATCACCAGTGAGTACATCATCTGAGAGAAGCTTCAGACCCTGGTTCTTCAATAAGCTGAAAATAAGAGAAGGAAAACACAACGAGGCAGCAGACCTTGATGTGGCAAAATTAGTCACGATATCAAAAACATGGTGCCCGAAACTGAACTTTACACCCTTCCCAAGCTTAAATAAAAACTGAGCCTGGGGCCGAGTAACAACTGTAGTGTTCTTGGATGGGACCCAGTTGCAAAGTGCCACTTTATGCATAATAGAAAACAGAGACGAGAGCCTAGTGCTCGGCAGTTGCTCAAACCACGAGTGTACCATACCACCAGATAAAAAGGACACAACCTCATCCATATCATCCACAGAAAAACTACCCCGATGTGAAGTGGTGCCAAATAAATCATCAATTAAGTCAGGGGTAAAGGCAAACACTTGACCACGCAGAAAAACTTTCCCATAGTTCACAGAGTTTAAATCAACAATCGAGGGTAGCATATTTGCATAGAACTCAAGAACTATGTCTCTAACAAATGGAAAGGCGGTAGAGACTGTGGAATACATACCATGAAATCGGAGGTAGGCTATCAGGTTGTGGCGCTCAAACAAATCAAACGGCACTTTTCTCTCAGCGATCATATGGCGAGTTTGATAAACATCAAACAGCTCAGCAGCCTCAGCGGTTAAAAATTTCTCTGAAAAGGGCTCCATGTCCTCAATCTCGGGTGTAGGAGTTGAAGTACCAGATGAGGACTGGGAGTGATCACATGCAGCCGAGGAGGACGGCGTGGGAGAATGTGATGGAACAGGAACAGATGCAGTGCGGGAGGATGAGACAGACTTTGAACGACTCAATGTTGGTAAGGGGCTACCAACATGACTAACAACATCATCCTGTGCAGCTGCTTTCTTTGTCTTCTTGTCCTTTTTGAATGCAGCAAGAACATCTTTCAAGGGCACATCCATTGAAGAGTCAGGGGAATGTTCAAAAAGACCTGTATCAAACTCAGGCGACGCAGCATGAATTGGAGATGGTGGGGGAACATCAGCAGACGACTTGGCGGAACTTGTAACTTCGCCGGTGATGAAATCTAGCACAGTATATGGAGGCGAAGAGTACTCAGTGGCAGATGACTTGGGAGAGACTTTGACTTTTGTCTGGCTGGGAGAGACACTGTCTTTCGTCAGGCCGGGTCTCCTGTCAGCTTTACGTACAAGCTGCTTCCGGCGAGTAAACCTCTTCTTCTCCGGCAAACTGGGAGCAGAAGCAGACGGCGGCACATCTCCGGCAATCGGAGCAGTAGGCTGAAAATCATGATCATCGGGATCAGACTCCACAACAACATCTTCCTGGAGATTCATGTGTTCAATCGGCACGTGGCGACGTGGACCAGCCCTGCTCTTTGGGACCGCGGGCGGCACAACGCCGGGCGGTATGTTGCGCAAACGCCTAGACCGCTTCAAGGTTGGATTTCCCACGCGGCCAAACGTCTCAGCCACAAAAGCTAAATCAGGGGGGTTATCGACGTCAATCTCGTTCCCGGGCTGTACAGGGAACACCTAAGTGACCGGCGTAGCATCGACCGGCGATGGAACAGGCACGGCAGCGAGAGAATCAGGCGCATGCAAATTAGGCGGCGATGTTGATAGTGGTGGGTTTGAAGAGCTACCACCACCTATTTCTTCACGAATATCTAGGCCGCCTATCTTTGGATATGGCAACGGAATCTGGTCGCCGGAGTGGCGAACCTCCTCTGGTAGTTCAGGGACCGAAGGCGGTGGAGAGCTAGACATCCTGTAAAAACTCGCAGAAACACACAACCAAGAACAGAAATTCGAGAGAATCGGAGAGGAGTAAGGAGTCTGAGAGTTGTAATTCGAAAGGGGTTTGAGGATTGTGATCAAACGGTAAAAAGAAATCAGCCTTTTAATCCCCCAAAAAGTGACCGTTGTAAGAGGGGAGAGAGAGAGTAAAAAATAAAAGGAAAATTCCCAAAAATTCTCACCGGTTGATTTTAGGACTAAAACACGATTTTTAATTTCCTTTTTTTTGTTTAGCGCACCACTCCTCCTCAAAATAGACTTCATGACCACATAAACCGCCCCACTAACTTTACTCATTATTCCCCGTTTTGTTTTTTCTTTTATTAGGAAAAATTGCACAACTTATTCTACAAAAAAAACGAAAGTACAAAGCTGATTTTAAAGAACCATCAGCACAGTTGAATCTATCTTGTGCAATGTTAATTTTCACTCACCAAATTCACCTCGTTATTACCTGTCCAGCCGTCCGATTATAACTCCACTGAAACACTTGGTTAGCTCAATTCAAAACAAAATTAAGAGATTTCAAGCAAGACACAAACACACGAAACATAACGCACAATAAGATGGCATCTTCACAAAGTATGAATGTCCTACGGGATGCCTAAAAATCACGACCTAAAAGGTTAAATTAGAACATACAGAGATTTCAGTGTTTTGATCCAATGTTGCTTTTTATTACTAACAACATTATAAACCAACATTGCCGTAGGTGAAGTCAATGAAAACTTACCCCTTAACCCAAGTTAATGACTACGTCAAAATCTCTCAAGAAGGCGAATTTTAAAGA
>BMAC01001019.1:208258-239244 GCA_014905375.1 Phtheirospermum japonicum | reverse complement strand
TCCTCATCTGCCTGCTGCTGCAACGCCTCGAGCTGCGCCCTCTGAGCCTCGACCTGCTCCTCGAGCTCTCTCATGTGGCTCCTATCAGCCTGGGAGGAGGTGGAAGAGCCGCCCTTCAATAAAACCTTCGTAGCAGCCACCATCTTCCCATACGCGCCGGTGCCGTAAAGCCGTCCCTTGCTCAACCCGGCGACGCCGAGGAAAACCTGGTCCTGGTCAACCTCGTTACTCTCCTTCTGGGA
This sequence comes from Phtheirospermum japonicum, assembly GCA_014905375.1. Classification (NCBI taxonomy): domain Eukaryota; kingdom Viridiplantae; phylum Streptophyta; class Magnoliopsida; order Lamiales; family Orobanchaceae; genus Phtheirospermum; species Phtheirospermum japonicum. The sequence continues at coordinate 239,002 of BMAC01001019.1, read as the reverse complement.
AGACGCACGTTCCTGTTCCTGGGTCAGATGTCGCTTGTACTCCTCCTGAAATACAACTCGTTATTAAGATTTTACGTTAAAATCAAAGAATAAGTTAAAAATAAGAAAGAGACTCACATTAATATTAGTAGATCTCATATCGACCCACGCGCCGTCTTTCTTTTGGTGCGTACGTTTAAAAAGATCGTAGCATGTAGCCGGCGCACCCGTCTCCCGCTCCTGTATTCAAATAGAATTCTCAAATAATTAACATTAAAATTAAACAAATAAATATTATATTATTATATTCTAAAATCACTTACTATATCCAAAGCATGGTCGATAGTAGATCTAGCACTCCCCGTGTGCTTCGACATCCCAGTCCCCGGRCCAYRAGGCTRGCTKCTCCTGTTCTTGCTGCAKTGCTCGGATTTGGCCTTGTTCTCGGGCTTATCCCACTCAACCTTCCAAGCGCTAGTTGAAATGGATGATATACAAGATGCGATATAATTTATATGCTATAAATAAAGAATTCTAATTTAATAAGAAAACACATAACATAATCGTTTACCTCAAAACCTCCTCGTTCAGGTACTCCGGCCGACCACCACCATGGGAGGCAATATACTGCTTATACTCGTTAAGCTTCTTCCCGTAAAGGTCCCCGATTATCGGAAAAAATACCTTCAGTATGTCTTTCTCACTGTACTCCTCTGGGTCCCAATTACAAACCTCCTGCAAAATAAAACAATAGTAACAAAATAATACTAACAAATGATTCAATTGAAACATATGATTGTGTTTTTACGGTAAATACTAACAAATTTGGACACAAAATAATAATTACCTTAAACATCTCCCACCAGAACGTCTTAGTCTCCTTAGGGACCGCCTTATAGCACCACCCATCGGGATGGAGATCCCTCTCAAAGATCGTACGGAGTATAGTGGCCACTCTCCCCCCTGTGTTGTGCAGCCTGTATTCAATTGTGTTTTTATTTTTTGACGAATAAGATTTAATCATAATGATAATTAAAAATCATTGATTTACTTACTTCGCCCCTGCAATATAAACCTGAACCATACCACTCTGTGGTGCGACCAACTGCCGTCGGGTCCATGATGTACCCGCGTCGGACGGGGTCTGTGATGGTGTACGCGACGTCGGCGTCTGTGTCGGGGTCTGCATCGAGGTCTGCGTCGCCGGATGATCAATACCGAGACCCATGTAGTCAGTGTCGAAATCAACTAAACGATTAGCCGATCCCATATCTGATCGACCCACGTACCGGATCCTCGACGCAACGGCATCTAATAAAATTATTAGATAATAATACGAGCATTTTACATAATACCATTATATTAGACAACAAACGTATTAATAAGATGAAACTTCGTTTCAAATTTTTCTATATGATATTAATTCTAAAACAAGTGATTTATATGCATCGCGTCACTTCGCCAAGGTTCCAAATAAGCAATTACCACCGTCACATTTTTCTAAAAATATTTTGAAAAATTAAATAAAATCCCATGACACCCTATCATGTATTTTAAAATAAGATTTAAAAACCTGCTAATGGAGGGACAAAACCTCCCGGCCGGTGCCGTAACCCACGTCAACATCCGACGGTATACAACCAACAACCCCAATGACAATATTTTATATAAACAGAATTAAACCCCGGCCGATCACCACGGCCTCCCATGCATGAACAATATATATACAATATAATGGGTGAATAAACCCTAAAATTGAAAGCAAAACCTAATAATCTAATGATAAATCCTAATACAAGATTGCTTTTAGTTAGGTAGATTCTGAAGTAGACACGTTGTCTATACAGAGCCACACAGCACTCGAATACAGGTCATCGCTTTCCTCGACCACCCTCACCATGTCTGCTCCAATAACGTTGTCTGAATTAAGTATGTTTGGAGCCGACATGGGGAGGGCGTTTGAGGAGGACAATCTCTGTACGGGTGCTGTGTGCGCTCTGTATAGACAAGTGTACTCCAGAATCTACACAAGCTTAATTATTCCTAAATTAACCCCTAATTGTGTAATTATTACTAAATTGGCCCCTAATTAATTGATTATTCTTAATTTAGCCCCTAATTAGGTAATTATTAATAAATTGGCCCTTAATTTATTGATTATTCCTAAATTGGACCCTAATTAGGTAATTATAAATAAATTGGCCCCTAATTAATTGATTATTCCTAAATTGGACCCTAATTAGGTAATTATAAATAAATTGGCCCCTAATTAATTGATTATTCCTAAATTGAACCCTAATTATGTAATTATTCCTAAATTGGCCCTTAATTACTTGATTATTCCTAAATTGAACCCTAATTATGTAATTATTCCTAAATTGAACCCTAATTATCTAATTATTACTAAATTGACCCTAATTAATTGAGTATTCCTAAATTGAACCCTAATTATGTAATTATTACTAAATTGAACCCTAATTATGTAATTATTACTAAATTGGCCCTTAATTAATTGAATATTCCTAAATTGAATCCTAATTATGTAATTATTACTAAATTGAACCCTAATTATGTAATTATTACTAAATTGGCCCTAATTAAACCTAATCCTAAAACTAACCCTAATTATAAATTAACCCTAAAGTTATTTCTAAAACTAACCCTAAATTCTAAAATTAACCATAAAACCTAAATTAAAACCCTAAATTGATCTATAATTAAAAATTAATAACGAAACTAATACATATAAATAAGATAAAAAATAAAAAAAACTGAAAAACAAACTAAAAAAACTTACATTGGCGGCGGGCGGCGATGGACGGGGAGCGGTTGCTGCTGCGACGGACGGCGAGCGGCGACCTCCGGCGGGCTGCGGGCGGCGAGACTGGCGATAGGCTGCGGGCTGCGACGTGCGCGATGGGCGGCGGGCGGCGATGGACGGCGAGCGGCTGCTGCTGCGACGGGCGGCGAGCGGCGACCTTCGGCGGCTGCGGGCGGCGAGACTGGCGACAGGCTGCGGGCTGCGACGGGCGGCGGTCGGCGATGCGGCGACGGCGTGCGCGGGCGAGCGGCGACCTCCTGCGGGCTGCGGGCGGCGAGACCGAAGGGCGAACGGCGACGGCTGCGAGCGGCGATGGGCTACGAGCGAGCGGCAGGGCGACGGGCGGTGAGCTTCCTTTTTCTTTCTTTTTTTTTTCTCTTCTTTCTCCTTCTCTGTTTTTTCTGTTCTTTTTCATGGCTGCGCAAGTGACACCAGCGGGCATGCCCGCTGGTTTAATTAGGTCAAAGTTTCCGAGGGAATGCCGTCCCTCGGAAAACCGAGGGAATTAAACTCACTCGGTTTATTCCTTTTTTTAATTAAAACATTCTGAGGGAAATAATCCCTCGGAAAACCAAGGGATTAGAATATTCCCTCGAAATTTCGAGGAATTTTTGATTCCCTTGAAAATTTCAAAAAAATAAAAAAAATCTTAAAAAATAGAAAAAATAGAAAAAATTGGAAAAGAAATAGGATTTGTTTCCGAGTCGCCGAGGCGCACCCCTCCCCGCCCCGGTCGTAATTTCTCGGGTTTTGTTTCTGTTTTTTACTATTTTTTCTATTTTTTCTATTTTTTCGGGTTTTCTTCCATTATTCATCTAAAATCGAAAAAAATTAGAAAACGCGTGCGGAACAATCGACGCCCGACGCCCGTGGTTCCAAGACGCCGGGGCGCACCCCTTCCCGCCCCGGTCGTGAAATGATGGGACTTGTTTCTATTTTTTACTATTTTTTCTATTTTTTCGGGTTTTCTTTCCATTATTCATCTAAAATCGAAAAAAATAGAAAATGCGTGCGGAACGATCGACGCCCGACGCCCGTGGTTCCACGATGCCGGGGCGCACCCCTCCTCCAATATGGAAAAATCACGACGCTACGTCGCTTCGCGTTTCCAATCGAAGGAGTTCATTGATCGATCGTATCTTGTTGTTGGTCGAATCCCAAGACACGTGTGGAAACGCACGTGATCGTTGGTATTTTTCGATCGAATTTGGGGTCAAAACCACCCCACGTGCCTAAGATGATAGGATCAGTTTCGTTTTTATGATCTTTCTATTTTTCTCGACTTTTAGATGAAAAAATGGAAAAAAACCCAAAAAAATAGAAAAAATAGTAAAAAATAGAAACAAAACCCAAAAAATTACGACCGGAAATAAATCCTATTTTTTAATTATTTTTTTCTATTTTTTCCGATCTTTTTTTATTTTTTCGGATTTTTTTAAAAATATTAATTAAATTTCCGAGGGAATTCCATTTCCCTCGGAATCATTCCAAGGGAATCTGAATTCTTTTGAAAAGTATTTTTAAAAAACAAAAAAATAAAACCGAGGGAATGATATTTTCCTCGGTTTCAGACCGAGGGAATGGAAGATCCCTCGGTTTTTCGAGGGACGTCTTCCCTCGGAAACAATTCCATCGGTCATCCTTCGGTTTGTCTTTCGGAAATTATGGCGGCATATTTTGGCGCCCGTATTTCCGAGGGATCGAATTTCTCTCGGAAAAAACCGAGGGAATTAACTTTCGGTTTTCCCTCGGAAACTTTCGAGGGAAGTCAATTCCCTCGAATTGCCCCTCGAAAAATCGCTGTTTTATTGTAGTGGTGTCTTTTAGTCTAAACCATAGGTTGATTTTTTTAATTCCTACTCATCAGAATCTCTAGAAGACTGATTATACTAGAGATGTCGATGGGCTGAGTCCGTCCGTTCATAAAATTGAGTTCACCTGAGAACATACATAAGCAATATTGTGAAGAGTTTCTGCAACTATATTTCTACCTACCCCTAACATACTATAATTTAATGTCAAATTAGTTTTAAACTCTACATAAATTTTTTAGCAACAGAACACTTGAGACATTTTCCTGACACGAAACGCTTTCTTGTATCTTAGTTGCAGGAAAACTTGATCAGATGACTTTAATCATTTCTGAGAATGAGTATTAGCAGAATCTGAAAATATTTCTGTGTCAATTAAACGTTCATATGATACTGTTACATTCGACCCTTTAGAAAACTTGAAGAAATGCATAGGATATGACATAAGAAACAAGCATTATTGGAGTGCAAGTTGTTTCCCACTAGACTAATAAATTTTGTAAAATATTGGGTTGATTACAAAAAACTCAGCTAATTTCCAAAATTAAAAAAAAAGTAAAATAATTAAGGTTCAGAGTTTAATATATTCATAAATAAGAAATGGGGTTTTGAAATGTTAGTCATGGCAAAACCTTTTGTGTGTGATAAAACAAGACCACTAACAACTAGGACACATAGAGGTTTTGGAATTCCAATACTAAATTAATCATAATATATGTATTATGATTAATTACTAGGACACCTCAGCAAGAAACAAGACCATTATGTGAAAATTGAAGAAATTTTGTTTTCTTTTGTATTTTAATTATTATTATGCAATTTCATATAGTTTACATATTTAATTATAATTTAGAAAAGTTTGCAGATTATTTTTTCACTTATCCGTAACTCCTGATATCTAAATAGTACTATCAACTATGAAGGTGAAATCAAACTTTAAGGTGTTTCTTGTAATTTCTCCAATCTTCTAGGGTAGTTTTTATAATTTTAAAATATAAATAGTATATTGTCGCGATATACTGATAAAAGTAATGTTGTGTAATTAGAAAAGAGGAACTAGATAAACTGTAGGGGTGTTTTTATAATTAATATTTTTTGGTAGAATCAAGTTTCAGGTGGTTTCTTGTAACTAATCCAATATTCTGAGCTAGATTTTACAATTTGAACAGATAATCAAGTTTAGGTGGTTTGTTGTAATTTGAAGTATTAATACAAATATTATTATTAATTACACAGTGTGGTTTTGTTTCTTGCTGAGGTGTCCTAGTTGTCAGTGGTCTTCTTTCTTGCTGAGGTGTCCTAAATTAATACAGATATTATGATTTATTACACAGATGTTATGATTAATTCCTATACTAAGCCACTGGAAGAAAAAAATTAATAAGGTTTTGGGTTAATTATAATAAGTACCCTTGAGGTCTAACTAATTACAAAAACCACTAAGCTAACTTTCAAAATTGCAAATAACACCCATGAAATTTATTTTATAAGTACAAAGTATTCCAAAAACTCCTTTCACATTTATAAAATTATTACACTTTGACCCCTAATTTTAATACTGAATCAAAATCTTAAAGGTATTTGTGTAATTTTAATTAGTATTTTTTTTTTGTAGTTGAGTCAAGAATCAAGGGTGCCTTTGTAATTATGACCAAAATATCCCCAAAAATAATTGTGGGATCAATCACTTAAATATGATCGCAATTAATATTTGGCCTAATTATAAAATGACCCCATTTATTTTTTTAAATTACAAAGAATCCATTGTATTTTATCCCTGTATGGTGAATAACACACTCAATATTGATACTGTCTCTTATACACATCTAGATGTGTATAAGAGACAGATATATGACATTGACATGCCATCTCAGAGTATTTGAGAAGATATCGGTATGTGTTAATTTTAAGCATTTGAAAAGATATCAGTTTAGACATTAAAATGCCTACAAACTGTTTTTTATTTTTTCTTTCTCCATCTTCTCGTGAAAGTGTATTTGATGGTTATATGTGTAATATCCATGCATAGGAATATGACATAAGAAACAAGCATTATTGGAGTGCAAGTTGTTTCCCACTAGACTAATAAATTTTGTAAAATATTGGGTTGATTACAAAAAACTCAGCTAATTTTCAAAATTAAAAAAAAAACCCGAAGCTTGATTCAGTATTGAAATTAGGGGTCAAAGTTTAATATATTCATAAATAAGAAATGGGGTTTTGAAATGTTTTATGTGTAAGTTGTTAAGCAGCAATCAAAAACAAACATTTATTGAGAGAAAAGAAAATGGAATATGTTAGGCATGGCAAAACCTTTTATGTGTGATAAAACAAGACCACTGACAACTAGGACACATAGAGGTTTTGGAATTCCAATACTAAATTAATCATAGTATCTGTATTATGATTAATTAGTAGGACACATAGGACACCTCAGCAAGAAACAAGACCACTGTGTGAAAATTGAATAAATTTTGTTTTCTTTTGAATTTTAATTATTATTATGCAATTTCATATAGTTTACAGATTTAATTATAATTTAGAAAAGTTTTCAGATTATTTTCTCAATTATCCATAATTTCTGATATCTAAATAAGATTACCAACCAGGAGTAACTCTGAAGGTTTAACCAAACTTGTAGTGATATTTTGCAAATACTTCAAACTTCTAGGTAAAAAATGTAAAGTCATTGTAGTAGTAATTATTCATTTTTTCTAATTCAACTGGACAATATATGTTGTTTTTTTAATTATCTATAACTTCTGATATACGATCAACTATGAGGATGAAATCAAACTTTAAGGTGTTTCTTGTAATTTCTCCAATCTTCTAGGGTAGTTTTTGTAATTTTAAAAGATAAATAGTATATTGTCGCGATATCCTGATAAAAGTAATGTTGTGTAATTAGAAAAGAGGAATTAGATAAACTATAGAGGTGTTTTTGTAATTAATATTTTTTGGTAGAATCAAGTTTCAGGTGGCTTCTTATAATTAATCCAATCTTCTGGGCTAGATTTTACAATTTCAACAGATAATCAAGTTTCAGGTGGTTTGTTGTAATTTGAAGTATTAATACAAATATTATGATTAATTACACAGTGTGGTTTTGTTTCTTGCCGAGGTGTCCTAGTTGTTAGTGGTCTTCTTTCTTGCTTAGGTGTCCTAAATTAATACAGATATTATGATTTATTACACAGATGTTATGATTAATTCCTATACTAAGCCACTAGAAGAAAGAAATTAATAAGGTTTTGGGTTAATTATAAAAAGTACCCTTGAGGTCTAACTAATTACAAAAACAACTAAGTTAACTTTCAAAATTGCAAATACACCCATGAAATTTATTTTATAAGTACAAAGTATTTTAAAAAGCCCTTTCACATTTATAAAATTATTACACTTTGTGTAATTTTAAAATTATTACACTTTCACATTTACTCACTATGATTGTTATTTCCATATAGATTGAGAAGTGAGGATCAAAGGTTAAAAAGATTGAGCGCTACAAAGTTTGGAAAGCTTCTCGGACGAACAAGGCTGGGTTGATCGAGAATGAAAATGTCCAGAAAGTTGTTGATGAATGTGTTAGTTTCATAAATGCATATTCATAGACAATCTATCCAAATAATTAACTTTATTTATATTTTATGTCCATAAAGCTTATATTAGTGTTATTTATATTTTATGTTTGTGTGTTTGGAGAACCTATCACAGTTTGCATCTCAAGAGGACGAAGAAGACGTTGGTCATTTAGACATACTTTCTTGGGCAATAAATGCACGAGAGTTATCCTGGACGTGTTAGGGGTATGGGGTTTGGGGTCTCTCAGAGAGATTGTTTCCCACCTAAGAAACACCCCAGACAAGAGGAACTCGAGAGCTTGAAAAGTGAGCTGAAACATGTGTTGGCGAGGCTTAAGGAGGTGGAAAAAGAGTATAAGTGAACAATATGATAATGAACCACAGACGCAGTCCAATGTAAAATTCAAAACCCAAAATTAAAATCAATTAAACCTGAGTTTGCTTGATTTTAAACGCTTCCTAAATTATCTTTGAAATGTGAACACTGACGAATATATACTTTCAAGTTAAATAGCTTCATTTCTTACACAAATGTTCGAGCACATAGCGAGACCATTCTTCCCGAATTTCGTCGACCTGCTCATCTGAATAACTTCCTTGAAGGCGTTGCCTTTGTCTAGATCTGTTGATTTCAATAAGAAGGCAAAATTTTTGTATTTTAGAAGGAGTTGATGACATGCCTGATCAGTTAAACCAACAGTGAAAACATATTCCTCATTGATAATTGCTTTCAATTCCTCGGGTAGCCGATGATCATTTTGCACTCCTATTGAAATAACCGAGTTTGTAAGTTGGTATCCAGACAGTATCTCAGCCAGTGCACCAAACACAACTGCTTCGAGTTTTCCAGTTTCGTCTTGAAGAGTCAAATTTAGTCGCATACTGTTGATGTAATAATGAAATCAAGGATGAGAATTATGCAAGTCGAATGTTATATTGCAGTATGTGATGAAATTCTTTCTGATAGATATTCTGTAGTATGAGATAAGGTGTACAAAAATGCAGATTTGTCATGATTGGCCATAATAAGGCGAACTGTAAAAATATGAAAATGGAAGAAATCTATTAGTTAAATGGAAGCAATTGCTGGTTCTCTGACACCGCCGAAGTTTTTTGTATTTTAGTTGGAATATAGATTTGTGGAACATGTTACACAAACAAATAATGTAATATAGAAATATAAAGTAAATTTTTTCCTTGTCAAGAATATTGAGATAGAACATTGGCAGCCATAGAAAAGAAAGGAAAAACTTTAATGAACTATCATTTCTGTTTATGCAGACGTAAAAAATAATTACAGAATCTGTAAATGGAGACAGCAGTGTGTGTGTATGAGAGAGAGGAGGAGGATATGTTATTGGCAAGAAACTTGATATAATGACTTTAGGTGTTCAGATATTATTATCAACTCACCCAAAATTATTCTCTACATAATTAAACCAACCCATCTACTATTTGGTGCAATCAATTTGTTTAAACGAAATAGTCTTTCTCTTCGGAAATTTATTTGTGCCAAGTTACCCAAAATAGCAACCCTATCATGCTGCATAAAACCAAGGCAATGCACATTTTGAGAAACTTTAAGAAAAGTATTCACAGGATACAACCACACATTCAGCCTGTGTGTTGCGTGATGAAGTCATATTATAGCGATTCACGGGAATTGTCAGAACGTGTAGCTTTGGGAACAAAAGGCCTATTCGTCCGTCTTTCAAATTTCTTAGATTTTAAAATATTATATCTTTCAAATCTATTATCTTTCGACTACTCGAAATTTACATCAACATGGATCGTCAGAGGAGAACATTTCCTTTTCTACCCATCAAAGGAATTAGGGAAGGAGAAGTCGAATATATATTTCCAAATATAAAAGCGCAAATACAACAGCCAAGAAAAGATAAGATAATAATGGAACTTTGAATGTACAAAACTGAAAGTCAGTGTATCATAAGTAAAAGTCAAACATCATAGAAGAGCAAAGTCACGAAAATCAGACATTCGAAATATTACCATTGTTGTTGCACGCCCAGGCTCCACAATTGTTGGATAATAATGCACACCGGATAAAAATGCACAGGAAGGCTGAAAAAAGAGGGAAACTAATTAAAAGACAGTCCAAGAACTGCATAAGAACAACAACAGCAGTCATATGAGAAATTGCAAAAAAAAAAAGAGTTGCACCAACTGAAAATCCTGATTTCGCCTAGGATAGTAAATAAGCTTGCATGTAAAACTATTGGACAAATCTTTGTTTGCTATTGAGTAAGTTTTCGCGTGTATAATCCAAGTTCACAAATGAAAGTGATGTTCAAACCTAATGTCCTCCTTTGGATAAATGGTTTTAAAGGAAATTTCAGGTAAAAATCCCTTTCCCGTCTTTTGAGTTCATTTATACGACTTTGCAGTGAACCTTGTTATATGAAACTGTCCTTGTAGCTAAAGTAAAGCCAAATGAAAGGAGGAGGGTGTAACGGGTGTAACGCCCAAACATCAATTGCATATTTTTATATTTTATTTATCGTCGTGTATTAAAATATAATTTTAGTACCTAGCTCGTCACCATAAACGATTTTCTATTTTAATTTTAAATAATCTAAGAACTCTATTTAAACGGATTAATAATTCGTTTATCGAATAAGTATATTTCTCGACTTTTAAAACTAATATAACTATTAGTATTTTATTATTTAATTATTTATTATTTTATTGGGTCATTTATAAAAATTTGCCCAATTGAAATTTAAAAATATCTTTTAATCAATTATATTTCCAATTTCCAAAACTAAGCCCAAGGCCACCAAAACCCCGATCCTAATCCTTCTAAAAGGAATCCTAATCTTCAGGAATAGGATTTGTCCTTAAGCTTATATAAATAGAAAACCCTCATCTCCAACTTTTCGTAAGTCTTTAGCGTTGCAAGCAAAAACGTAAGTTTTAAATCTTAGTTTTCTAGACTTTTCTCAAAGAAATTAATTTCCAACCACAACAATTTGCCACTACCAAAACCATCAACCCCAAATGTTTTCCAGCCAAAATCCATCCAACCCGACAACTCCCGGCTGTTTTTCCACAAACTAAACCCCCAATCAGCCACGGCCCAATCGAGACCCGAAACCCACATCAAACCCTAACCCAGGCCCGAACCCAACACAAATCCCAAACCAACATCACAGCCCCAAATCGGACTATGTTCAAACCCAAACAACCACAAATTTTTCGGCCAAACCACCACCTGCAGCCACCTCAACCCATCACCACCATACCCAGAACGACAGCCGATAAGAACCCCATATCACTCGAATCCAATTTCTGAAACCAACACCAACCCCATGAGAATCGGCCGAGGAACCTGCCGAACCATCGCCACCCCAATCACCAACCACCGTTCATAGTTCGGCAGCCATAGAAACCCCACCGACGGAAATTGTAGCTCTTATCACCACCGTTTTTCCCCAAAATCACGGCCTGAAATCACATCCGTCGCCCAGTTACCGATACAACTCCTCGAAGCCTTTGCCGCACGGCCCAGCGCCGACAAAGTCCGGGGCCACCTTCGATTTGAGCCGCTGCCACCGTGGCTTCACCACTGCCGTTGAATCGAAGTGAGAGAGAGAGTTTGGGGCGGCCGACTTCTGAGTTCGGGGAAAGAAATCAGCCACACCTGGCCATCGTTGTCTGCCGCTACGGATAGTCGCCGGAAACCGCCACTTGTGGTTGCTACGGGTTGCTGCCGCCGACGACCGAAGGAGGAGGGGCACACTAGCCGATTTCTGATTTGGAAAAGAAAGGGGCAAAGAAAAGACGGGTTCTGAAGCTTGAAGGGCTGAAATCCCACTTTTATACCCAGCCCTTTTCCAGAAAATTATAGATTGACCCCCAGCATTTTTACCCTTGTTTCAATTTAGCCCACAACTTACCAACAACTCCAAACTCAACCCTTTGACTTATGAAAACCTCAATTCAGCCCAAGAAGATTTATTAAATTTCAATTCAGCCCTTTATTATTAATTTTAATATTATTTTTGTATTATTATGTATTTTAAATATATATATATATATATATATATATATATATACATATATCTATCTATCTATCTATATATATATTAATATTTTAAAAATAAATTAAATATATACTAATTAAGTATACTTTTAAATTGATTAGGTGACGAGCACTACGGGACATAGGATTCAACCACGTGCATTTATTTGACTTTTTCACGACTTTATTTACAAGGTAGGGACCACCGACTTGTCTTATGTTAAATTCTATGTGCTCAAATCTATGTGCAATGTATATCATGAAATTCTATGTTTATAAAATTAATATAGCTATGGACCGCAAAAGTTGTCCGTGACTGGGGAAAAGGGTCATCGGGTTTATCCCGGCGTGCTATATCCAATGATTAAAACCAGGGGCCTAAAGTGCCTATGACCGGGGAAAAGGGTCATCGGGGAAACCCGCTGCGTTTTAGCTGCAATCAACTGTCTTCGACGTTAAAATTACGAATTCTATGGTTAAATGTGCTATTTTTGAGTTGTATGATTTTACATGAGGTATGTCGGTTTAACTATTGAGTACGTTGAGCTCATCCCAAATCTACAACATTTTCTTTCAGGTACAAATGAAGATATCGAGTGATTGGGAGACGAGGAATGGAATAAAGCTCTTGACGTTGGTTTTATGTTTTTTCTAAATTTGTTTTATGTTTTAAATAAAAGTCATACTTCAAAAAAATGCTACTTTAACTATCAATTTTAATTGATAGCATTTTGGTCATTTATATTATTATTTTCCGCTGCGTAATTTTGAACATTTTATAAAATACTCTATTCTCTTTTGATTTTACAAATAGATATGTACGTAACTCCAAGTCTACTATATTATATTTTAAAATACCAACTATATATTTGTTTTATTGAAATCGGGGCATTTACATAGTGGTATCAGAGCCAATGTTTTGATTGGTTCTGTACACTCAACTTGTTTAAAAAAAAAATCAAAAGTTTTTTTTTAAAAATAATGACTTAATAGTTTTTATTCCTCCTCGTTGAACATTCGTCGATATCCTCAAGGTATGAAAATTCATTGAAAGTATTCAAATATTTAATTAATACCATGTTATTTCATGATTACATTCCATTTGGGTATATTTTATGATTTTTGGTCTGATTGCTCTCCAAGACATAGAGATTTTCATTAGTTGTGACCTTTCAGAGGTAGATACGTGGGGTCATTTTGTTGACCAAATATCGTTTGTGGCTCTTGGCTAAAGAAAATGTAATTTTATGACGTATATTGAGAGTTATACCTCGTAAAAAAGTAATCAAGTAAATATTATTGATGACATTAGGACATGGCGTCAAATCGAGGAAGAAGAAACGGGAATAAGGTTAACAAAGAAAACCCGACCCATTTTGACCAAACGACCGTTGAAGCTATGGACACGGTCTTCACAACCTTTTTCCAACATCTCCAAGATAACGGTTTGGGGAATGGAGGCAATAACTCAAAAGCAGTAGAGCAGTTCCGCCTCTACCAACCGACCACCTTCAATGGTAGAGATGGACCTGATGCAGTGGAAGAGTGGTTTCAAATCTTTAGCATCTCCCTCAACACCCTGAAAAATATTAAAATCTATATAATGGCATAGGGGAGGGAAATTTTGCTCGATTACCTCAACCACCATCTCATTCTCATCCTCGATCATGGGTGGCTCAATAAGAGGCTCGATCATCGCATCCTTCTCGATTAATTCATTCACCACCTTTTCTACATTGGGCATTGCATCTCCTCCATTCTCATTGAGCTCGATTGGGCATGAATCTCCATCGTCGATTAGGGTCTCCAATGGCAAACACCTCCTCCTCGTGTGGCAATTCCTCCAAAGAAGCCATTATTTGGGCACACGACCTCTCCATATTTGCCATACTTTGTTTCATAGACTCACAACTTCGATGCATAGACTCAAAAGGGTCATCTTCGAGTTCGTCTTGAAAACTCATGGTCTCAGCTTCTTGATCTTGCTGCCCCGCCAAAAGTTGATCGTCTAGTTTATATTCTTCATGGCTCGTACAATCTCGGATGGCGACAACTTTCTCCTTTGGCTCATCATCAAATGTTACCAAACATTCATGCGTCATATGCCCTCGGCATCCACAACGATCACACATTACATTAGGTACGAAGAACATCCTCATGAATTTATCGCCTACTTCATACCATGTTCGCAGAGAATCGGGCTCTAGCCTTTCAAACCATATCATTGCTTCTTCCTTCAGCGCAAAAGTGAAGAGTCGCATCTTCACTTGATCCCTTGTAAGCCCGTGAAGAGGAGAACTATCAGTGATGAACTCGTACTTTTGAATGAATTTTAGCGCATCTTCGTTCCGATGCCCATGAAAAATCGGGAGATTCAATTGGTCGTATTTGTCAGGAAAGTAATTCTTCATCGTTTCGCTCAATGGAATAGGCGATCGAAGCTCACGACGCCAATCGAACGGTGGTTCATTGTACGAGTAATACATTTTTTTTATTTTAAAAACTTAAAAAAAAACAATTCTCGATTTTTTTTTTGAAATAATAAATTAAAAATTAAATTTTTTCGAAAAATAATTATTTTTTTATTTTTAATTTCGAAAATTAAAAATTTTTAATTAAAAATAATATTTTCGAATTTTTTTATTTTTAAATTTTATTTTTATTAATTATTTTTTTTAATTTAAGAAAAACGGTTTGATAAATCTTGGGTTTTGGTTGCAAACGAACCTTGCAAACACAACACTCAACGCACAAGATTAAACGCACCGGTGAAAAATAATAAAAACGAAATAAAACGAAGAACACAAATAAACACAAAAGATAAACGAAACGAAATAAGAAACATAAATAAGGATACGAAGAACAAACACAAATATCACAACCTTTAGTTTTCCCCGGCAACGGCGCCAAAATCTTAATTCGAACTTTTGTGTACCTACTTTATAAATATTTGTCAATTATTCAAAAGCTCGCTCGCAAGAGTACGAGTTCGCATGTAGGTTGGTAAGTTGAACCGAGTCGATCTCTCGAGGAAAATTAGATTCGGAAGTATTTCTTGTGTTTGTCGTTCACGAATAAGAAATAAAATAAAATTCTAATCTAAACACATAAAAGCACTAAGAACTAATTAAACTAAATTAAAACGAAAGGAATTAAAGACTTACAAATTAAATGAGAAGAAAGTTGCAGCGTTCCGGAAGCGAATCTTGAATCTAAATTATCTAAACTATCTAAGAACTAATCTAATTTATTCTATCTAAGAATTTAAAACTAAGAATTATGAAAAGTAACTACGAAATCGAAGGGCATTCGTTGGGGTTGTCAGCCCCTAAGAAGCCTAAAGGCCCAAGAAAACCTAAGAAGCTTAAAATTCCGCCATACATAGGTATTTATAGTTTTGGGAAGTCTTAAGGCCCAAGAAAACCTAAAATCGCATGGAAAATGCGTTTTCTGGGCAGTCGCGTCGACCGACGCGTTTTGGATCGACGCGACAGAGAGTTCGTGAGCATTTTGCGTCTGCCAGGGATTCTATAACGGTTCTTTAAGAAATCCGTTATAAAATGTCAGTGTGGGCATGGCTCGGTAGCGCTCGGCAGCGTCGGCAGGCAGCGGTCGGCAGGTGATACTATAACGGTTACAGCTGAAAAACCGTTATAGAAAGTCAGAAACTTCTAATTCTTCAAATCGTGGCCCGTTTTCGCTGAAACTCCACTCGTGCGCCCATCCTCGACTATGTACAAACCAAAATAATTTAAAAATACCTAAAATAAATATAAAATTAATTAATTAAGATTATAATATGATAAAAACAAATTGGAGATAAGAAAATACGAAAATGTGCTCAATCTATCCAACTTTCACCAAAAACAATAATAAAAAAAAAACTAAAATACTAAATAAAATCAAGACAAATTCATGTTAATCACTATGACGCGGTTAGGCATGCCCGAACTCGTCCCCAAAAGTCTTTTTATCACCCACAATGTACAATCTAGCAAGAACCACGTACATCCTCGAATTAATTAAACTCAATTAACCAAATAACATCAAAAAATCGAAAAGAAAGTACGAAAGTAAGATAGAAGGGAAAGGAAAGGGAAAATAAAAGAATGAACAAAAAGAAATTGGGTTACCTCCCAAGAAGTGCTCTTTTAACGTTATTAGTTTGACGAACTCTCCTTTCTATCATGGTAAAGTGGTGACGGGAGGGTCCACTAGGTCTACCTCCTTGTCGGGCAGAAAGAGAAATCTGTGGCGATAAGGTTTGACCCGATGACCATTGATTTGGAATTTCTCATGCGTTATAGAGTCGATCAAGGTCACCGCTCCACTTGGATTAACTTCGTCAATTGTATAAGGCCCCATCCACTTAGACTTAACTTTCTGGGGTATAAGGCCAAACACGAGTTGTAAAGCAAAACGGGCATACCAACCTCAAGTTTTTTAGGTACTAGTCTCTCTTCATAGATTCGCTTCGTCCTCTCCTTATAAATATGAACGTTTTCATATTGAACATTTCGAAGTTCGTCTAACTCCTCCACTTGCAACATCCTTTCTAGCCCGGCCTCCTTCAAATCCATATTCGCAGCCTTTATTGCCCAAAAAGCTTTATGCACAATCTCAACGGGTAAGTGACAAGATTTCCCAAGACCAAGTGATAAGGGCTCTTACCTAGAACTATTTTGTAAGTCGTTCGAAGGGCCCAATGCATCGCATAACTTTCTCGACCAGTCTTTTCGATTTGGTTGCACCGTTTTCTCAAGTATGCTCTTCACTTGTTTGTTACTTGTTTCAACTTGCCCTGATGTTTGGGGATGATATGGCGTAGCTATCTTGTGTTTGATTCCATAGATCTTCATAAGCCTCTCGAATAGCTTATTGCAAAAATGGCTACCACCATCACTTATAATCACTCTCGGAAAGCCGAAACGAGCACAAATGTTTTCTCTCACGAACTTAACCACCACCTCGGCATTATTTTTGGTTGTGGGGATGGCTTTGACCCATTTTAAAACATAATCAACCCCCACAATAATGTATTCGTATCCATCAATCGATTTGGGAAACGGCCCAATAAAATCAATCCCCCAAACGTTAAATATCTCGACTACTGAGTTTCACACCAAGGGCATTTCATTCCTCTTCAAGATACTCCCCGTTCGTTGGATTTGCATGTTTGAACATGAACTTGAGCATTGTGATGTAGCAACGGCTAATAAAAACCCGCACTCAAAATCTTAAGGGCCATTTTTCTTCCTCCAAAGTGGCCCCCGGTTTGGTGATCGTGACAAAAAGTTAAGAGATATTTTATTTCATCCTCGGGGACACACCTTCTAATCATCCCGTCCTTTCCCACCTTATACATGAAAGGATCATCCCAATAAAAGCTTTGGCACTTAATAAGGAAACGCTTCTTCTCTTGCCAACTCATATCACCATTTGCCAAGTAGTTCGCATAATCGGCATACCATGGTGCTTGAGCCACTTCCAACAAGTTTTCTTGAGGTAATTTTTCGCCTATTGCTATCCCATCTCCACCATCCGTGACCATACTTGAAAGGTGATCGGCTACCGCATTCTCGCACCCTTTACGGTCTTTAATCTCAATATCAAACTCTTGAAGCAACAAGATCCAACGGATGAGGCGGGGTTTAGCTTGGGTTTTGGATAACAAATAGTGCAAAGAGGCATGATCACTATGCACTACGACTCGTGATCCAATAATGTAAGGTCGGGATTTCTCAAGAGCAAAGATCACGGCCAAGAGCTCTCTTTCGGTTGTCGTGTAATTCTTTTAGGTATCGTTGAGCATCAAACTCGCATAGTACCCTGATTTGTATCTTTTTGTACATATTTTTGCTATCGTTTTTGTATCACGTTGCATGTGTTTCGCTTGCTTTTAGGTGTTTTAGGAGTCGAGTTGGCCATTTTTTATTATTTCTAGATTTTCTTAGTTTTTGTACGTTTTATTATTAATTTTCTTAGTTTTTCACTTTTTCGTTTTTCTTGGCCGTAGGACGTCCAAGAGGGGCCCACGCTCGTTTGGGATCATTTTCACTCGACTCCGGAATGGACGGACAAAGCACCGAAGCGCAACGGACGAGGCTCGATAAACCGGCGGACGCGAAAGGAACGAAAAATCGAGCCGGGCGCAGGAATCCAGTCGACCGACTGGATGTTCAGTCGATCGACTGACCTTATAGTCGATCGACTGAACCCCCAAAATCGACTGGATTCCAGGGACTTTTGGCATTTTGGACGATGCAGTCGATCGATTGCCTACTTGGCCGATCGACTGCGGTCGATCGACTGGAGCCCTCAAGATCGACTGGATTCCAGGGCTTCAGGCCATTTTGACATCGCAGTCGATCGACTGCCGACATGATCGATCGACTGAAAAGCAGATTTTGAGATTGAATAAGTAACCAGACGTCTTTTCATATAAGGCAACTTGCGAGGGTCCTTTCTTCTCCAAGAGAGCTCCTTCAAACCAGAAAACAGATTCCCTTTCATATTTGCTCAATTTAAATTCTCATAAATTCTAGTAATTAGTGATAGATTAGTTAAGTTTTAGATCCAAGTTAGTTAGTTGTTCAAGCTTTGATTTACTTTTCTTTTGTGAAGAATCCTTCAAGCTTTCAAGATTTTGTGGAATCATACATTTGGTACACTCTTTCTATTAATATAGTTTTATGTTCATGTTATTTCCTTTAATCTTGTGTTGATGTTTGGATCATAATTTAGTTGCTACTTTGATTATCAAAACCTTCATTTTCAATTGATAGCTTTCTAGCTTTTGAACTTATGCTTTTAAGTTGTTTAGTTGTTAGATCAATTTCTAAGTTTGTAGAAGTTTTATAAGATCTTCCTTTTTAAACKTTTAATTATTGCTAAGTTGARTTTGTTGACTTTTTCAAATAAGRTTGACTTTAATTTTTCCTCCATTTTCCTTAATTTAAAATTATAAGTTTTATTAGTTAATTAGTTTAGATTGATCGTTTTTAAATAAGCTTTAATTTTCTTTTCATTTTCAATGTTTTTAAATCTTGTATTTCAATATAAATCTTAGTCGTAAAACTCAAAACCAAACAATGACTCCTGCTTTCTTAGTTTAAATTAGTTTCGTATAACCGACGATAAGAACAATTAAGAAACCGATAGCCGATAACATCCATCCTCGAGAGACACGACTCGGGAAGAACTCGCCGCCCTACAACCGGCTCCGTACTCTTGCAGAGATGGATTCCGAAACTTAGAGCGTCGAGAATCCATCGATCATACCCCACCCTCAATAACTTATCAACTCGTTGACCAAGGACGGCCCCCACTGCTTCATTCTAGGCATCACACATAATCACGAAGGGAAAGCTCCAATCGGGAGCTACTATGATGGGAGAGGACACGAGACTCTTCTTAATTGCTAAGAAAGTGTCCTCACAAGCTTCGTTGAATTCGAAAGGACATCATTGCTTAATAATCGGCACAAAGGGCGAGCAAATTTTGAGAAGTCTTTTATGAATCAGCGATAAAATCCGGCATGCCCAAGGAAACTTCTCAAGTCTTTCACATTGAAGGGAGGGGGTAGCTTTTCAATAACTTCAACTTTGGACTTGTCCACCTCAATCCCTCGTTCAAATGCCCAAGAACTAAGCCACTTCGAACCATGAAATGGCTCTTTTACCAACTCAAGGTCAAGCTTATCTCTTCACATCGGGCTAGCACCTCTTCAAGATTTTTCAAGCATTCGTCAAACAAGTTCCCATAAATTGAGAAGTCATCCACGAAGACTTCAAGGAATTTATCGATCATGTCGGAGAATATTGAGAGCATACATCTTTGGAACATTCCCGGGTCATTGCATAGCACAAATGGCATTCGTCGAAAAGCAAACATCCCAAACGGGCAAGTAAAAGTTGTCTTGGCTTGATCTTCGGGTGCGATTGCAATTTGGTAGTAACCCGACAATCCGTCTAAGAAGCAATAAGAATGATGTCCGGATAGCTTGTCCAATATTTGGTCGATAAACGGGAGGGGGAGATGATCTTTCTTGGTGGCAACATTTAATTTCCTAAAATTGATACACATCCTTCATCCCGTCGTAGCCCTTGTGGCCAACAACTCTCCTTTTTTCATTTTCAACCACGGTTATGCCGCTCTTTTTTGGCACCATGTGAACGGGACTCACCCACTCACTCTCGGCAATTGCAAAGATCAAACCTTCCTCCAACAACTTTAATATCTTGGCCTTCACAATCTCTTTAAGATTCGGATTCAAACACCTTTGGAATTCTCGAGACGGTTTGGCATCATCCTCCATGACGATATTATGCATGCACGTCAAAGAGCTAATTCCCTTGATATCTCCAAGACTCCATCCAATAGCACCATTATGAGCTTTAAGCACTTCAATTAATCTCTTTATTCTTCTTGATTTAAATTAGCAAAGATAATAACCGGCTTCCTCTCTTCTTCTTCCAAAAAGACATACTTGAGGCAAGATGGGAGTTGCTTAAGCTCGGGCTTGTGCCTCCTCTCGACCTCGTCGGGGGTTAATTCAAATAATTCAATGACTCCCTCAAGGTAGTCTTCAAGTTTCTACATTGGTTCGACGTCTTGTCTTTCATCAATAATCTCCACCTCCCCTTTAAAAAATTCGTCGTTGCCCTCAACGACACATATAAAAGCTTTGTCACACAAATTGTTAGCACATGGAAGCACATATGACTCGTTGCTAAGAACAAGGGCCTCATCACAACCTTTAGCACAACCCTCCGGCCCAAACTTCTCATTGCACTCATCCTCCAAGAAAACTTGTTCGGCCAAACTTTGGATTTCGACAATAAGGAGACAATCCACATGATAGATACTTGATGGAATCGACAGTAAGTTAGACATAGAAAACGTAACCGATTCACCCGCTATGGATATAGTGAGGTTATTCTTTCCAACTTTAATCAAGCATTGAGTCGTAGTCATAAATGGGTGCCCTAGCAAAATAGAGTGTTCGGCACCATCATTTTTCACCAAGACGACATCCAATACGACAAAATCAACCGGAACCACGATTCCTCCAACTTGGACAAGCACATCCTTGGTCATCCCCTTAGGGTATCAGATTGACCAATTGGCCAATTGTAAGAAAATGCGTGTTTCTTGTAAAGGAGCTAATTCCAATTGGTCATAAATTGAAGATGTCATCAAATTAATACCCGCCCCGGAATCAAGCATGCCATTCGTGACTTTTCCATTTCCGAGCGTGATATCAATACAAAATGAGCCGGGATCTGCCTTCTTGAGAGACAAAATAGAAGGATCACAAACCACACTTGCCTCTTTAGATAGAACAACTTTCTCATTTGTAGCGCTCACAAGCTTCTTGGAGAAAAGTTCTTTGAAGAACTTGGAATAAGCGGGCATATCCCGGATGGCATCCAACAAGGGAAGAGTGATGTTGACGTTGGATAATAAATCGTAGAGCCTTTGAAAATGCTCATCCTTTTTGGCATGTTGTAGTCGGGAGGGATATAGCATAGGGGCCTTAGAAGTTGGTGGCTTATAAGCGTTTGAAGATTTGTGTAAGCCATTGGGAAGATCTTTTGTCGAGGCGGGACCCACGGGGGTGGCATCGGGAGGATTGAGAATATCAAGAATAGAAACCACGTCCTCCTCGAACGGTGGGGCAACTTTATTGTCAACCACCCTACCACTTCGAAGGATCGTGACCACATGAGCTTGTGACGGTTGGCTTGGCAATTTGCCTTTCTCATTGGCTTGCTTCAACATATTCACATCACTTGCCAAGTACCCTACTTTAGTGTTCAACCCATTCGTCATGGGCTCAGGAGCGTTGAACCTAGCATCAAATGAAGCCACCGTAACGGACAAACATTGAAATTGTTGCATAATAGCCAAGAAATATGGATCGGGAGGTGGAGTAGGAGCATTCATCGGATGAGATGGACCCGCATGTGGAGTACTATAACCAAAATTTGGAAGCATAGGTTTGCTCGGATGGTATGGAGGATTGTGATTCGGTGGACGAGCAAAAGGCAGCTTAGAAACATCGAGCCCCGCTTGATACCCTTGAATCCCACATACCTCCTTCGAATGCGGCATCGGCATATAGAAAGAGGAGTTCGACTGACAATAAGTGGTATCATGACCAATCATTCTACATGACGCGCACGGGGGTTCTGGACTTTGGCTTGACAACTTAGCCATTTGAGCCTTCATAGCTTCTACATCCTTTTACAACGCAAGCTCTCTAGGAGAAGAAGCTTCACTCACTTCATTGGCATTAGAATACATTGCCCGAGAAGACTTTTGTTGAGAATTGTCTGCAAGAGTGGTGAAAATCTTGAGAATCACTTGAGGAAGTTGTTCTTTCATAATACCCCCGGCCGATGTATCAGCCATATATTGGAATTGTGGGTCCAATGCCTCATAAAAAGTTTGAATAAGAAGTTCCTTTGGCATACGATGATGTGGACAACTCGTGATAAGATCTTGGAAACGAGCTCAAGCAGAGTGAAACAGCTCGTTTTTCATTTGCTTAAACGAAATGATCTTCATCCTTAATTCGTCCGTCTTTCCGTGGAATAGTAATGATCCAAAAATATTGTCGAGAGGTCGTTCCATGTATGAATAGAATTGGGAGGGATCCCCATAAACCACGACAATGCTTTATCTTATAGAGCATATGAAAAACAACGGATTCGAAGATGCTCTAAACTCATCATATTTGGGCGGTGGAAACTCGAGACTTGCCACATAAATTGCCGAAGGAATTGGAGAGGATCTTCCTTAGCGAACCCGTGAAAAATCAAAAGCTGAGAAAAATCAAGCGAATGGATATCAATAGCCATAATGCTCGGTTCTGAGTCGCTCCCACGAAGGCTTTGCTAACTTCTTTCATAGTGAGGACGGGAGGGGCATAGTGGGCATTAGGGCTCATTCCCCAAAACAAAGCATACGGATCCGGAGTGTCCTCATGAATATTTGTATCGGTACCTCCATAACTGGGACCACCATCATTAGCATTCAAATTCATATTTGGAGCATGATTGAAGTTGTAAGCGGGAGGAACTCCATACGGGCCGGGAATCGGGCTTTGCAAGTTTGGAAAATGTGGAGGAGCACCATAGCTCCCATACGGACCATTCGGATTCATAAAGCCGCTATACCCAACATGGTTTGCACCATGCCATCCCATGTTGGGTTGACCGTTGACGTTCTCACCATTAGCAACATGGTTTGCACCATGCCCTCCCATGTTGCCAAAACTGGTACCAAACATCCCATTCTCAACATGGTTTGCACCATGGCCTCCCATATTAGGAATGTGACCCATATTGCCATGAGTATTAGGAATGAAAGTATTAGAAGGGTTAGGAAAGGATGTGATACCTTGGTGTAGGCCCATGGCGTTCCCATGAGTGGTAAGACCACTCCCTTGGATTCCTATAGCATGATCGGGAGGATTCGTGGGAACGGGAGTTGAAATCCCAGGTTTAACGTTCGATGGGTATGGCTCAATATGAACAATGGGCTCGGGAATATTAGAGCCTTGAGGATCAACCCGTGGAGATTTCCCGTTAGGGTCGGTAAATGGGCCGGTATTCGAAAGATTAGTCACCATATCGTGAGTTGTAATCAAGGGACACCGTAAACGCCTTAATCAGACGGGGTTCAAAATGTAAGGAATCAACTCGTTCTCAAGTGATCGACGACCTTGCATAAACTCAATAAAAGCGTTAAATACAAAAGAAAGCTAGAAACACAAAGAAACTACAAGCAAACAGAAAACCTTTAACCAAGACGAGTCACAACGGCGCCATTTTGTTTTGTAGTTTTTTAGTGGTGATGAAATAAAAGTGGGTTCATTGCTTGGTATTATCGGAATTCGATTATTCATAATGATCAATGTGTTTTTTAGCTTGAGAGAATTGAGGAAAAATGGAAATAAACGAAATTAAGCAAGCAAAGGAAGTAAAATGAAAGGAAATGCAAGTTTTTCGTATGCCTCGAGCGTGTGCCTTATGGAATTTGCAAGCAATAATGAAAATAAGCAACAAAAAGCAAAGTTTCACTAAGTACAAGCATGAAAACCTAAGGTACAACTATGCATGCATGATCATAAAAACTCAAATAATACGAATCAACAAAAATCGAAAGCATCAATGGAAAGAACAATAAAAGTTGACGTGAAAGTTTAAATCTTCTCGAAAAATAACAAGAAACGAAGAGTAGATGTAGGATTTAACGAAAAACCATGCATGAAAATAAAAACCAAAATAAAGAACATGAAATACTAAAAAAAAAACGATCAAGGACTCGATCTATGATCTTGGTGTGTCACTCACCTAAATTCCATAACCAATTCACATGATCTAACAACTAATCTAAGAGTTAAGGCAAAATTCATAAAATGAAGAATAAGCATGTAATTGAAGAACAAGCATGAAATTTTAGGAAAGCATACTTGAATTTAAAAGAGAATCCAAAAGTTTGAATGAAATTACAAAGCAAAATAAAATCCAAGGGAGTACTTGAATTCTTCTTAGGCTTATAATCCCAAGGAAATGCTTGAAATTAAATCTAAGAACTAGAAAGAGAAACTAATTCCAAACTCATGCAAGAGTTTGGAGAATGAGAGGTGATCCTTACGAAAAAGTTGGGCTCTATTTATACTAGGTTTAATTGGGGCTAAATGGGTCAAATTAGCCTTAAAGGCTTGAAATTCCCGGGTTTAACTAAAGTTGACCCGTGTTGACCTTCCTAGCCACTTGGCTCGACCCTAGGCTTGATTTGGCTCGAGGTGGCTCGCTTGGGCGTGCTAGAGAGCCCATGGCCGGGCGCCGGCAAGGCGTGGCGAGCGCTTTCGCAAGCGCCGGGTGCTGCCTTGACAAGAGGTTTAGCGTGCGGTTTGGCAAGCGCCAGCGAGCGCAAGGCGTGGCGCTGGGCGTCGGGCGTTAGAGATGGCGTGGAATGTGGCGTGCGCTTTGGCAAGCGCCGGGCGCTGATCCTGGCGAAAGGTTTGGCGTGCGCTCTGGCAAGCGCCGAATGCAAGGTGTGGCGCTAGGGCGCTTGGCGCCAGGTTTGGCGGGGAAATGGGCATGTGCCAATGCTTGGCATCAAAGGTGGCGAGGAGTGGCGTGCCTTGGCTAGAATTCCAGAATGTTTGGCCATTTTTGAACTTGCTCTTGGCACCGAATTAGGCATGCCTTGGCACGGCTTGGCTTGAACTTTGGTCCTCGATGCCTTTACCTATGAAAATAGAATTTTAAATATAAAAACCCAAGAATTTCACCAAACCTCATATTAATTGATCCCATTAAACCATATTAAGTATAAAATCAAAAAAAAAAAAATAATAATAATAAAATAAGAAAAACAACCTAGAAAACAAACTAATCGACTCAAAAACTAATATAAACAACATTCAACCCTAATCGAAAACACGAGAAAAATACCACAATTACATTCAAAACATTATCTTTGATTAATTTCATGCAACACAGGCATTAAACTAGTATGTGTGGTAGTAGTGAATTAATATAAAGTAATATTGCAATATTAATAATATTTTAATGTTGAAATATAATGGTGAAAATAAAAAACCACACACACACACACACACATATATATATATATATATATGTATATGTATATATTTAATAATAGTAATAAATTATGATGTTGATGATTCTAGCCCCTTCAACACAATGCTCTAACTTTACTCAAAATATTGGATAAAAAAACATATATTTAAAAAAAAAAATTGGTTTGTTGGTTGGTTGTTAACTTAAGGTAACATAGAATTTGATCGTATCACGTTTGATTAGGTTGTTAAATATTAAGCGAAAATTAATAACCAAAATAATTTGACCATATCAAAGGTATTGAGTTAAAAATAGATAACCAAATAATTTGATGCAGAGAAATAGATAACAAAATAATTTGATAAGATCAAATTTGATCCGGTTGTTAACAACCAACCAACCAACCAAATATTTGATTAAATTCAATAGTAACTCTACTTTGAATTATATAGTCTCTCTAAAAATTCTTGCATGAATTGTAATCTTCATGCTTGAATCTTCCGAACATGTTTCATGCTTAATTCTTCTAAACATGTTTCATGTTTTGAATCTTCACCGCTAGGATTATTTTTTGAAGATCGGTTGGTTTCTCAAAAAAAAAAAAAAAAGTTTATGCAACTGCAGCAAAATGAAGAGACGCAAGAAACCTAAGAAACTCACGCAGCAGTTTCTTCAACAATTGGCTATGGCTACTTTTGCAACTACTTGCACCAGCAAGCAACCTACAGAGAAACCCCCGCCGTACTTCCACCGGCCACCTTTTGCTTTCCCGCTGGAGCATTCAACGCCGCTGCCGGCGCATCTTACACTTCAGTCACCCAAGGCCTCTCTTCCCCAGTCTCCCATCACGTCGTGGTCCCCTCTGCTTCAATCGTTGAACACAGCGCCACCTCTCTGTGCCCCGTCTGCGGCCATGAACGTTTACATGATGCTCGCTCCCCAGGTGACGAAATGGCCAGGTTTTCCGACACCTGCTACCCTCCCGGCCTTTCTCTCYCCTCCTCCGCTGACCGAGGTGCCGGCGACATTCCAAGCCCGTCCGCATGAGCTACYCTCTTCCCCGTCCACGGCCTTACACTTTCTGACGACGATCTCTTCCACTTCTGATCCCTTCGCCGCTCCCATTTCATTTGGAACTCTGCCGCCGGCTAGAGTCGTTCCGATGCAGAACCACACCTCTTGTGTCCTCAGCATTCCCGCCATGGCCGCCGACACCCCTCCGGCGATTAGAGCTGCCATTCCTGCCGCTGCACCTGTGCCGGCCCCCTTCCCGTTGCTCGCTCTGCAAGCTTCACCGCGTACCTATTCTTCGAAGCTTCTTGCGGCCGCTCCCCTGGGTTTTTCGTCCGTTCTCTCTTCCGGTTCCCACGGCGTCTCCCCTCCGCCTCCGGCCGGCGGTCCCCTGACCACCCAGACTCCGCCCCTTCCTCCCCTCTCTTGTTCGGCAGCGCTTCCCACCCTCTCCAGCGCTGTCTCGTCAACGCCGTCTTTTTTGGCTAATTCTGCTCCTGCTTTTCCTTCCCAACCATCTCTGCCCAGCTTTTTTGGTGTAATTCCTGCAGCACCTACTTTTTCGGCTGCRATGACGTGGACTTCTCCCTTGGTCAACCATTCTCAGCTTTCTGCGCGCCCACTTGCTGCCTGGGATTCTGGTGCTTGTCTTTTGCCAGCGGCCCAACACCTTTTTAATTCCCCRCTTGCGTCCAACCTCAACAGCACAGGCCCAAGTAATCTGGGCCRAGATGCCCAATCCTTTCTCCCCCCCTCTCATATTTTCTCGGCCCAAGCCCAGTCGGTCCCTGCTTCTAATTCCCAAACCCAATCGGCCCCCATCTTAACCTAACCACGCGATTCGGCCCAGCGGGCTTCATTGCCCTCTACCGCCTCTAGCCTCCTGGGCCTGGCTTCCCGGCCCGCTCCCTCCCTAGCATCACCATCCCCGGCATACTATTCCTTAGGGGCGCCTCCGATTAAGAAGGGAGATTACTTTTCGGTCACAATTGACGAAAACCGCTATCAAAACCGTGTTTCGACGTTACGACATTCCCTTATCGGCCGTCTCCTTCAACCTAAGGGGTCGAAACCCCTCTTGCTTAATGAAATCAAGAACACTTTGAAGACCACATGGAAGATCACTGAGCCTTGGAGCTTCGTTCCCCTTGGCAAAGGATTCTTTAGCATCTCATTTTCTTCGGCAGACGATAGGACACGCGCGTTCGCTAACTCCTATTGGAAGCTCAGCACTAGCTCCATTCGGCTCTTTCCTTGGACTCCAGACTTCAACCCATACAAAACCACCTCAGCTTCGCCACAGGTTTGGATTCGTATTTATGAACTGCTAATTGAATATTGGGATCGCTCTTTTATTCTTGATATTGATAGGGTAGTTGGCACCCCACTACAAATAGATGAGCGCTCTATTAATGGCACGGTTGGCATTTGTTGGTTGATATTAACCTTGAGAACACCCTGCATGAGATTTTGATGATTGAACATAAAGGTTATTGTGGTTATATCTCTATTGGTTATGAGAACCTGCCGGATTTTTGTTCCTCCTGTAAATCGGTTGGACATCTTGTTGGCTCCTGCCCTTCTCTCAAACCTCACGTTGTTCAAAACGTTAACAAGAATGATTGGCATACGGTTAACACCAGACATCGTCGATATCCTGATTCTCGGGAGCATAGGGACCGTACTCGTATGGATCCTCGCTCGACTTCTGAGCCTACCGAAACTCCTTTGATGACCTCTAACGCTTTTGATGTGTTGTAGTCCGATGTTGGTATGGGGTCTCCTTCGCATCCCTCCTTGATTCCCACTTCGGTTCCCGAGCCCTCTCCCCCTGCTCCTCAGTCCTCTACTGCTCCCGCCCCCTCTTCCATTCCGTATGGGAAGGGCCAATCCCTCTCTCTCCCTTCTACTTCGTTACCTGCTTTTGTCGGTAGTTTCATTGCCAGAGGCGCCGTGCGAGGCACTCTGGTTACTCACTTACACCCGGCTACTACCATTGGGGCTAACCCCTTGGCTACTTCGGCTCTTGCGGCCCCTACCGATCGTACCCTCACTATATACGACCCAAACACTACGTCCAAAACTCTTTTGCAAAGAGCCAAAGACAAGGTCAAAGCGAGCAACCCCTCTCACGAGTTTACACTCGATGAGCTAGAGTCCTCTATTCCTCATCAAATTTTGTCTATTGCTGCGGGTTTACGATGGTCCGACATTGACGATTCTTATTAATATTTTGCCTCTTTTGGATTATGCTCCCGAGCATCTGGAAGATAGTCAATTGAAGAACTATTTAGTGTAGGTTTGGTCTTGTAGGGGATTCGGACCCATACTAATTCTATCTGATGTCTATTAGTCGTGTAAGGGACTCGGCCCCCCCGTATCTTTTTCTCCTTTTTTAATATATTTTTTGCACTTTATTAAAAAAGAACGTATACGTGTGGGTAAAAGAGATATTATAATATACATATCACTGGATTTTTTTTTACTCTCACTAAAAATCGACGCGTCGTTTCGAAGAGCTTTGTTTGATTATGATAACTGATATGGAGTCCTCTGCCCCAGCCAAGCCTCAGCCGCTGCACAATTTCGACCTTCCCAATCTCAATTGGAACAGGAACTCAAGCAGAAGCCACTAGCTCCCCCGCTCAAGTTTCGACCTTCCCAATTTATTCAAATGGAACACAGAGAAAAATATCCACAGAACCAATAACACCAAACCAGAGGGAGAAAAATATCCACAGAACGAGCCGCCGAAGATCGGCGATAACGATGGTGGATCAACTGATGAGATTGTTAACAGCGTGAATGAAGAAACGAGGACTTGGAATTTGAGGCCGCGAAAGCCCACACGCAAGTCTGGGGAGAAGGAACCGAATTGCAGCGAGAAGAAGGAGAAGGAGAAAAAGAAACTGAGTATTTGTATCTCACTATCAAAGGAGGAGATCGAGGAGGACATTTATGCTCTTACTGGATCAAAGCCATCAAGGAGGCCGAAGAAGCAGGCCAAGAACGTTCAAAAAACAGTGAATTCTGTATTTCCTGGACTATAGCTGGTATCAATATCTCCGGATTCATACAAGGTATCTGAAAACTCTATGAAGGGTTAGATGCATTGAGCAGAAGATGAATGTGCTTTCTGGATGGGTTTAATGTGCTTTCGTTTTGTATGTTTACGTACTAATGTTTCGTACTTAAGTTATAATATATGTTGATTTGCAATTATTTCAGAAATTTTAAATTCCTTGCATTGTTATTCTAAAAAAAAAATATTTGGTTAAATTACTTGGGTTTCTCTTAATTACAAATATCCGGATCAAATTAATTTTATTATAAATATATAATATTCTTTTAAAATGTTTTATAAGTAAATAATATTTATTGAAAGTTGGGTTACATATATAAAGCTAAAATAATATATTTATATAATAATAAATAAAATATTAGAATAATATTATATTAATTAGTATTATTATTTATATATTATATTCATGAATAATTATATTATAAATATATAATATTATTATATATAAGTAGAAGAAAATTGAAAAAATATATTCTTAATTAAAAATTATTTATTCAAATTTTATATTTTTATATTTATTTTATATCCCTTTAAGTAATTATATATATGTATATATATATATATATATATATATATATATATAGTATATAATAGAAGAAAATATAATAAAAGGAAAAGGTCAGTGAGGTAAAATATAATAAAAAAGGAATATATTAAATTAGGTAAAGTGTTAGAATTTTTATATTAAATAAGTGTCAAGCCACCAAAATCCGCCAAATAAATATTTTAATTACTGAAAAATTACAGGTAAGCCCGAAACTTCATATACAAGCATCTACGATATAATTCCATTCATTCAATATATATCTAAGATAC
>BMAC01001019.1:136018-198276 GCA_014905375.1 Phtheirospermum japonicum | reverse complement strand
ACCGCCGTTAAAAAGGTCTTTTTACGGCGGTTTTCAGAAAATCGACGTTAAAATTGGATATCAACAGATTTTAACGGCGGTTTTCTAAGAACCGCCGTAAAGGTGATGTAAATCTACGGCGGTTTTATAAAAACCGACGTAAATCTATGTAAAGTCTACGGCTGTTTTCAAAAACCGCCTTAAAATCTTAGGTATTCTACGGCGGTTTCTTAGGAACCGCCTTAGAATTCATAGACTGCCATGTCACCGATCCTTGTCTTTCTTAAGCAAGTTGTTTCAACTGTTGATCCGTGTCTCATCCAACGATCATTAAATATTAAACCATAAAAATAAATAAATATTAAACTAAAAAGCTATCAATATTAAATAAATAAAAAACCTAATCCCTACGAAATTCCCTTCGTCCACCCTTTCGATCCCTTCCCTAAACCCGACTTCGCCAGCCACCACTCCTCCGCAGACGGTGGCGCCGCCGCCGCAAAATCATACATGTCGTGCGACGCCAAGGGCAGAAGGGCAGGTTCAGGTTCAGGTTCGAGGGGGACCGGTTCAGGTTCCCCGGCGGCGGAACATATTGACCTTTAGCCCCCTTCTCGAGAACCCTAATTTTCTGGGGAGAAGGGCAGCGTCGTTGAGATGATATCCATGGCGTGAACAAAGCTCCAAATCTCCGTACTTCATCTGTGAATCGAAGGTTCCTCCGCCGAATGTTTGCCGCAGCAACCCCGCCTCGCTCGCCGCCGCCTCCGGTTTGTTCTGGTTTGTTTTCATGTGTTTTTATATTATTTTTTATGTAAAAATCTGATATAATATCATTTAAAGGCGTGGTTTTTTTCTTTTTAATTATTTTTGGTCTTATCTGATGCATTGGGGGTTTTAGGTTACATGCTAATTTTTTAAGAGTTTTTCTACCTTGTTTTATGATATTAAGCTCATAATTTGATGTTGAAATTTTTAAAAAAACGCCGTAAATATTTACGGCGGTGGATACAAAGGCGGTTCAAAAACCGCCTTAAAAACTTTTAAAAAAACGCCGTAAATATTTACGGCGGTGGATACAAAGGCGGTTCAAAAACCGCCTTAAAAACCTAAAAAAAACCGCCTTAAATTCATGTTTCTGTAGTAGTGGCACCTGACTTTTAAAAAAAAACAAGAATAAATTCTTTTTAATAGTGAAGAAAATTAGCACAATTTCAATTAATCTCACTCATGAGTTATGGCAAATGCTTTAACCTTTAATTCTGTCGATGTTGGAAAGATATTACATTTTCAGTCTCATCATAACACAACGACTTTACTATACAAAACACTCTTTTTCACTATTAAAAATTCTTAATTTTTATTAATATTAATATTTTAACAATTGAAAAAATATATAAAAATACCATTATAAAACTGGAAATATTCTTCTAATATTTTGTTTCTCATTATTTCATTCTAACTTATTTTAAGCTGCTTTGTCAGGCAAAAATAAGTTTTTAATTTTTTGAGTAAAGTGTTTATGCCTGAAATGTCCCAAAAGATTTTTTTGGTCTTGGCGCGATAAAGAGAAGATTGTGGATTTTCTCAATACTAATTAATCAAAGATTGATTCATCGCCAACGAGAAAAATTCGACGAAAAGTACGATACATGAAATACAGAACAAAATATTTGGGTACCTTTTTTCGAGTGGGATGCTTAGAGGGTGGCTCCGGACAGCAAGCTTGCTTTGAAATTCTAGGCGGCTTTGGCGAGGGCTAGCTTTGAAATTTTAGGCGGCTGAGAGATTTTTATTGGAATTAAAGAAAATGAGTTTTCAATTTTCTTATGAAATTGAAATTGGGCTGAGGGATGGGGGATAGCTGAGAGATGCGTAGCTGATTCAGGTTTTTGGCCACGGAGGGGATAACAACGATGAGAGCTTCAATTTCAATTTATTTCCGCACTTTTTATCTCATATTGGTGGGTGCTCACCACAACCTCTTTTTGAGATCCCCTTCTTTTTTACCAGGTTACGAAATTGTGGGTGTGAGATGGGGCGGGGTGGGTGGAGTTTGGGAAAAAAAAATTGTTTTCAAATGTTGACCGATTGACTGCTGATTGGCATGCCAAATCAGCCGTGAGAACTTTTTCTCCTCCCCACTAGGGGGAGGGGATCAATTCTCTCTCTCTCTCTCTCTCTCTCTCTCTATATATATATATATATATATATATATACACACACGAGAAACTAAAACCGTTTAGATATAAAACTGCACAAAAAGTAAAAGACAAGCACACAAAAAAATAGAATAAAAAAATAAATAATATATAATTATCAAAAATTACCACATCTCATATTAATGTAAAATAAAAAATAATACAAATTAATTTTTGGGACAAATTGCTGTAGGAATTAAACGTAATTTGCAGTTTGCTCCCTAAATCAGAATTTTTGTGGTTTTGTACCCAAATCGGATGACGTAGAACAATCAGTTTGTGCCACGTCATTCAGTTTTGAATACAAAACCAGAATAATTTTGATTTTTTTTTTAAGGGGGGGGGGGGGGGTAATT
This sequence comes from Phtheirospermum japonicum, assembly GCA_014905375.1. Classification (NCBI taxonomy): domain Eukaryota; kingdom Viridiplantae; phylum Streptophyta; class Magnoliopsida; order Lamiales; family Orobanchaceae; genus Phtheirospermum; species Phtheirospermum japonicum. The sequence goes on along the minus strand of BMAC01001019.1, from coordinate 195,740 downwards.
TATATAATTATTTATTATAAATAATAATTTATATGATAAATTGTGAAAAATGTAATAATTTGAGCAACTAAAAATAATTACTCCCAATACCAGGATTGAGATTCTAAATCCAAATTCTCGTTTGTTCTACGACTCAAAATTTTCAACACACAACCAACAATTATTTTATCACATCATCATTATATTTAAAAAACTAAATATTACTAAATACAATATAATAATACATTATCATCCACTTTCCAAACATGATTTGACATCAAATACAATATAAAACTACATTATCATCCACTTTCCAGACATGATTTGACCTCTACAGTAAAAATTAAAATATTTTGAATTGTATAACAAATAAAGATTCTTACTATTCACAGAATTCTCAATACTCGAGATTTTGAATACCAAAATTTAGAATTCCAACAAAACCTAATACAAACAGGCCCTAAGAGAAATGGATCTATCTGGACGGGCTTGACCGGATCTCAACTCACGACACGTTGCTACCCAAGCCCATATTGACGGGCTTGACCGGATCTCAACTCACGACTCGTTGCTACCCAAGCCCATATTGATCCACTTTTGACAATTGCCTTTATACCCTAGGTTTTGGAATTGGTTGTAAGAGGGTTTTTGCAAAAATTAGGTTCTGTTGTCAATGTTATTTCTTCGTATTATAATTCAGATTGTGCGATTCTTATCAATAGGAATTTGTTAAGGGCGTGGATATACGCACCCCAAAAATTTATGAATTCACCCCAATAATTAGAACACCCCAAAAAAATTTAAAATAATTATTTTTTTACTAAATGAACCCCCCAAATGACCTATTTTACCCCCATTTAATATAATATATTATTATTATTATACTATCTGTTTTATTATTATTATTATTATTTGACCACTGCCTCATGTCAGCGCACTCCGACTGCCTGGAGCTCCTGGAGGACGCGGTGGATCTCCTATCTCGCTCGCTCACCGCCGTCGCGCCCGGCGCCGAACCGGCCGGTCCAGCTCAGGACGTGCTGACGTGGCTCAGCGCCGCCTTAACAAACCAGGACACCTGCGCCGGAAGCTTGGGGTCCGTTCCGTCTAGAGATGTTGTGCGGTGTGCACGTCTCACTGTCTCTGGCCTTTCAAGATGAAATTCTGGAGAAATTGTACAGGAGTATCCAGATTTGTTTGCACAGGTCAGTTAAAGTGGACTGCTGTTAAGATCTTAGCATGTTTTCTGCTATGTTGTCGTATATGTGGACACTTTTACCCAAAATTTAACTTTCATTTGCAGAAATGTTTAGCTTGGATTGTGCAAATGTCATACTGATGACTGGGAAAGCATCCAGAGTGGAATCTGGAACTCTGTAGTTTCCCCTTACGAAGACAGATATATCGATGTGAAGTTTGTCGAGAACTGTGAATGTCAGCGTAAAATTAGGTCACAGCATGGTATGCATTAGTGTTATTTGTTTCATTATATCATAAATCACAAAGTACATAACTTGAAATTTCCAATTAGCATTCTTCCTTCCTTTTCTTCCTTTGGCTAGCTTTGATACAAATTATCCCATAATTTCTGTTTTCTTTGTAATCTTTTCATTTTTCTCACCCTTTTGGTTTCAGGTGCTCATGTTCTTGCTAGTTGAAATTGTATTTGCTGGGGCTGGTTTCGTATATTGGCTCGTCCGGAAATTCGTTGTTGCCGAAAATGGAAGAGTGGATGATGGTGTGGCTCATTTTGTGGAATGGGCTTTACATGTAATTGCTGCGACATTTATATTTCAGGTGATTTTATTCCAGATAATTCATAATTGGTTAATGTATGCACAACAATGGATTCTTACATCTTATCTTACTAACTATATTTTTTCTGCATAGGTGGGGAGTTATAATTGTCATGCAAAATATAAGTCTATCTAATGTCATCACCTGCCTTCTTCATCATGTCTTTTACCTTCTTATTATATATTTGCTGCTTTTTTATTACTATAATATGAATATGAGTATGCTTACATGAAATTATGAAAACATATTTTATATGGGTAACATTTAATTTCTCTTAGTTAACTCCATCAGGTTGTTATTTCCCGTTCAACCTGTTTGGTTTATTTTCGAGTTTGACTAATGATTCATATTCTTGTAAAATCCCATGTTTACATCTTTGACTTTCCGGTGACATTTTAGTTTTTGCTAATTTTGTGTTTTCTCGACTCTTTTTTTTTTTGGGTTTTAAAGGTTTTATGTTTGTATAGAATTGTTTAATTCCCCTGCTCGTTTTGCAAGATTATGTGATTTTGACATCTGATTTTATTTAATCTCAGAGTACACTGGATACTCCTTTGGCAACGGCACTGCTGGTTTCTCTTTTGGGGATTTACTTTTTTCTCACTTCTTTGAGGTGGCGTGGCGTGGCCTTTGGCTTGGGTAAGCACTTTTTCTCTGTTGCTTCTTGCTGCAAAGTAATTATGAATCGCTATTCTATTTGAGTTTCACTTCCACGATTGGCACTTAATTGAAATATTTAGCTTTTTTTTTTCAATGATTGTACTGTTATTTTATTATTAACATTGGTGAATTCTGTTTGATCATATATTTGTCTTTAAGAAGTGACAGTTATTCATTATCAATGGCTGAGAAGAGGGACATTTTGAACCTTTGTTGTTTTTATTTAGTAGTTGCTCATAAATGTGTGTGGGGTATTTTGTGGAACATGAGATCCCATTTCTATCGAACCATCCAAAACACGTTTTTATTGTGCACCTTGTGTAGGGATTTTACATATTCTGGAGTTGGGAGTACGCCAAAGTGACGCAGTGTACAAGAATATAGGAGGATTAAACGTGCTAACTGTGCTGAATTCTTGAGTAGGTCTAGAACTGCGACCCCCCAACGAAGTTTATGGACAGGCAACAAGAATTCATCTGTGCAAGGTAAACTGTTAATAGATGCGGCCAATCTTTTCACGTTTGATGTTGTAAGTAGCATCCTTTTCTTTTCCTTTTCAAGGTGGATATTGAGTGTTTGGAATAGAAACTCATTTGAGTCAATTTTTTCATTTACCAAACACAATCTTAACACAATAGCCTAAAAAAATGTTTACATCTCTTTGATCGAATGTGGATGTGAGTTGTTATCTCTAGATTATGAACAAAACTATTGAGAACTAGTTAGGATATTAAGATGACTAAAAGAAATCTAATTTATTGGAATTAAGAAAAGCCATGCAATAGATTTTGACTCGTTTAATTTTCATTCATGGAGAGTAGAAGCTCAAAATCATTGCAACTTCTTGAGAGAACTCTTAGCTGTCATCCTTTAGCTGAACAAGTTCAATTTATTATTATTATTATTATTATTATTATTTATTTTTATATTTTTTACTTTGGTAGTTGCAGGCATGACGATGAGTCCCCAGGATCACCGCTCAACCCCACCTGCTTTCGTGGCACAGGTCGCCATTATTACTACTCAACCTTTCACATGTCACCCAACCGAAAGAAATTCTCCAAGGGAGAGTGGGAGCGTTTCACTTGAGAATCTACTCAGCAGGCGTTAGTGGATTGTGCTTCGTATCCCGAAGTCGCAGATTGGTTGATAAAGAATCCCAATCGAATACAGCTTAGGTACGAGGGTAGCTCCAACGAAAAATCAATTGGGAGTGGTTCAGAGTGGATGGACAAAAATGTCGTAGCACAGAGTAGCAGTGGAAGAGGTTTATTGTGGCGAGAACATTAGGGGTCAGCAAAAATTATTAGATTACGGCTTCTTTTATCCTTTCTTTAACCTTGACCTATAGAAAAAATTCTGTATATGGTAAATTTGGGATCATATTATGTGTGTTTTTTACTTTCTCCTGCTACCATTCTCCATCTAGTTATTTTATTTTTGAAAAAATATATAAACAATTATTATGATAAATTTGTTAAGTGGGTTTTGATATTGGTACATGATAAATTTCCTTGTAAAATTTAAAGAATTTCAATTACAATTGCGGAGGGAGTGTTATTTTTACCTTTTCAGGCAATGTAATTTTTTTTTATCCATAAGTGAATCAAACATCTCTTCTAGCCATTTGTAATAGGAAAAGACTAAAATATCCCATTTTAGTATGAAGAGATTAAAGAGGGTAAAATTTCTCAATTATTCTCGTTTATATGTTTCACTCTTACACTTTTTGAAAAAAAATCGGGCGATTTTAAGGCGATTCTGGTAGCGAGAATAAAGATTAGAGTTCTCCATGTGCACAATGTAAGTTATTCAGTTTTGTGTTTAAAATTTATCACTATTTGGTCTTACAATAATTTCTAGGGTTTTGCTTTTTATCTTCTAAGCTACAGTGATTATGGTCATTTTGAAGGTAGAAATGTAACTTATGAGCAATATCATTTTCTACTACTCGACCGAAACATGACCTCGAGCCCCAAACATTTTGAACAACTTGAACCTAACATTTTTAAACTACTCAAACCTTACATTAAACAATACTGCTCGATCCAAACATAACCTCTCGGCCCAAATATTTTTCAGTACTCAACCCAAACGTTTTTAAACTACTCAAACCAAAAATAAAAAAAAAAAAATTGCTCGATCCAAACATAACCTCTCGCCCCGTACATTTTTAAGTACTCGAATCTAACTTTTTAAAACTAGACGAACCAAACATAAAAATTACTGTTCGGTTCAAATATAACCTCTCGCCCCAAATATTTTTAATTACTCGAACCTAACTATTTTAAACCAATCGAACCAAACATAAAAAAATATTGCTTTGGTCCATACATAAACTCTCGCCTCAAATATTTTTAACTACTCGAACCTAATATTTTTAAACTACTCGAACCAAACATAAAATATATAGCTCGATCCAAACTTAACCTCTCGCCCCAAGTATTTTAACTACTCGAACCAAACATAGAAAAAGTTATTGCTCGCCCCATATATTTGCACCTCTCGCCCCAAATATTTATAACTTTATTTCCTATAAATTAATGATGATTTTGTTTTGTTAATATCATGGCAGGTGGAGGATATGAAGTTAACTATTGTGCATCATGGTTATAGGGACATAAAAGATTACATGCTTGGGGAAGACGATCACTTACGTATCATTACATTGTATGAGTTATATGATGCATTTTTGGGTGTGATTCATTAGGTAGTGAGGGGTGATAGGAGAAAAACTGAGTATTCATTGCATTGTCTGATGCCGAATGAAAAAGGGAAAGTTCAGAAAATAGTTATATTGTCAAGTCGTGATCTACAATGTGTCGTGATGCAAACTCGTAAAGTATATATCACGGTAGAACCAAAAAACAAGGAATTGATTGTGGCGTAATTTTCGGTGGTGGGAGCTCTAGTTCTCCACAAGTGATGCGTGAAAATATGGGCAGTCAAATTCTATTTGGTTACGACAATATAACGGGAGTGGTCAATCCATTTTCATCCGACTACAGTTTAACACAACAAGGCAGTAAAACTTGGAATGCTTTTGAACGTGCACATATTTTACCAACTCCAATGTCGGATATCGCTGGTCCGAGTAAAATGACTTATGAAACGTTTGGTGAGGGAAATACTGGCATCAGTGTCCAAAATCATGATATTCACTACGACAAAGTACTTGGAGAGTTCGATGAAGATGAGGAAGAGGCAGAATATGTTGACTATGAAAAGGATGATGAAAATGAGGCCAATGATTGTCGAGAGAGTGATGAAGATGAAGTGGGAAATGAAGATGATGATATTGACTTCAATTATGAGGTATTGCAAAAGTTAATATATGGTGAACTGTTATGGAAAGGTGATGACTACTTTGTTGAAGAGTCAATTAATCTTAGTGAGAGCGATAATTCGATGCCTATAGATGTTGGAACTCAAGATAACTCAGATAATGGAACGTGCTATCATATTGGGCAAAGAGTGCAAAGACCACCTCCGTTATTTAATAATTAAGGAACATCCGTGCCGAGTCAAGGTCAAGTACTTGGACAATTCTTGGAGCGTCATTGTATACCAGTGATTTCGATCCGATCCAGTTTGATGAGGAGAATGTTGATCATGAGAATGTTGGTCGTAACCTTTATGTTAGCGTAAACTCTCAGAATGAATATGCTTTGCAAGTTGTGGTTAGAGTGTGTAATTCAACACATAAATATGCTTATCGGGTAAAGGCATCCTATATACAACGGTATTATACCATATGCAAATATCGGGTTTGATGGGTTTTTCTTACGCGCATACTCGAAAGCAAAAGGCATTTGGAAGGTGACTAAATTTAACCCTAAGCACACTTATCAGTTTGATACCAGTATAAGTGCACCAAGACAATTGCCTACTGGAATTATCGTTGTGCTCTATGCACTCATATTACTCAGGGAATGTCATTTGCTTTGGGATTAAGAAATTCAAGATGGTATAGAGACTGAGCACGGAATAGATATCTTGTATAATAAGGCACTAAAAGCTCATTATTTGGCTCATGCAATGATATATGGATATCACCAACAGTCTTAGAAAATGTTGCCTTCTTATCTCTACATGTTTCACCAAGAGAATCTCGGCTCTGCGACCAGTTTGGAGACTGATGACGATGATACATTTAAGTACACTTTTTGCATTCGAAGAATATTGCACACTTATTATTGTTGTTGATGGTACACATTTGAATAGGGAAATATGAGGGTGTAATGTTTGTTGCTTCAACTAAAGATGGAAATGAGCAGCTAACTCCACTTGTCGTCGGTATTGTGATATAGAGAATGATGCGTCATGTTGTTGGTTTATGAAGTAATTGCACAATATTTTTGGGTATCTATAGAATCTGGTGGTCGTTTCTGACACCCACAAAATCATAGAAAATGCAATTGGATGTGTATCCCCCGACAGTGCATCATGGCTTATGTGTTTTCCACTTATAAATGAACATTCGTTACCGATCTGAAGTTGTTCTTTTATTCAAGAAAATAGCACATATATGTACGGTGTGTCAATGTAAAGCATAAAAGAGAAAGAACCACTAGCTTGGTTGAAGCTTGTTCGTGCAAAGCCCAAAAAATAGGCACGTGTTCATTGTGCGGTGCGTTGTTACGGGTTCATGACATCAAATACTACTGAGAATTTGAATTCATAATTACTCTGGGCAAGAAAACTACCAGTGTATTCTATGCTTGAAATTGTACATAATATTTTACAAGTTTGGTTTAACAAAAGACGAGATGCATCCAGAAGATTGACCACGAATTATCACCATTAGTCTCAAAACGTTACTCGAATTACAGAATTTTGGACAGCGTATGCGAGTGTCTACGATTAGTAAAACTCAATATAATGTGAAAGACGCAAATATTTATCTACGTGTGTGCGTACAAGATGTTACTTCCACTGTAAAATCCAATACATGATGGACGTGTTAAAGTGACGAGATATTTATCTACGTGTGTGCGTACAAGATGTCGCTGCAAAAAAACATGTCCAAAGTGCAAAGGGACTGGTTATATAATTTCCAGATTTATTGGTTATATACTGAACAAGTTAAAATAATAATAATAATAATAATAATAATAATAATAATAATAATTTATTGGTTGAAAATATTGGCCCACCTATTTTCCCTGCAGCCCACGTCCTTCAACACCTCCATCCACCAGCGGCCCAGGCATCTACCAGCCCAATACCCAACAATTAGCCTCCACCCACACTTTCTCCAACAGCGGCCCAAGCAAGATGGGCCCAAACTCCCAACCCAATGGGTTGGCTACTACACATTTAATGGCCTCCAGGCCTTTGCCCCAAGCCCCAGATCCAGCCCACCCTTTTCACAACCTGGGCCTGGATTCCCAACCCAACCCCCTCCCTCACCTTGGGCCTCACCTTGCAGCAACCCAAACCCATTCGGCTACCTCTTCAACCCATCAGCCTTCTTTTCCCATGCCTACACCGCCCACATCCTCCTTACTTAGCTTTGGTGGCCAGACTCTTTGGAGCCACCCAGGCCCCGCGGCCAGGCCCACTCACTCTCCTTTGAGACCTTCCCTGGTAGACCACTGCCTTGGGGCGCCTCCGCTCAAGAAATGAGATTTTTTTTTCAGTTACTATTGATGAAAACATTTACCAATCTCATATTTTGCTTTTACGTGATTCTTTCATCGACCGAATTCTTCAATCGAAAGGTTCAAAACCCCTCAGGATTGCTGATATCAAAGAGTCGCTGACATGGAGCACCCCTGGGGATTGGAATTTAGTTCCACTTGGAAAGGGATTTTTCAGTATCTCTTTCGCTCTAATCGAGGATCGAAATCGTGCATTTGCCAAGACAGCATGGAAGCTTGGCTCCTCTACTCTTTGGCTATTACCCTGGACACCGGATTTCAATCCTTATAAGACACCTTCGGCATCCTCTCAGATTTGGATTCGCATCTATGAACTTCCCATCGAATACTGGGATCGCTCTTTCATTTTGAACATTTCTAGGGTTGTTGGTACACCTTTGTAAATTGATGAGCGCTCTCTTAATGGCTCTGTCGGCCACTTTGTTTGCCTGCTGGTCGATAACCTGCTTGATACAGTCATGATTGAGCGTGAGGGGTATTGCGGTTATATTTCGTTAGGTTATGAAAACCTACCGGACTTCTGCTCATATTATAAATTGGTGGGGCACCTTGTTGGTTCTTGCCCTGCTCGTAACACTCGTTCCGCTCAGAAGTTAATGATGAATGGCAGACGGTTAATGCCAGACGCTCTCGTCGATGCTCTAATTCTCGTGACCAGAAGGTCTGTAACCGTACGAAACCCCAACCGATTGTCGTCCCCACCTCTTCTACCTTGACGACGTCTAATGCTTTTAACGTGTTGCATTCTAATATCCGCCCAGAGTCTCCACCCCTTTCCTCGGCTCCCCCTTTAGATCATAGACCCCCCTCCTCTACTCCCAGCTACCCTGACCCTAAACCTACCTCTGCTCACGCTCCCTCATCCACTTTAAATGGGAAGAAGCTTCTTTTCTCTTTCCCTTTGATGATGATCCCTCCCGTCGTTGGCAATTATCTTGCCAGAGGCGTTGTGTCTGGTACTCTGGCTACACACGATATTCCATCTTAAACCCTTGGAGCTACCTGCTCAGCCACTCCGGCCCCCGTGGCCCCTAACGATCATATGCTCATTCTCTACGATCCCAACACCGTGTCTAAATCTCTTCTACAAAGGGCTATAGACAAGATCAAAGAGAGTAATCCCTCGCATGATTTTACCATCGTCGAGCCGGGTTCCTCTATTCCGTGTCAAATAATGTCCACGGCTGCCAGCCTCAGGTGGTCTGATTTTAATGACTCCGACGCTAGTTTAGCATCCCTTAAAGATGAGCTTTCTCATTTTGATCAGTTGGACAAGAGGACTCGCCACCCCACTACCTCCACGTCTGATTAATGCATTGCCTCTTTTGGAACATTCGAGGGATTGGTAACTCAGCCTCTCGTCTTGTCCTTAAGGAACTATGTCGGGTTCACCGTCCCAATTTTCTTGCTATTGCAGAACCTATGGTTTCCTTTGATAGTATTTGTACCTCTTTCTGGTAGTCTCTTGACTTTGTGTCGGATTCTCTTTATCATTACCTCGATCGAGTTCATGGTTTTATACGTTTATCGAGAAGGCAATCACGTTGCTGATGCACTCTCCAAATCTGATATTCCCCGTTATAACTGGTTCACGTCACCCCCGGCGTTTCTCTTAGATCTGGTGAACAGTGATAATTGGGGGCGAGTTGTATAAATAGTTTAGAGCAAGTAGTGTTGTTTGTTTCTATTCGTTTATTTCATGTTTAGTTGAATATTAGTGTGTTATTTAATTTTTATTTTCTACCCTTGAGTAGTTAATAACTGGTTCTTAATTAAATAAAAATATAACAACTGTAAAAGTAAAAGTAGAAGAGAAAGTAGGAAATTAAGGTTCTCTTATTCATTAAAGACACCCTTTATATAGAGTATCAATTATATGTTTCCATAATACATAAAGATAACAAATACCCAAACTATCCTTCACCAGTTACTTATTGACGAAGGCACGCTAATTGTGTTTTTCCTTCAACACTCCCCCTTGTGCCAAGTCAAAGGGTGAAATGGTGTTTTATTGTTGCCTCGTTAAAATCTTGACAAGTAACAAAACCCAATAGGAAAAATAAAACTTGGTCTAAGGAAAAAGAGTATAACACACCTATGTTGAGACTCCCCCTAAAGTCTACACCTCTCTTTGATATGTACATCTATCAAGAGAACTTTGAAAGTCTCCACTTTCTCAATTTACTTGATTCTTGAGAAAGTCCATAATTGTTGGTTGTAGAAGAGTTGTGGTGATATTACTCGTATTATCATATTTTCTTCAGTGATAGAGTTCAAGCCACTATCAAATATATGAATGACCATAACATTTATCGTAGATACTCATGAACTACTACATGTATGATAATGATCTCTTTACATGGATCGAATGAGTAACCAACATCAACGATACTATTTGGTGTTTCACGGTAGGAAGTAAACTCAACATTTTTTTAGGGATTACAAGACCATCTGCAGTCCCAATTATATTTATAAATGGTAAAAATAAACTCGCGTCAATGGTTTCTTTTAGGTATCAAATTATATTTTGATTCCATTCCAGTGACATTGCGCTTTCTTGAGTTAAATCAAAATAACAATTTTGAGAAAGTAATATTTGGTCAAGTGTATTAGTAATGGTACAATAATGCGCATATTGTATGTTGGTAGAGAATTTCAGCTCACACCAGTTCTTCGTCATTCCATTGACGAAATTGATATTTTCTTATATCTTCACTTTGGCCAATCATAGGAGTGCTAACATATTTCACTTATCCATATTTAATTGCCTGATCTCTTTTGGACATATGCAAACTGTAGAATTTAGTATTCTACAAACTCGGTTTTAGTTTAAAGCCTTAACATGACCGAGTTTTCCCATGATGCATTATCTCAAATTAAGAATTTCAAATAACTAGCGATATCACTTATTTCATTAAGAGTGGATGTTATGTTCCTTTCATCAACATATACAATTATAATCGCAAATTCGAAACTTATAAATACACAAGGGCATAGATTATCTTTTCCCAATCAAGTAGTCACTTATATGGTTATACCACATCCGTCTGGATTATTTTAATTCATAAAGTGAGTGTTTCAATTTATTTGCAAATGCACTCCGTGGCTTAGAGTCACTTGCCTTGGTAATGAAAGGCCAGCAAGTACTTTCGTATATATCTCTAAATCATGATCCCCATAGAGATATGATGTAGCCACAGGTATAAGCTACATTCTTAGTTCTTTGGAATTAGAACATCTATTATGAGAGAGTACATATCCTCATAGTCAATTTCAGGGCGTTTTGAGAAACTTTGTGCTTCAAGTTTAGATTTGCATCTCATGGCTTTATTTTTCTCATTACGCTTTCTGACAAAACTTTGTTTATGTCCTACATGCTTTACACTTGGTGAGGTTAGCACTACCAAACCAAATACCTACCTTGTTGTCATTGAATTTAGTTCTACCTGGATTGATTATTTACATTTAGGTCAATCTGCTCTATATTGATATTTCAATTGAGCGTGGTTCGATACTATTGTGCTCTATGATTCTTTGAGCAACAATGTATATATCATCGATGTGTATGAAAAGTCTTTCCATCAACTTATATAAACTCTCATTGTACATTGAGATTTCTTTATTCTCTGGAATCATATTAAACTTCGGAGCGTCCTCCAGTAATGATTTATGGACATAAGTATAATCAGAGATAATCTCATGAGAGTTATTATCTTCATTGATGATCAATTGAAGTTGTGTCATAAATGCCCTCTTATTCCTTTGGCGAGTATTGATCGAACCAAGTATGGTTGCAATGTCTTAATTTGCGACATTGTGCCCTTTATAGGGACTTTTAACCTTGCAGACACATTTGCATCTTGTATATATATGATCTCGTCACTTTGGAAATTGAGTCTTCTATACTTTGAAGATCAATTGTTCACTTTACTTTTCTTTCATGCTACATTGTCAAAATGTGGGGATCATAATGAGACATAGTATGAAACTATTCTTGTCGTTCCATTAGAAAATACTTTTTCTTATCTCCCCCTAACGATGGGAAGACTGTCTCATTAGAGTGACAAATTCGCTAATTTAGCGATAAATAGATCGTCTGTCAAAGGTTTCAAATAGCGGATGATTGTTGGAGATTCATATCTAATATAAATACTTAATCGTCTTTAAAAACCCATAGAATGCGTTGTGGGGGTGCAATAGGCTAGATCAGGCAGAAAGGGCATTTGGTCTAGTGGTATGATTCTCGCTTTGGGTGCGAGAGGTCCCGAGTTCGATTCTCGGAATGCCCCTATTTCATWTWAAATRTGGTTGATTATAAGATCATTTATTTTGGGCTGTTGACTTCTTATTTCATTTTGGAACACCAATAGACTTTTGCACATTGTTAATTCTGAACCCAAAACAAGAAACTGTTATAGGATCATTGGTTTGAAAATTTTATCATTGCTCGGGATTTGTTCTAATTCTAAACCATGGCAAAAACTTTTTAAAATATATAAGAGAATGTAAAATGCTAAAGTTTGGATTGGATTTGAGTATTGAAATGATTTTATAAAAATTATTATTTTAGTTTATTTTTCTTCTATTTTTAATTAAAATATTGGGAACATTAAAAATAATTCAGAATCTTCAAAATAATATAAAATATTTTTTTATTAAAATTATTTGTCAATTTATTAATTAAATATGCGTAGATATGAATTATCAGGCTTATATCCAGTTACCAACTGGTAAGCAAAATATTTGGTTAGCAGGGGTTTATAAACGAATAAGTAAGAGTTGCGTGCAATATTGCATAACCCTATGCAAAGACAAATGAGTGCGCATAAATATTGTCTTAGTCACCATCTATATTCCTTTTGATGGTGTCTTCTTTGAGACCTTATTATATATGCAGATTAGGGTACAAGATCCAGTACATCGATCTTTATTAAAATGCAATAGACATCAAGTACTTTTGATGTAAACTCTCTAGCATTATGAGTTTGGGTGCTTTATAAAGGTGGTGAGTCCTCAAGCGCATTAAATGTGCTAGAAGTTTTGCAAATGCAACATTTTTATGGACAATACGTGCCGAAGTATCGACCAAAACTATACAATACTTGAATGATCCGCATTTTGAATGGTCATGTCCACATGTATCACCAATTATCAATTATAAGAATGAAATATTATACTTTGTATCTTTATCAAATGAAGGTCTTATCATACAATTTTGCTAATGAACAAGTTTTGAAAAAATGAGTGATGTATCTTTGAGATATGAGTGTATGTAGTGCTCCTAGTACTTTAGAATGCACTAGCTGTAGTTGAACAACATTAGTTTGATACTATACTTTGCATCAAATTCCTATCTCATTTTGTGTTCCACTCAAAACGAAAGATGTCCATGTTAATTTCTTATACAATGGACCATCATATCACGACGACCAAAGAATCCATGTCATTCGTATCAAAACTTGAATTAGCCAGTGTCCAAAAGTTCTTTGTTGGTTATAACTTATGATTCAATAATCAAAAAGTAGAAAAGTAAAATTACTAGATTGACTCTAAAACGTGCTTTCTTCCACATAAATTAAAAGTATAATTTCATCCTCATAATGGACTTCTTAATGATAATCATCAACATGAATATCATCAAACTTAACAAGGTTCATTTCGCTCTTGGTCCATATTGAGCTTTTATGACTTTAATCAATGTGCCACAGGGCATAAAGACTTTGTCACATATAAATTACAATTCAGTGAATAATTATCTATTTCTCGACAAATTCTCACATTCTTCAGAGATATTTGAACGAAATACTTTTCATTCTAACATTATTTACTAGATATGTTACATTATATCTAATAGTTTGCTCATGAACCTTGTATGTGAATGTGTGATAAATAAACTCAATTACATTCAATACTTTAGAATGAAATGTATAATTTATCAATAGGCCCAATAAAATAATAATTAATTTAAATCAGGGCAAATCACATAAATCTTACTCAAAATAAATTTTAAAACCAAATACAATAGTCTAATATGAATGATTGATTATACTTTCATCAATCAAAATAAAAGATATCTATTGACTAAGCAAGGTTATTGGGAGAACTCTTGCATATCTTACCTTGTGGTTCATTCTTCCCACATAGGTAGGGATATTCAATAAATTCACGAACTCTTTACTTGTCTTACCTTGTGGTTCATTCTTCCCACATAGGTAGGGATATCCAATAAATATCATGAACTCTTTACTTGTCTTACCTTGTGGTTCATTATTCCCACATAGTAGGGATCAACATGTCTTCCCCTTTACTTTGAGGTTATTTCCACTATTCATATCGATCCTAGTTAGCTTCAAGAAGTTTCTTTATCCAGAGGTCTAACATTGGTATTATGAAAAATAATGTCATATCTCTCAATGACTTATTATTATAATTAATATTATACAAGTGCTTCAGTATGTCTTCTCAAGTGGGAAAAATAGAGTGAGATCGTATCTCTCAATTTATTATTGTCATTTAAAGTGACTTTCTTTTTCACATATGGTAAGACATATTTTTAGTCGCAACATATCAAAGTCATTGACCCTTTTTAGCAAGCAAATAAAAAAAAAATTCACTAAATTATTAGGATTGGAAATAGTATTTCTTAAAATTCTCAAAATATTCATTTAGAGTACATCCCAAAGTTTATTGAGATTTTGAAACTATATATACTTCCAATATAAGATTTGGGGTCAACGAATTCTCAAGTTCATTAGAGAATTGACTTTGACTAAGTTTGACGATTCTTTGTCAATTAGGGGTTTGGATGATATTAATGTGGACTTATAGTTCTTTTAGTTTCCAAATCAAATCAATGATGGTAGTACTCAATTTCTTTTGAGTATATTAATTTGTATTTAGATTGAGTTAGTTTAATCAATTTCTTTAGATAATGAGTTTGAAGTATGTCATAATATTTTTTTGATATCATGTGAATATACTTTATCACAAGACTTATTTATACAACTTTGTATCGTTCATGAACTTTCATTATCATGAAAATATGCAAATGTACAATCAATGATACATATTGAAAGTTGCTTATAAATTAGCTTGAATAGAATTACAACATACATGAATCTATCAAGTTATCGAAATGATCAACAAACATGAATCTATCAATTCATCGAAATTCATGATCAACATTTATGAAATTAATCAATTCATCGAAATTCATTATGAACTAAAAATATTGGCAAAATCATGATCAATCTCTCATCTAATCATGTAAATAACTTTATTTATGATCTCTAAATTAGAAATCATATAAGAGCATGAATACTAATATGTTATGCACTCTATGAATATTTGTCAATACATCACATGCATATAATCATACGTGGCACATATACATATACATGCTTTGAACAAAAATACATACCATGACATATATTCATATTTCCAAATATTTATTATATACATTTAATAAATAATAAATATTAGGGTAATTCGAGTTACCTTGAAGGAAAGTTACGATTCTTTTCTAAATTTGTTTTTCAATAGGCTTGTCTGATTTCTGATGACAGAGACCTTCAAACCCGATCTCCACTGTTCCAATTCAGCCAATACATGTTTTGAATATCATATCCAAAATCCAACTTCATCCAATGGTTATGTTGTGCGTAACTGAATTTCTAAAATAAGTTGTGCACACAGTTTCGAGAAACAGGATCAGCTCTATTCAAAATTTATTATCGGATTCTTCAGACTTCATATTCAAATCTCCACCGTTCATATTGAACCTGTATATGTTGAAATAATATATCCAAATATTTGATCCAACGGTTAGATTGTGAGAAATCTTGTTTTGAAAAACTCTACACAGAAAATTGCGAAAGCAGAATCTGCTTTGTTCAAAAATTTATATAAATTTTCTCGTATATCCGAATCCAATCTACACCGTTCAGAATGTAATTAAAAAGGTTTGAAAGGTTCTGTAAGAATTCGAGCTCGATCCAACGGTTGAAACTTGAGAAACCGATTTTTCAAACATACAACGCAGTTGGATTTTTGACCTACGAAAATTGTATAATTGTTGCTTGGTTATGGAGGCTTATTCTCGATCACTCTCAATAGGTTAGAGTTTTGTGCTGATAACGTGTAAAAGTGAAAGTATAAAAGACGGTAGAAAATTAGGGTTCTCTTATTCATCAAAGATACCCTTTATATAGGGTATCAATTACATTTTCTATAATACATAAAAGATAACAAATACCCAAACTATCTTTCATCAGTTACTTATTGACGAAGGCACACTAATTGTGTTTTTACTTCAACAACAACCATAATATAATATAAAAACATAACAATTACGAGCAACAAAACAAATAAACACTAGAAAGACATAGTACAAATAACACACTCGAGCAACAAGTAACAGAGTAGAGCAACAAAATCAAATAACACACTAGAGTAACAAACACACGACCTACAGTAGAAGACATTCACATTCTTGGCACCGATAATAATAATCTTAACTTAGACTACTTGTTTCATTTGTTTCTTGTCTGTGAAGCCCCTTCGCCGCGTGAATAATTGAACATTGGTCATTGAGGCATATGCAATTTGGAATCAAGCTTGACCGTTGCATAAATATTGTGCCCATCCCTTTAAGGAATAGTGGCACTAGTGCCATACTGTAAAGTATTGATGATTCAGGATCAACTTAGTTACAAAGGAATTACTTGTTAATTATGAATTTAGGATCAGACTTTTGATAAATAAAGTTAAATACATACATGTGCGAAATCCAACAATTGTTGATCGAGTACATGCAATACTTTTAATTCACGATACCAAGTGACACACGGGGTTTGAATGATTTGCTTGAAGAAGGTATAATGTTTAAGGTGTTTGATACGTTTACTAACCTCATTGGAAGTTAGCTTAACCGAGAATTGTGAAATCATCACAGATCTCATAGCCAATATGGCATAAGTTTTATTTTCATTTTCAATAAACCCGTTATTAGTGTTGTACTGGTTCACAAAACATTCAATAAGCAAAATATCCATTGAAAGAGTCCACTAGGCCTTATTTTCATTGTAAAGTATGTTTTGAAGACCCAAACTCATATTCGTGGAAATTTGATTAAGTGATGACTTTTCCAATGTGTTTCAATACATATTTATAGCTAGAATAGATTATCTTGTGTTCTAAATGGTATGTGTTGTTGTACAGGTCATTGTCACTGTTGTGGTCAATCTCACTATCGTGGTCATAGTTACTGTACATGATCAGTGATATTGCACATGTCATTGTCACTGTTGTGGTCAGCTTTGCTATAATGATCATAGTTACTGTACATGTCATTGTCACTGATGTGGTCAATCTCACTATAGTGATCATAGTTACTGTACATGGCAGCATTGAAGCTAAAGTTGGACAGATAGATAGATTTATGTGTGGTTGTGTTACCACTAAAGTTGAAAATATAATTTATCTATGTAGACGATACCAATAAATAATATGATAAATATTACATAAATTAGAACATTAAAAATACATATAATTATATTAAAATCCAAACAGTTTCCTGAAGCAAATAGCTAGTCTTCAAACAACGCCACTGTTAGCCTCTGGACATAGTCATATCAATTCCAGATGGATTCCCAAATGCTCTCATATGCTCACCACTAACATTTTAAATAACGAACGACAAATAAGAATACAAAACAACATGAGATAAATAATAAACATTTCGCCATCATGCACAAACACAACTACGAAATAACAAAAAGAAATTATAGAAAAACCTCACGCTTACTATCTGAAGTGGCATCAGGAATCCATGGATGCGATATTCTCCAGAGACATGCGGCTTCATGAACTCTAATAGTAGCACAAGTGCTGAAAGATGAACTTGCCCCACTAAACGTGTCCCACAATTCAGCATCCTCAACTAACACCCATATATCAAAAATCTACGGGTGCCCTATAGACAACCCCATAGAGCAATAACATGAGAACTAATATTATCGCCACTTTGACTGCTTCATCAGGTGTGGCCGAGAAATATCCCTCCTCAAATTGTTTTTGTAATTCCCGAGTATGGACAATCTCACCATCAAACATCAACTAGTTTAGATTGTCAAGTGGCATTTATAAACCTCTAAACTTTTGGTCGAAACTGGATGTACCAAACCAAAGCCTTAAAACCAAGAAAAGTTTTGTATTTGAAAAACCATCTCTCATATTTGATCCTCTCTAGTGAATTTTTTATCACCACCTCTCTACGCACTATCAATAAGTATTTTTCCGCAATCGAAAAAAATGTCCAAAACATGACTTTGTGAATACCTATAACCCATCAATCGGTTGCAATCGATCGGATATCATAGCCATCAATGACATCTGCCCAAAAAATTTTATTTTTGCTAACCAAGATTGTCCCTCCTTCCATCTCCACTCCCAATTATCAAATATGAAATATAATAATAATCGAAGTTGAGAATATTAAAATACAATACAAAACATACACCTCAAACCAACTGCAATACCACTAGACCCAAACATTCATAAAATCTCGCCCCCAAACACACAAAATCGTATATCCAAACCAAGTTTTTTATAGATCGACTCAAATAAAATGCTCATCCCTAATTATTAAACTACTCAACCCAAAAAAATATCACCCCCACCCCAAAATAAAATAAATAATAATAATTCAAACCCAAAATATTTGTTTCCGGCGACCCCGATAAAATAGATCATCCAAGTATCACACTACTGACCCAAATAATTATCATCTCTCGCCCCAAAAATAAAAAAATAATAAAAAATCAAATCAAAGATATTTGTATCTCTCGACCTTAATAAAACTAACCCAAATAATTATCATCTCTCGCCCCAAAAATAAAAAAATAATAAAAAATCAAATCAAAGATATTTGTATCTCTCGACCTTAATAAAACTAATCGCCCCAAATATCAGACTGCTTTACCCAAGTAACTGTCACCTCTCGCCCCAAGTATACAAGAACATACTCGGGTCAACCCAAATAAAACTGGTCGTCTCAAATATTAAACCACTCGACCCAAACTTTTATAAAATCTCGCCCCAAACACACAAGACCGTATATCCAAACCAGATATTTTTATAGATCGACTCAAATAAAATGCCCATCCCTATTTATTATACTACTCGATCCAAAGAATTATATACTCACCCCAAAAATAAAATAAATAATAATAATTCAAACCCAAAATATTTCTTTTCATCGACCACAATAACATAGATCACCCAAAATATCACTACTCAACCCAAATAATTATCATCTCTCGCCCCCCTCCAAAAAAAAATACTCAAATCAAATATATTGTATATCTCGACCCTAATAAAATTGATCGTCCCAAATATCAGACTAATCGACCCAAATAAAACTGATCGTCTCAAATATTAAACTACTCCAAAAAAAATTATCACCTCACCCCAAACACAAAAAAAAAAACTCATCCATACCAATTATGTGTATCGGACGATCCAAATACAACAACTCGACCCAAAATCCCTTTAACAATCTGACCTAACTTCAACTTACAAAAGTCCCAAAAAAAAAAGGTAACAAAATTCAGGTAACTTTAACCACCCTATTCAGTTTTCTCATACTTTATTAGAAAATGACATGGATACCTGGTTTAGGAATCTTAATTCCATTTTTATCACTATGGTTAAATAATAACATATATGCCTAACCATGTATAATATAATCCCATTTTTACGTGATTTTAATATTCAATAGTTTCCTTAAATATGTAACATACTAACCAAAAATAAGACTAAAATAATTTTCCTAAATTTAACGTAATTATGACTAAAATATATTTCCTTAAAATTATATTATCATCTTAATTGTTTATTTCTAATTTATTACAAAAATATAATTATTTACAAAAACATAATTATATCCATAAATATATGTTACTATAATTTGTATAAACCTCTTAAAATACATTTGAGTCTTTCCTCAATTCTTGACTTTTACAAAGTTCAACAAAGGGTGTGTTGATGTGTGCCGTAGTAACTAATTCGTGAACATATCACATATACGCCATTTTTTCAGGTTTTTCTTATATAATAATTATAAGTTTCCAAATTTGAATTCTAAAATAAGATAAATTAATGAATTATCCCACTTGGCAGCTTCTAATCTAGTGAGTTTTTTAGGGAATTAAGAAGAAATGGTTCATGCATGAAATTCAAATCCGTGAGAAATGGAAGGAGAGATCGAAGAGGATCAAAAGAAGTAAAAAAAATATTACTACATAATATCTTATCATATATTGTTTCCTAGCATTATTATTATCTATAATAATCATAAATATTCTCAATATCATCATAAATATTCTCAATATCGCTTCAAGTTCTTTATTTATTCCAATAATTAATGTAATACCTAATTCCATAAATATCCTCTCTAATTAAGTGACACTACAAGAATAAAATAAATATTGTGTCTATTTATTTATCATATTGGTTTTCTGGGGGATTACATATTGAATTATGATATTAAAATTTCATTAATAAATTGGGATGCATGCACAACATGACTTTTTTTTAAAACGTCACTACCAATACGTAAAATTATTAAAACTCATTCATTCATATGTCAAATTTTTTTAATAATTTATTTGATTATTATGAACCACTCTTAACTACATTTTCTGGTTTACTGATTATATTCTTAATTACATTAATTATAACTATTATTAATTATATTGTAAATCATCATTTAGTTGATTTTTGATTGATTTTTGATTTACTTATATATAATACTTATATATTACGTAATAAAAAAATAAATATTTTATTAAATAAATAGGAAATAAATAAATTTTTATTTCAAGCAAATAAAAATAGTTTGAACAAAATACGCAAAATTTAGTCAACTTAAAATAATCAAATAATCAACATCTTATTAGTATGTACATAATTACTAAAGAATGACTTTAAAAAATGTGGCGGATGATTTAACATGGATGGAAAAAAAAAAAAAAATATTAATCACTGATCTATCACAAGTAGTTGGAAAATGAGCAAAAACAAACCAAAAAAAAAAATTTGATAGTAAAGTTCCAATTAAAAAATCAACATTTTCACCTAAAAAGAATTACCAAAAGACCAAATCATATATAAAAATAAATTGATTATAAAGTTCTTCACCTAAATTCTTCATCAGAAACATGCATTATATAATCAAATAAAACTCATAGTTTAAAGGCAACAATATAAGAACTCTAACAAAAGCTTCATCATGAATTGACCCATGGCAAAACTCACCAGACCGCTTGAAAGATATAAATAATAAAAAATCAAAGACAATAAAATTGTGGGATCAAGGTATAAATTTTACAAATCTAAAACAAAAGAAAAAAAACTAATAAAAATGACATTTTACAAATCTAAAACAAAAGAAAAAAAACTAATAAAAATGACTCAAGATGAATTTGTATAATATGAGAAGTTAATTTAAAAGTTAACTCGATGAAATACCTTAACATTATATTTGAACAATAAATAAGTTTGAATCAAATTCAAAGCGTAAAACTCACCGTACGATCTGACAACTGAATCTTGAGCCATCTGAATTTCGTCACTCTTACTCTGATTTTGGGCATCCTATCAAACTAATGCAAGGAAGGCAATAGAAAAAAAAATTGATGAGATTTAGTTAATTTGAATTAAAATATGATTGTAGAACATCTTTTTTTTTCTTGCTTAAATTTCTTGATTTTTGGCAATTTTTCGAATTAATGGAGGGAGTCGAAGAAGAAGAAGAAGAAAGAAAAAAAAAAGGGTTGGGGAAGGAAAATTTGTTTACAGAGAAATAATAAAAAAGATACCTTAAAATATATTTCAAACATCTCAAAAATAAATTTTAACTATAGTTTTGGACAATTTATTAGGTGGACCTGGGTGAACACCCTATTTTACGTGATGATATATAGTAGTTATACGTGATGATATGTGTCAAGAATTTAGAGTTTAGGATTTACTTTTTCATTTTATGGTTTAGTTATATATTTTAGTGTTTAGTTTTCCATTTTTTGGGTTTACTATTTCATTTTAAGGTTTACTTTTTTTAATTTAATTTTTATCATTCTGCCATTTATATGTGATGATATGTGTCAGTTATATGTGATGATATGCGATAGAAATTTAGAATTTAATATTCAATTTCAGGGTTTAGTTTTTAATTTTAGGGATTAACTTTTCTGTTTATTTTTCTTCTAATTTTTCCTTCATAATTTGTTTTAATATTCTATTTAGGGTTTGACATTCCTACTGTATCTGAGTATTCGGTATCAATGCTACCACCGGAAACCTACAGAAAGGCTGAAATTGAGAATGCGTTTGACAATTTCATAGCTTGGGTCTCTCCTTCTCAGAGAACTGAAAGTGTTCTTTGATACTAATTTGAGATTAATTCCAAGCTGTGGATTTGTTAGATATTTCCGATAGATTTCTGCTTCCTAAGCTATTTTGTTGCCTTGAATTGACCAGATCTTTCTTGTTGTGATAGATTTTGACTTCCACCGACTATTTTATTGCCTTGAATTGACCAGCATCAGTTAACCATTTTTGACTGATTTCGACTTCCACTTCCCCAGTAAAACTAAAACAAATGGATTAATTTAAGTTATCCCTTAATCAATAAAAAAACACTACAAAAGGATTTTGACTTCCACCGGCTATTTTATTGCCTTAAATTGATCAGCATCAATTAACCATTTTTGACTGATTTCGCCTTCCACTTCCCCAGTAAAACTAAAACAAATGGATTAATTTAAGTTATCCCTTAAATCATTAAAAAAACACTACAAAATGATAACTTGAGTGATATAACTTAAGCTAGTCAAGGCAAATTAAATAGCTGAGGAAGTGGAAGTCGAAATCAGTCAAAAAGAGATAACTGATGCTGGTCAATTCAAGGCAATAAAATAGCTGGTGGAAGTCAAAATTTGTCACAACAAGAAGGATAACTGAAGCTGGTCAATTCAAGGCAACAAAATAGCTGGTGGAAGTCAAAATCTGTCACAACAAGAAAGATAACTGAAGCTGGTCAATTCAAGGCAATGAGAAAGCCGAAATCTACTGGAAATCTCTAACAAATACACGATGGAATTAATCTCAAATTAGTATCAAAGAACACCTTCAGTTCTCGGAGGGGAGAAGGAGAGACCCATCATTGAACTTTGACACAACAACTTCAACAATGAAATTATTGAACGCAAGGAGAGACCCATCATTGAACTTTGACACAACAACTTCAACAATGAAATTATTGAACGCATTCTCAATTTCAGCCTAATGAAATTATTGAACGCATTCTCAATTTCAGCCTTTGTGTAGGTTCCCGGTGGTAACCTTTCGCATTCTCAATTTCAGCCTTTGTGTAGATTCCCGGTGGTAACCTTGATACCGAATACGTAGGAATGTCAAACCCTAAATAGAATATTAAAACAAAGTATGAAGTAAAAATTAGAAGAAAAATAATCAGAAAAGTAAGGGAAAAAACCTGCATCTAACTGTTCAGTCAAACAAATGTTCAGTCAAACAAACACAGAGCAGTATTAAGAAGGCCACAAGTTTGCCATACGTTTTCTATCTACTTGTTGATTTTCAAATAGACCCTAAGAAAAGAAATGTTAAGCAGCCACTTCAAATATATAAATAACTATGCAAATTGCAAAAAAAACAGACAATACCTCAACAAAATCAAGAGTATATGATTGATGACCCCAGGAGGATAGGGTCGAAAACCGTGTATCCCATAATTACTGGGTTACACGCGTCGTGAAGGAGCAATCCAATTTGTAGACTTATTTTTTCTCCAGATAACATACGATTTCGGCCATTGGAGCACGAGCTCGAACGCCTATAAAAAGCGATATTAATAGGAAGAACAGCAAGAAATTTTAGCTACAAAAATTAATGAGACAAACAATAAACTACTCGGGTTTACCGGTATGCCCTTTGACATCCATGGAAACCATGAGAGAGAAAATGAGTTCGAACGCACAGCCTGGAGTCCTGGAGTCCAATATTAACTGCTTTCATCTAAAAAACATAAATTTTAAATGCAAATCAAGGTATACTATAGTTTCGAATGATCAAAACAAAGCTAGTGCTAAAACTAACAATGGAACAGTTATTTTATGGGAACAATAAGCTGTTTTGAATCACTAAGAATGAAATGAATAGTAACCAAGGAATTTATGGGTTTATAATATGTTCATATTAAGAATGGCAATATATACTTATTATACTAAACTAGAATTTAAATCTATAATAATCAACTGGGGTCCGAAAACAAAGGAATATATGAATTTATTATACTACAAAGGCATTCAAAGCAAGAAACTATGTACTCGTGATTTCAAGACCAAAGAGGGACAGCTTATCAAATTCAAGCCGTCATTTTCTTTCACTTTCATCAATTGTAGATGACCTAATTTACCCATGAAGGCCTGAATAGAAAAGGAAAGGAAAGCCAGGTAAATGAAAAAGTTATTTGCAGAAAGATTAGATGAACAAACAAATCCAAGAGTTTGGGGTCCGAAAACAAAGGAATATATGAATTTATTATACTGCAAACGCATTCAAAGCATGAAAAATATGTACTTGTAATTTCAAGATCAAAGAGGGACAGCTTACCAAATTCAGGCAGCCATTTTCTTTCACTTTCGTCAATTGTTGATGACCTAATTTACCCATGAAGGACTGAATAGAAAAGAACAAAAGAATACTAAGGTTGACAGTTTAAACTAGATAAAGAATCACAATTAAACAGAAACTTATTATACAAAATGAACCTCAAAATCAGGATCAAATTGAACTGGAGACTCCTGTTGTGCTTAAACTTCATCAATAGAACTAACTCATTTGACAAATTAGTACCCAATTTCGGGCACAGTCGCAGCTCCTGAAGTTCAACAGAAATAGGACACAAATCAATAGTATACACATAGGATACACAGGTCAATCTTAACTATGTTAAATTATTTAATTATCCTTTCAAATTTTAAGTTAAAATATATTGACAAATATGGTAATTTACAATATTAACTCAAATCTTTCAATGTGAACCGTATTCATGGTAATTAAAATATTTATGGAAAAATTTTGGGACTTTCAATATTTAAATTGATTTGGCAAATCCAAACTCAAATCAACTTCAAACAATAAACAAGAAATGAACAGACGATAAAAAAAAAAAAAAAACCCCAAGTTCAAAACAGAGAAAACATTTGAAAAAAATATCAAACTTCTCCCTCAAAAAGCAAAATTAAAGCATTTCTTAGTCGAAGAAATGACAACTAATCATGGATCAAAGAATATGCATGAAATAATCAATGATATATTTGGCTTCCCTGATGAAAAAAATGACATGAATTGGCCCTCGAGTGGCCATGGGGCAAATGAAGTTGCAAATGATGAAATTGAAAATATTTTGGGATAATTCTTAATTGATACACATTTGAATAAATAATATCCCATATAATCCATTCAAATTCTATATTCCCATTTGGGTCATATTAATCCCATTTATAATAAATTAACATTTAAATTGTCAAATATACCCTAATCTAATACTCCTTCCGATTCTTAATAAATGACGTTTTGGCTTGAGAAGAGATAATAAAGAATTGTGTTGCCCCCAAACAATCAATCTCTTAAATATGTATAATTATCTTTTACATAAAAAACTCATGTTTATCTTTATCCATCTATTATACTTACGTATTTCTAATACTTATCTTTCAAAAAATATTATTGATAAGTTAAAAAATAAAAAATTTAAAGGTGAAAAATATTCATTTAATATGAAAACTGAGAAAGAGTCCACAACGACAATTATTTAGGAACGGAGGGAGTATATAAGCAAATCTCTTTATGCATGGTAAGAGCACCAATATCGCTACCCTAATTATCTCACTCCGCAATTCCTCCCCGCATCTGTCTACAAGATATTCTTCAAATAGATATTCTCTAAATCTATAGTCATCTTCTCATCTTCAAAATCGATGGAATTTTACGTCCAAACATCGACTTGACGATGGAATGTGGCACAAGTAATTACTTTATACATTTAATATGATAAATTACTTTTAATTTACTATATCACATACAATTCACAGCCAAAATCCTTCACATACTTAGAATATAATGAAAATCGTGAGTGCAAAATTATGAAATTGGTTGTATACATTATAGAGAAATAAGAAAAGGAAACGAAAGAAAATAAATTATTTTGCAGAAGATCAATGTTGAATTTTATCTTTGTACTTAAGTCTGAATTCTCTATTATAATTTGGTGTGTGTTTTCATCTCATATAATAATGTGTAAAGTAGTTTTCTTTAGATTATACGTGGCATTGGTTTTTCATCTCAAATGTGATTTTCTCAAAATTGCAGAAGAATTCAATTTTTTTTTTCTTTCAAAAAAATTGATCATGTTATTCACGGATTTGAAGTTCTTAAATTGTTTTCGGTTGGTTTTGGAGTATGCTTACAGAAGCAGTCTCTAATTTTTGATCAAAGGGTAGTCTATAAACCCATACTACCTCATACGTAATTACATACTACTCAAAATCATAGCATAACATGTAGTGTAATTTGGCTTTTTGTTTGACATAATATGGAATTGTGTCGATTCTCATTTCTTTTATGTCGTGTACTATGTAATACAATACTTCATGAAACTTGTTTTATTTGATTAGTCATGTCATGGAGTTATTCATATAATATTATGTAATTATGCACATTGTAATCTGAAACAATGTGATAATGTAGTATGAAATTGTAAACTATTATGAACAATGAATATATACTACTATAATAATTCGAAGTATCATGGAATTATTCATATAATAGTATCTAATTCTAAACATGGTAGTTTGAAATTTTGTTATAATAAGTCTGGGATTTCAGACTATATTCGTGGATCAAGGTACAATGAAATGAATTTAAATATGGTCAAGCCATTCAACAGTTGGATATTAGTGTAAAGAGATATTTCTTCACAAACCTGGTTCGCAACACTACGACTAACATTACAAGGCAAATTTATGGCACATATCTCAACCATTGCTAAGAATCATCGCGGTAATTTGTTTGCAAATTTAAAAATTACACTACTATAACTCTAGTATGTGTATTTTTACTACCTAATATAATTCCCATGTCGTGGTCAGTTAGTATGCAATAAACTATCTCGAGTTTCTTACTAGTTGTAACACCCTTTTCAATTTTCATTTACTTATCGATGTTCCATATGTATTTTTTGGTGGTGGTGTTATTTTGTGTAGCCAGTGAGAGTCTTTGCAGAGAATGGACTAATGATTTATGTCCATTGATTGTCAAGAATCTAAAAAAACTCATCGCTAAAGTAAGGTTATACCCGGTTACTAGTTCGTTAGAGTCTACATTCGAAGTGCATAGTGATCCCTCGAGATGAAGCTCAACACTATGATCTGCTTCTGTAGATAATGACAAGTTTTGTTTATTACGATGTTCCCATGGCGTACATATTGCATTAGCCAACTTATATTATTTTTCGTGGATTACATAATAGTCTGAAATTCTGTATACTACAAATATTAATACTAGTCTATAATTTTGTATGATGACTAGTATGGAATTCTAGAATTTTGAATACATCACATTCAGTTAGTAATGGTTGTAATCTGGAATTTTGTTAATGTATTTAGATTACGTACTAAATATTTTGTTACAATGTAGTTTTGTTACACAAGAGTTTGGGATTTTGTATATCGATACTAGTGTGGGATAAGTGTGAGATTATAATACTAGTCTAAAGTTCTATGTAATGACTAGTCTGGAATTCTGGAAATTAGAATACATCACACCCAAATAGTCTTTGTCTGGAATTCAACACTGGATTGTAAAACATCAAACAGTTATTTCCCCATTCCATATGCAAAAATATTTCAAAACATAAAAATAAACTTAATTACTATTAATCCATTATCATGTCAATTTAAAAAAAACAAACTAAAATATCCCCATTCATGCTACAGTGGCAACCAAAATACTTCGTCGCAATCGCTAACGTCATATAATATTCATATAAAAATATAAGCAAGTAAATGAACACTTCTAAACAACATCATAACCGCTTTTAGTTTGTATTAAACAATGCTCCAATGATTTCATCTTTGAATTTTCTGACTTTGTATTGGCAAACTTGCTCATCTATCTTCTATCTTCTTGTGTCTGCCTTCTATCTTCCATATTCTATCTGCTCATTCCCTGTTCAAATATATCATGTATATGGCGTTGTCTTTTTAATCCTCTCGTGATCTACATTTTTTTTTTATAGTCTGCCCTAACGCCTCTGTTGTCTCTATTCTGTTCACATACCTCCTCATATATGATGTATAGGGTTGCTGCCGTACACAGCTGTCTGATTTAAAGGATTTGGAGCCGGGGCCGATTCAATTTTCGGGCCTAATTTTGTGTAATTTCCAAATCTGAGCTGGCACTGGGTAAGCCAGTGTGGAATACGAACCCAGTGTCAGCGGTCACACGTCAAAATCAGGGCCCAATCTCGTTAAAACTCCACTCGTAGGCCCACACTCGTCCATATAAAGGTCAAAATACTCCAAAATCACTTAAATAAATATAAACTCTAATATTAAAGTATCATACATCAACTATGCCGATAAGAAGAAAAATCAACGACGCAAATAAATAAAATGCATATGAGTATATGAGTTTAACACTTGAAAAACATGCACATTTGTTCATACTAGCTAAGGATAAGAAATATACTAGGCCAACACAATTCATAAAATTACATCAATTACATACTTAGACACAGTTGCAAACTATGCACTTATAAAAAAATACTACACAAATAAAATTTCATAAAGGTAACAAAGTCTAATATTTTATTCAAACGTGTCAGTGCAAAATTAAAGCCAAACTTAGACAACAAAATGTAATATTTTAGCTCATTTCAAACAGTACGTGATGGAATATCACCGATGATGTCAACGGATAAAGTGCAAAACTTTGCAAAGTTTACCAGGATTAGTTAAGAAATATATAAAGTTGGTAGGTGCGAAAATATACATAGCTTGGCTGAAAAGTAGGTTTTCACTCTTTTCCCTATATTTAATAAAGTAAATATTATATACTCATAAATCAAAACATAGTAACGTACATTTTTTTTATCTAGAATGTGAGCTATGAAACTTATTCATATTGTTGACAACAAAAGTACTATTTTGACTTTTATACCAGTTTTATTTATCCGTGAAATGAGCACAATGGTTAATGGCTTATATACAACAATTCCATAGCCATTTTCTTGTAATGTTGAATGCATACTAAAATGCTTTCAGGTTGAGGGGCTTAATTTTGTACTGTAGAAACAGACCATCTTGAACCAAGTTACACTAAAATAATTTGTTCCAAAAATTGTTATTTTGGTGTAATTCGGACAAAACCAGCTCCAATTCATTAAACCAGATCTTACACCAAATGAATTTCATTATCTCCTTTCGCATTTAATTATCAAAAAACTTAATTATATACTAGAATTACATTGCAAAAACAAACATTACGATTAATACCATGATAAACAAAAAACACTACATTACATACCACATGTAAATTTGTTGATAATAATAGTTATATGCTAGATAATATTACATACATACTACGTACAAATCGAAAAGTATAGCAGAAATAAATTCAATAAAGATACCAGAATAGCCGGCATACCAAGTACATATTATACACAAATAAAAAAAATACTACACAACCAATTACAGACTACATACTACATCAAAATTGAATTATTTACTATATACAGATACACAAGTACTACTCAATGTAATTCACACATGTAACAAAATAATCGCCATACCAAGCGCATACTACACACAGTGCTAAAAAAAATACTACATAACCAATTATGGACTCCATACTTGGTCAGATCTGCATTACATACTACGTACAACTAAAAGAAATACTACATAACCAATTACATACTATACACATACAAATTATATACTACATCACAATAAATTATATACTACTAATTACATAATAGTTACATACTAGCAATAATGGATTCCATGCAACATCAGACCTCAATTACATACTAGCAATTACATGCTGGTGAACTCGATTACTAGTTTACAAAAATTAAAAATAATCAAAAATAAATAAAAAAAAAAGGGAAAACTTACGGATGCTCTTCGCAGTTCGTTATCCTTAGCAGCGGCTACGGGAGGAGTGTTGTGGTGGTTTCCGGCCAAAACCAGTACAGATTCGCAAATCCTACTCCAATAATTTATATAAGAAATTGATGAATATATTAGTTCAGAATCAACACAAACTCCTTCAATCACGCGATTCTTTGATGTATTCCTCTAATCGAATTCGGGCAAAATCACCCCCACCCATAAAATAAATGAAACCCTAGACAGTAAAGTGAAATTACCCAGCTGGCTGATTCGATTGTCTTCGGAAAAGTCTTCAATCACCACTCAAAGTAAAGAAAATAGCGATTTCATCCGATCTTCTTTGATTTTTCCGACGAGTATGGAATACAAAATTGGGGGTTCGAATATGTTCGCTAATTTTGTGGAATTAATTGCGGAAGGCAGAGTTGGGGGTTTGCCAATCTGTTCCCTAATTTCATTCGCGTGTGAAGGTGGCTGATTTTTTTACAAATTTAATTTGATAAGAGGGTATCATTGTCCAAATTTGTGTACACGTTACTTAGTGATAAGTAATACTTATAATTGGATTATTTGGGATAGTTTTATTAATTATTGACCTAGTTGGGAATTCTCTCTAAAAGAAAAGTGTTTGTCTAGAATTAGTTATAACTACTAGTTTTGGTTAGTTAAACTAATATGATATCACCAAAATCAACTTTAAATTCTTTAAATACATCATTGATCAACAATGTAAAGTAACTTAAAATCTAGGGTTTCCTAAAACCATCGGCAACAAGCTTACAATGTAAAAACCTGATGTTTCCACAATTTTTTATAACTAGTTGAAACAATCTTCAAAGTAGTCAAAATCTCTATACAAACTCGAATCATAAGAGATTACATTTTTTTGACCTTTTAATTAGGATTTTCAAGTGACAAGAATGCTCCGTATTCCTTGCTTTGGGATAACATTATCCACCGTTTTCTGATTAAATCTTTGGGTTTGAGATAGAAATCAATTTGGTAGCGAAGTTTTTAGAGAGAAAGGGTTTGTGGACATCGAGGAGAGAGAATTAAAAGTTGCAACTTATCCTATAACAGATTGATAATGAATAAAAAAAAATACTATTGAGTATTTTATTGACAATCCTCTTTTTAGAAATCTTTTTTTATTTCTCATTATTTCTAGTTCGCAGATAACAAACAAAAAAATAAATGAAAAGGATCAATTATAATCGAACCGAGCTAATTCCTTAATTCGATTCACTGCTTAATTTATGGTTTAGATGGAATAAATTTAATTCGTTTCAACGTGACAAAAAGAACCTTTAATCAACTCAATTGATGTGCGGTTACCTTGCATAATATTTAACGTGAAGTTACTTAGATTCTAGAAAGACCTAATGTTTTAGGGATATGATTCGTCAGAAATGTCCGAGTACTTTTCAACTTTTAATTGAAGACAAATAAAAATCATACTTATATCTTGGTTACAAAATCCACATAATTATTAACTTCAATAACAATTTAGACCATTAAATCCAAAAGAAAATTACAGTTACCATAACAATTTGAGTCCACATAAATAGGGAAATTGTGATCATGTATTGGTGGAATCTATAAGCTGAACCACGTACTACTACGAACGAAAAAGACAAAAATAAAAAGTTCAACGCAATGCAGATTAGTATGAAGCTTTCTAAAGTCGGTTCATTCTAATCTAAAATTTATCAGTTTCACATAAACATTTCACTTGAAATTCTATACCACAAACAAACAACTATAAATAGAGTCTCTCCGTTAAACTTAGAGAGAGAGAGAGAGAGAAATGAAGCAAGTGGAGGCAGCCATAATCGACGACCCATCACAGCCTTATCTCTTGTATCTCCCGTGGACACTTGGTCATGTTAACACAACCGTCTGAAGTGACATACTGGAAAAAGTACACAAATGGAAATGAATAAGATCTTGATGTACATGTTATTAACCGTGCATTTATATTATTTCTTCCCAAAACTCAAGATGAGCATGCGGAAGAAAAATAAACTAAAAAAAAAGTGACTTCATGTATCATCAATAAAGTGTTATTTAATAGCCAAAAAGTGTTGCTACTTTTAATCTTAACTAACACTTTTATGGCATTTAGTAACACTTTTATCAAGTGTTACATTTAAATTTTCAATTGTAACACTAACAAATAGCATTTTATAAGTGTTACATCTAAATTTTGGGTAACACTTTTTCTATATATATCACTTTCTATTTAATAATTTCCAATTTATGGTAACATTTTATCTATCAATTGTATCACTTTAAGTCTATCAATTATGATATAAAATCGTATCACTTTCTTCATTAAAGATTATGTAACACTTTTAACCCCCAATATATATATAATTCTTTTTTATTTCTGTTTGTTTTCAATTATCATCTTTTGTCAATTATGGACTATGCATGTATATTTTTTCGATGAATAAAATTAACTCAAAATTAATAATGAACAAATATATTAAAATGCTTGTGATTCATAACAAAGTAGACATACAAGAATGCACAATGAACAAATGCAACAATGTCTAAAAGTCAATAATTACATTAATTACGTTGAAATAAACACAACTGGCTATAAACTTTTGCTCCTTTGTTCTCAATTCTTTCCGTTCTCATCAAACACAACTGGCTATAAACTTTTGCTCCTTTGTTCTCAATTCTTTCCGTTCTCATCAAGATTATCACCATTGTTTGCTTCACCATCTCCATCATCATCAACCTGAAACATAAATTTACAACATCAAGTCAATCTATAACAATTAACAATAAAGAATTAGCAAGAATATTAACAACAAAGGCATGTAAGATTACTTTGAGATAGTAATTATGTGCTACAGTAAAACAAATATCCCATGAAAAAATAATTTATCTTCTAAGATATAACAACATGGCATGAATAAATAAACTATCTTGTAAGCTACAATAAATATGCCAAAAAATAATAATTTCCAATGTAATTAATCTCAGTACGTTTAACAATTTTGGCAACCAAACAAATCACAATCTAATGAATTAGTATAACAACAAAATAAAAATAAACAACATTATACTTTACCACATAAGACATCATGTTCTAAATAGAATATTAGATATAGATGCAATCAATTATTGACCTAACAAGTTGAAACATACACATCAGTTTTTGTAAAGTTCTAATTAGTAAAAATTCGAATGATAATCTTCATTGTACTGATCTTGCTTTATTTCCCTTCTTTCGGAATCAATTTATTTGTTTGTTTGTTTTACTCGTTCAAGTTTTAAATCTGTTTTTCACCGCATGCTTTTTTTTACTTTAGTCTTTAGGTAACAACAAGACTGTTATACAATCCCAACTTTTGAGGATATCTATATCCGAATCTAATTATCGTCGAATCTAATTATAGTCAACGAGGGGCTACTGAAACACACACATCAGTTTTTGTAAAGTTCTAATTAGTAAAAATTCGAATGCATATTATTATTACCTGACTAGGTTCTATGTCATTATTTCCTCGAGAAGATTGTCCATTGATAAGATTTGTTGTAGATTTTGGAACACCTGATCAATTCTCAAATGATGAGGCGATAGGGGCAAGCACATCAGAGGGAAGATGTTGTTCGAACATTTTCAAAACTCCTGCTATTGTATCTTTCACAATCTCATCTCTATATGGTCGTAGAAATTAATCGGGAATGATTACTCCAGACTTGGAACTGCCTTTTACTTTCTTGTTGCACGAGAAGTTCATGATCTTTAGATTCCAGCTGATCCTGTAAAATCATAAGATTTGAGAAAAAAGACATCTTAAGAAACATCAAAGGATATCATTATAACACAAGAAGGATGAAAATACAAATTAATTAGGTCAAAAAAGTTAAGTGTTCTTCCCATTAATTATTTTCTATGGTGTTTATATCTTTATAGCCGTATTTGTTTCGCCATTCTTTGTAAAAAAAAAAATCTGGATTCGTTCATGTAAAAAACAAAAAATAAATCACAGAATCTCAAATGTACATAGTTTTGCATGCATGTTAAACCGATAACTCTCAAGTCATTGCAATTTGCATTATTAGCTGTCAATGGTCCCCCCAAGTCAACACAATATCACCTTCTCTCTTACTCCCTTGCCACACGCATGCTTCTTCTTTCGAACACTATATAAACCCTTGACCAAATTCAAATTTAGCTTTGAATATATCCAAGAAACAAAAAATATTTACTACAAATAATAATAATAATAATAATAATAATAATTAAAAAATATCTAAGTGAAGACATATTGTGTTTTTAGTACTATTAGGCTTTGTTATGGCTGCTATTGGTGGCAATTTTAACGAAGATTTTGACATTACATGGGGAGACGGACGCGTGAAAATGCTAGATAACGGGAAGCTACTTACATTGTCCTTATACAAGGCTTCTGGTTCTGGATTTAGGTCCAAAAAGCAATATTTGTTAGGGAAAATCTACTTGCAGATAAAGCTTGTCCCTACTACTTCTGCTGGAACGGCTACTACCTATTACATAAGTTCCTGTGAGTTAATATGATTTCGTTATTAGATATTTTCTCAATTTTATACATCATTTTATTTACTGATAATCTCGTTTAATAATTTGACGCAGTTATCTTCGTTGGGGTCGAATCATGACGAAATCGAATTCAAATTTCTGGGTAACCTAAGTGGGGACCCTTACATACTGCATATACTAACGTATTCACATAAGGCAAAGGCGATAGAGAACAATAGTTTTATCTATGGTTTGATCCTACAAAAGACTTCCACACTTACACCATCCTATGGAACCCTCAAAATATATCATTTCCAACCCTCTGGTTTATTTAGCCCTGCTGTTACAAGCCTGCAATATTTATTACACCATATCAATTCAACTCACCAACCAAAATATTCATATCACCATAACTGTTAAATCAAACTAATCATGTAAGTCACTTATATTATTTGCTCAAACAAAGCCAACAACATTAAGATGAATCTGAGTAGTTGGTTCACCCAACAGTCATTAAGAAACAAAAACAAAAAAAAAAAATCAACATCAACCATGTAAAAAACATTAATATTTACCTCTTTGTCGAGCAATAGGAGTTCCAGACCTACTTAAAATTTTGCACGGTTATTCCTATAATCTCGTGCACTGCCCCACCTTAGCAGCCCCCACCTCCAGAGTTCATAAAATCCCTAAACAAGAAGGCGCATATTAAAAACATGTTTTGCATAGTTTGATGAAAATGGGATTTCATGTTCCACCAAATACCACACACACCTATGATTTACCAACTAATGAAGAAATACAATAAAGATTCAAAATATTTTATTGGGCATTGATAATGAATAACTACTCACACTTCTTAAAGACAAATATGACAAAAAATCGATATTCACCAACATCAATAATAAAATAACCCTAGAGTCATTGAAAAAAAAAAGTTAAATATCAAAATTATGTGTCCATCATGGAACTCTACTAGGATAGTAGTTATTTGTAATTACTTGAAGCAAGAAGCAGCTAAGAGATAAAGTAAGAAGTGCTTACCCAAGGACATACCACCTCAAAGAAGTGAGAGAAAAGTAAAATCCCCATAAGAGAAACAAATAGTGTCGTTGCCAAAGAAGTATCGAGTGTACTCTGAGATTCAATAAAATAAAATGTCAAATCCACATAACCTTTCAATAAAAACAGGAGAAAGAAACAATTATATAGTTAGATAGACTTTTGCACGATGATTATAACTTCTCCTACCTATCTTTCGATGCAGAATAAATAAAGTCAGTAAAATGTAAGAATCAATTATTGAACATACATTAACCAATTATTGGGAATAAAATCACTTGAAAGGTAAAGGTCACAATAATTACATGTATAGACCATCTCACAAATTGGGCTGCGCCAACATACACACTTCCATCTTATTAACACTGAACGAGACAATATCCGAAAGCGGCCTCAGTAAGTACAATTCCAACTAGGAAGAACACAAGCACATGTATCCAAAATGTGAGAAAAAAGAAAAAAAAAATTACAAAGATTAAAAAAAAAAAGAATTCATTGCATCAAAACTAGCCATAGGAAAAAAGGGAAGGAAGAATACTAAATGGAGATTTCCAGTTATACACAGATACACACTAAGGGATCTTAACTAAGAAAGAATGTAAAGTACAAAGAGTTAACTTGGTACTTTATGATTTATGAAGTATAAAAATGTTGAACGATTATAACAACACAGGTAATACTAATTCATACTATGTAATGCACCTTTCTTAGTTACTATATTTTTCATTAGTAATAAGCTAACACAATCAATGTTAGATAAGGTTAAAAGACATTTTTTTTTCCTTCTTTTTTTTCTTTTTCCTTTTTTTTTTTTTTGGCACTCTATTCGCAATAATGTTGATGCTTTCATAGTGAGTTATGCATGGTCAAACAAAACCCAGGAAACATTGACATGCCTAACTTATCTTTATCAACTTGCTACAAAGTGCAAACTATATATCAAGCCCATTTGCCAACAATCCTCACACAATACAAACTGAGCCACATATCGTAAAGCTAAACTCACATGGCACTGACCTTAATACAAATTTGAACACGATTTTCTAGCGATGCACCATAGTTGTGGGATTTGGGCCTCTCCTTGTGACAGTAAATCCACTATTTTCTCTTATATCCAAATGAATAGCTGAACTACAAAACAATAGCAACAAACCTTTGGATTCGAATTTCTGCTCATTTTCTTTGGAATTTCCTTCTTCTCTTTTGGATAGAAATTCTCATAATCTGCTAACACGGGCAAAACAGATATCAGACTTAGGATACAAACTTTCCAGAATGACGTTGACTTAAAACAGAAGCTCTTACTCTTCTTCTTTGGTGCTCCTGTGGAGAAAAATCTACTAATTTTAGGATTGGCATTAAACTAGTTAAAATCCGATAAAAAAGCCCTAGAAATTGGTCTTTTACTAGCTCCAATTGTGGATAAATAACACCTGAGAAACTCCAGGTTTCCGCCAACTTGATTAAAATTGCCATTTAAACCATTTAAATCCAAAGCTCCAAATTTATCTTTATTACACAACAAGGAATATGTGTTGGAAAAATTAAATAAAAGCCAACAGAACACATATACATAGAAATTTAAACAGAGAGGGCAGCTAACCCTGGAACGAGAGGAACGAGTCACTGAAGATCCAATTCTCAAAAATATCATTCCAATAATATGGAGCGAAGTGAATGAATTAATTATATACTTTCGATTTGGACGAGTTTCGGTGATAAAAGAAGACTCATATTGTTGTATGGTGCATTAGATTAGTGTAACTAAAAGTAAAGGCGAGGTGAAAATACATACAGCGTGATATTTGGCTCGTAATCCAAGATGAGGTCGGAAAAGGAAATTATCCACTTCATCAATCACCACTGTCTGTAAAAAGTGAGTAAGACACCTCAAAGCTAAGTAATCACTAAACTACATCGTTTTGCCAAGATAATTGCAGATAATTTGAGGGGGAAAAAGTAATTTTAGCTCAATTAGTCCTCTGATTTCCTATATTCAGGTTTGAGCTCATAAGATCCTTGATTGGCTCTGTTGTTGTACACACAGAGAAGCTTGAGCATATCTTTGAGAAATTGCTGCAGGGAACAAAATCGAATAAAGAGACATCAGTCTGCACAATAACACCATGCAAGAATACAATGCAGGAGCATGAGGAAAGGGCCGATCAGACGAATAAGGTAACCTCATCATGACAATTTCTGATCATGACGAACAAGTAATGGATAAATCACAAAAATTACCTCACAGGATTCGTCTAATTACAAGGAAAAAAATAGTAAAATAAGTGCACTTTGTAAAATATAATGCACTAGTCGAATTATCGCCATAAAAAAAAAAGACGGTAATGAATAACACACCTCAGGCTGATCTGTTTGCTGAATAAGTTGTTRCAGTGTCCAATTTGGTTGTCTCTCAAACAGCTTAAACATGATCTTTTCCATTTCGTCGGGGTCTCTTCTTGTTCTTTTCGTTTCTGAACCCCTCGCTGGAGCTTTCTTTTCCTATTCACACACACCAGCAGATATTTAAACAAAAACCAAAGACAAGATTCATTTGGCAGTGTGCCCATACACGTGGAGCGACAGATAAAATAAGTTCCATAAAATATTTGACTTCGAAAAAAAAAGTACCACTGATCCAGAGGACTTGATGATATCAAACATTCCTGGCATGGGCCTCGTGCGCATTCCACTATCATTGTCAATGACCTGCATATACTAAATAGAAGACAAAGGGTCAATGATAAAACAAAGTTACAAAAGGAAAAGGAAACTTAGAATTGAAATAAGTGAGAAAGTTCCAGAAACCCAACTATGTTTTTCATCTTTTCACATACTGCTAGAAGTTAGAAGAAGAAGCTAGAACTTTGTTTGGTCGTGTTACAGAAATCAACTATCTTTTTCATCTATTTCACAGACTGCACTCTCAGTGGGTGATATTTGTCAAAGAATCCAAACCTAAAGGTTTTTTTTTTGGAAAGATAATTGGTCGTCCACTGTTCGGCATGAACGTCTTGATGCTTTGTATTTTTCTTCATGTACACTGCATGTTTAACTTGTGATTAGCATAACACCACTAGACATAATTAAAAGTATCACCAATAAAATAACATTACCAAAAAAAATATTAAGCAATTCAAGAATAATAAGACAAAAACAATTTACAAATATAAAGCATCACCAATGCATTGAGATAAGCAGTACTACGAATGCTATCACATGCAGGACTTGAAACCAAATTATGATATGCAAGGAACCAAACAAAATATATTCATAAATAAAAAAAGAAATTTGAACAACAATAAAAGGAAGAAATACCTGGAATTCGAAGCCAAGGGCTGTGAAAGATTACAAAAAGAGTGCAACCCATTCGATCAGCAATGAATCTGAAAAAAAAATATCAAATTGGAAGAGAATTAACTAAAAAAAAATGAGAGGATGAATACCTGGAATTCGAAGCAAAGAGTACCAAAATGAATGAAGCCAATTCGAACTGCAATGAATCTGGAAAAAAAAATCATTTTGGAAGAGAAAGTAACAAGAATCAATCGTATTAAAAAAATTCAATTTCCAGCAAATTAATGAACCCCACCAATAAATCACAAAATTTAACAAAAACTAATGGTATAAACATAAAATTCTTGTTCAAGATTGACATTACCTGTAATCCACCCCATGTATTCGACAAGGTAGGAGAACCAAAAACAAAACTCCAGGTTCTTGAGAGTACTGAACAGTCGCCCAAGTATTCGAGAAGGTAGGAGAATTGAATATAAAATTTCAAGTGAAATTTCGCCCAAGAATTTGGAAAAGTCTGATAAAATCAAATCTCTTAAAACCAAACCCTAGAAATATGTCATGTTTTTTCTGCTTATTCGCTCTCGAAAAAAGATTTGCCGCTTAAAATTTCGGGTTTATTAAATAAATAATATATTTTTTATTCAAATTATAAAAATAGTACACTTTAAAAATTCTTTACATTTTTGGACCGGGACGCCTTTCCCAAAGGCGTCCCGGGTATTTTCTAGACGGTACATATACGTAACCGTTATAGAAAATGAACCCGGGACGCCATTCTCAAAGGCGTCCCGGGTGTAAACTGACATTCCTAAACTTTCGGGTTTGAAATGAAAAAAAAAATAAATATTGGGGGGGCGGGACGCCCTTCCCAGTGGCGTCCCGAGTTGGTTTGTAAATAAAAAAAAACGAGGGAGGGCGGGACGCCTTTGGGAGTGGCGTCGCGGGCTAAATTGCAAAATACGAATATTGTAACCCTAACCCATACATACTATTTATTTATATTAAGTTATTTTTTATTATTTAATTATTTATATTAATTTGTAATTTATTTATAATATTTTAGGTAAAATAAATAAACATATCATAATTATATCTAAAAATTACAAGAAATTATATAAATTATGATATGTTAATTTATTTTACCTAAAATATTATAAATAAATTACAAATTAATATAAATAATTAAATAATCAAAATAACTTAATATAAATAACTTAATATAATTTTTAATTTAATCTTCGTTGTTGTTGTATCTTAATTTTATTGTATTTTTCTTATTTTCGATGTAATATTTCTTGTTTTATTTTGATCTTGTCGTATTTTTTATTTTGATATAAAATTTCTTGTAATTTTTAGATATAATTATGATATGTTTATTTATTTTACCTAAAATATTATAAATAAATTACAAATTAATATAAATAATTAAATAATCAAAAATAACTTAATATAAATAACTTAATATAATTTTTAATTTAATCTTCGTTGTTGTTGTATCTTAATTTTATTGTATTTTTTTTATTTTCGATGTAAAATTTCTTGTTTTATTTTGATCTTGTCATATTTTTTATTTTGATATAAAATTTCTTGTAATTTTTAGATATAATTATGATATGTTTATTTATTTTACCTAAAATATTATAAATAAATTACAAATTAATATAAATAATTAAATAATCAAAAATAACTTAATATAAATAAATAGTATGATGGGTTAGGGTTAGGGTTAGGGTTAGGGTTACAATATTCGTATTTTGCAATTTAGCCCGGGACGCCACTCCCAAAGGCGTCCCGCCCCCCCAGTATTTGTTTTTTTTCATTTGTGCCCAAAAATTGAATTTTCGAGCAAAAATACCCGGGACGCCCTTGGGAAAGGCGTCCCGGCCCAAAAACGTAAAGATTTTTGAAAGTGTACTATTTCTGTAATTTTGAATAAAAAATATATTATTTATTTAATAAACCCTAAAATTTCACACCTTTTCTGAAAGGACGCCAGGCCAATTTTTCTGGCCGCTTCAAATATACGGATATACGTATATACAAGAGATCGACCCGCGCTTCGCCGCGGGTTGAATATGCTATATATAAATAATCTGATTTTTTATTGTATTCGCAACATGATTATAAAACAATATCATGTGATGTTATCAATAAATTGAATAAGTTTTAGAAGAAAGTAAGTTGCCAAAGAAAATTATTCAATATGTGTTGGGAAAAAAAATATACGTAATTGAATGATTCCGAAAATTCATACGGATACTTAATATTTAACCAATATAACTTGTAATACTAACTTTAACTATATAAACAATAAAATTGTAGGTTATGCCTGAAGTTGTCATCAAAATTGTAGGCAAGATATGTTCAACATAATTGAGGTTGGAGCTAGTATCACAGGATAATTAGAAGCATATTTGAAGGTTCAACCTGCACCGTGAGTTAACCAGTTTTATGGTTGAATCATCAACTAAGTTCTACTCATAACTACTGATATTTACATATATATGTAGAGACAAAAGATATTGGGGTAATGACAACAACATAAGAGTTCTCCTCAGAGATGTTCATATCGCAAAAGACCATGACTGAAGGCAAAATGAATGGAATGCAGTGCAGTGCTTGTCTAGTTAGATCAGTCTTGAAGCACCTTCCTTTAGTCACTGAGATTGAGGTGAACCAAATAATCAGGCATTGCTACATATTTTATTTGGTTAATCAAATTAGTTCTTCATTACAAATGTAGTGTTTTTACCTTTGTTTCAGTTTCTGTCGGTGATTCTTCGGTGAAAAGGTCGCCTGGGATCTCAACAGCTGCTGGAGAAAGAGAAATTTGTTGATCGCTTGGAAGATGATATTTGGCTGTTGCGATGCTGGAGTCTTCAGTTTCCGAGATTGAACCAATAATTGCTTTACCTTTATCCTTGGCAGACAGAGGTGGCCTTGTTGTGTTAGGTTGGAACGAAAAAATTTTATACTTTAAAAGCAGCTGCTGAGATGCTTGATCGGTTAAACCAACTACAAAGTTATATTCATTATTGATAATTCCCTTCACAGTTTCAGGTAGTTGGTCATTTTGCACACCTGTTGAAATCACTGCACTTGTAAGCTGGAATGTAGTCAATTTTTCTGCAATTCCACCAAAGATAAAAGCTTCCAATTTTCCGGTGTCATCTTGAAGAGTCAAATTCAGTCGCATACTGTTAACAATGCCAACAACTAATCAAATGTACTGAAACGATATGGCGTACAATAACTAAATGTAATTTCTAGCAAAGAACTCTAATTGATATTTTGTGTTTTTATTTTGATTTATATCTGGACTCAATTCCATTACAAAACAAATAGTAATAGCAGAAACCAACATATGATACATAATTATCACCTCCTGTGAATATCAATAAAGAGAGAATAACTGTATAAAACCTAACTCTTAATTGAGAGTTGAGAAATAAAATGTAAAAGCAATTCCCATATTGGAGCACCAAACAATGTCATTGATGCCTGTACAGTAATTAGAATTTTTAAATTTTAAACCTTCAGTTATTATTTTGTATAAATTTGAAATTGGTTAATTACTACTATTTTTTTATTAATAATATTTAGTTTTGTTATTGAATTTCTATACTTTGAAGCAAACACGAAAGATATACTGAACACTATGATAATTCATAATTTAGTATTTTTGCTTTTCAAAAAGTTTATTGTTTACATACCATGATTTATTTTAATTAATATATTCATAATTTTTAAATTTAGCTGAAATTGAACTTCA
Organism: Phtheirospermum japonicum; assembly: GCA_014905375.1. Taxonomy (NCBI): domain Eukaryota; kingdom Viridiplantae; phylum Streptophyta; class Magnoliopsida; order Lamiales; family Orobanchaceae; genus Phtheirospermum; species Phtheirospermum japonicum. The sequence continues at coordinate 152,729 of BMAC01001019.1, read as the reverse complement.
GATGTAATTTTTACCTATTTAATTAAATTAATAAACATTTTAAATAATTAAGAAATTTATACCCAATGTAAAGTGCAGTGAAGAGTTAACAAACCCAAAAAAACTTAAAAAAAGAAAAAAAAAAGGAAAAAGAAAAATAAACTATTTACATGATGAGATATAGTGAACATTTTTTTTTGTTTAATTGACTAATCATATAATAAAACAAATTAATATTTCAATGTTGTAATACATTATATATTAAGTAAAAAAAAATAGCTATAAAAATCTGAAACTGAAAAATCAATGATTGATTATCTCTATATTACTATTATGTTCATGTGATTTTCATATAAAATTGATTCATGATGTACATTGTGGTGACTGCATTTGACTTTATAATTAGTACCACCTATTTCAAATATAAAACCTCACCATTATTATTGCAGTAAACGAAATAATTGTTTTCATTGTTGAGTTGAATAAGCAGATAATGAAACAAAACAATATTACAATGTTGTAATTTATTATATCCTGTTAAAGAAAGAAGAAAAAGAAAAAGAAAATATGTAGTTTCACACTCTGTGTAAGTTTCATGTCAATTTTAGAACACAATCATTTTTGAATTTTTTTTTAAGGAAAACTTATTGAAGCATTAAATGGAAAATATTTATTTATTTTGTTTAGTTGAGACAATGTCATTCAGCAATAGTGGCTCGCAAACACAGATAAGTTCCTTGTTTTGACAACTAACTTATTGATAGGAAAAATAAACGGAGGCTATAATTTACATTAGTCTTGGTGTTATTGGTCCGTGTTGAGCACAAACAAATGAATTACTTCCATCTCCGAGCTATTCCCGGGGAAAAAAGGTCAGAGGGCCATATTGGAATCGTGGCCATCACATATGTAGAAAGCCCCCCCTTTTTTCACTTCTATAGTGAAGATAGTCGCACGTAATGACAGATCACAGCCATATTATTAAAAGCTTGTGGTAAGAATGGATTTCGTTCTAGTGCTCGAAAATAATATTCCAAAGCTTTCGTATGTTCTCCATTACTTTTATGGATAAGACCTATATTATAGAGTATATAACTTCACGTATCCAATTCAATCACCAAAAGGAATAAAACTGATGCTAGAAATTAATGAACAAAACGGACAAAGAAAAGGTAAAGTAAAATTACCTGGACAACTTACTCAATCCACCAACCTGAAACAAATCATAAAGATAATTTAATGAAAAGATGAAAGAGAAAAAAAAAGATAGATGGAAGAAGAAAATGAAAACGAAGAACAATGTGTAGGTCTGATAATGTCGTCCTAAAAAATAAATATACATATAAATACATTAGAAACAACATTTATGTACTGTGCAGAGTAGAAGTAATTCATGTATAAACTATTCGTATTGAAATGACAACTCACTTAAATGATTGATGTTTCCATAACTTAAGAAACGATTTCCTCCACCTTTGATGATAATAGGTCGATCCTGAACTAACACAAAAAAAAAAAAATGAAAACATTGAACTGAGCAAAAATAATAACAACAAATTGAATAAGAAACAATATATGATTAATATGAAAGTTACGTACCATTCATAAAACTTCTATGTGATTTCTGGAGATATTGAGCGGTCTTGTTGCACAAATAGTAAGGATTTGCACTCGAAGAAGCCATTGGATGAGGCTGAATATTTAATGTGTCTGTTGAAAATTTATTTTTCAGGTACTCATAAAGACCACGTGACAATGATTCTTCAACGCTAACTGTTGCAATATCTCCTTGCTCGTTGACGACTGATTTGGTTATAGTCTCGTTACAACGTCTTCTTTTGTCATCAAAAGGGACCATAGATTCGCAAGAATTATGTGGTTCTGTGCAAGGAACTGGACGACCTTTTTGTCTTTTTAGTTTTTTTAATCTTAATGCACCAAGTCTATTCAGCCTATTAGTCTTTGCTTGAACGGGGTCTACATGAGCACAAATCGTTGTTCGAACATTTTTTCTTTTTCCAGCCATTGAGCAAGATCACGCAAGATATATAACTCAAGTTATAAAGTATTGTGAATTCTCACGAAACATAACCCAACCACAGCACATCTCATGAATATGAGAATGCATTGTAATTGGAAAATACACAGTGATGGCATGAATAAATGCAATAACATATTGAAGCAAGATATATTAGTTCATACCTTTCTTGCAGAAGTTCTAGATTCCATAGTGTAGCCACTGAATTCCAAAAACATAGAAATATAAAGATATTTGAGTTTATAAAAATAAATAATTTAATGTTCTAAAATTAACCAAAAACAATATCTATGAAATGTAAACAACGGTAAAAGACAGAACTCTGAATGTAAATATGGAATGAGCTGCACCTCAGAGAGGGAACACTGAATAATAAAGAAAAATATAACCTAACATGCATTACAAAGATAGAATGGAAAACAGAATGAAAGTGACACCCTTTGACCAATTCAAATAGCTCAAAAATAGTCAAACTCATCTAAAAAAATTTTATATAATGAACTTGAAAGCCATTTGAATTTTTAAAATTTCAGAAACATACTCGAGATTTTTGCCTGTTCCATGATAATTTTGAGAGCGATAGTATGCTATTTGAAGATTTTTTCCTAACTTCCACATGATATTTGGAATAAATTTTTGCTGAATATATCAAAATTATTACCTTGAAACTCAATACATTCATCTTATATACAACAAATCAATATATGAAGATAGAAAAAAAAATATACAGTAAAGAAATAAATCTTGTGACATATTATCTTAAAAAATTTAAAGAAACCAAATGATCTGCTCGTCTGAGCAGATAAGGAGAACCAATATCTAAAATTTTGCTTATCAAGAAAGTGATTTAAAAAAACAGACTGACCAACACACCAATCAATGAAATTGGATAATTAATAGCATGAGCCATGCCCAGAAGAGAAGAAGTCATCAACATGAAGAAGCATTCAATAAATTGAAAACTAATTTTAGTGAGCATCAAACTTATCCCCTCTCCAGTTCGATCATATAATTTGTATTGTTTATGAGCACACCATAAATCTCAACCAAATAATAATAATAACAACAACAACAACAACAACAACAACAATAATAATAATAATAATAATAATAATAATAATAATAATAATAATAATAATAATAATAACAACAACAACAACAACAACAACAAAAATAATAATAATAAAGCAAGATTATCCCTTTCTCAGCATGATCATATAATTTATGACTTCTTTTAGCATACTATTAATTAGAAAAAAAAGGGAAAAAAAAAGCGTGTATGTTCATGCTATGGATGTTCCTAAATCACATTGTAAATTCATAATATGGATGTCCAAAAGATGAATCTGCAAAATTCAAGAATTCAATCCCGACTGATGCCACCATTAGGGCAGTAGTACTGCAAAAGTCGTTGAAATGCAAAAAAGCCCCTCGATTTACCAAAATTTGAACGAAAAAAAGAAATTTCTATCCTGAAGAACAAATACATTTAAAGAACTTACTTAAATACAATAAGATATATCATATACTATAAGAAAGGATTTATTTTAACATAATATGAGTATGTAAGTAGTTAGAACTGTGTATACCTGACCTTGCAATTGAGGTATTTTCTCTGTCATGTCGGCAGTTAAAAAAAGTCTTCAACAGTTGCAGTAGGCTGAACAGAAGCACCAAATGATGTTCCTATAATTATAAGCAGAAACCAAAAAATGGATTTTTTTTTTTTAAAACAATACACATGTCATATAATATAACTTAAAATATTTTGAAGACAGTCTAAGTTATAACTCTGAAAGTTGTTACAATAATGTATATCTGAAAATGGTAGTTTACATTCATAATATTCATTTTTCAATGAACTAACATATAAATAGCACAAATGTGTATCTTCAACTCCAAATCATGCTACTATTAGGGTTCATCAATTGAAGAAAATAAATAAATAAATATTCATAGTAATAATAATAATAATAATAATAATAATAATAATAATAATAATAATAATGATACTAAAATTACATTCAGTTTATTTTCAATTTTTTTGTGCATCACAAAAGTTTTACTAATTGAAAAGATTCTAAATTAAAATAAATAAATTATCATAAAAATAATAATAAATTACATTTATTTTCTATTTTGTTATGCCAGAAAAATAAGTAATAAAGTAAAATAATAAAATAATTACATTGATTCCTTTTCTTTTGTTATGCAGACAAAACATTGAAGGATAACTATATAAATTTTGAAGAACAGAGCAATAATAAAAAAAAAACAAAGAAAAAAAGAAGAAGACAGTAAGCATTGAAGAAAAGAAAATTGGAAATAACAACAAAGAAATGAGAAAAAATGGACTTTTCTTCTTTTACTTCACATAGCTTTTAATCATCATAATAATCACATTCAAACTTCAACAACAAAGAAGTAAAAAAAAAAAATACTTATTTAATTCAAAATGGTTTCATCTACAGCACATACAACTCAGCCACAAAGTAATCATCATAATAATAGCAAAACTTAAATAACAACTATATGAAATTTGAAGAGTAAAAGCCAGTAAGCAGGCGCGAAAAAAAGAAATCGAAAATAACAACCACGAAAGAAGAAGAAACACCAATCTGAGTACAGGAGTTAAGCAAATGTAAAATAAACAAAAAAATCTAAACAGAATTACCTCAGACCACCACCTCGTCCATGTCGCTACGGAAAAAGCACAACGAAAAAAACAAAAAAAATTTAGAAAAAAAAAGTTGAGAATTTGGCGACGTTGGAAAGAAAATCGAAAAGCAGACTTACATGTTACAAATTTTTGTAGTTCTAACGGTATAGAAAGGAGATAATTTGACAGGGTACTTTTTTGAAGATTCGTAGAAATGGATGGAGACAAATGGTTGAAAGGGATTTGGAAGAACCGATAGAATTTAACCGGAGGAAATCCCGTCCATGTGTAAATGCCCCATAAAAAGAATGCTGGGTTTTTTGACGTTCCAAAGACAAACCGAAGGCCAAGTTTTTGACAGTCCAAAGAGAAACAGAATGCCCAAACCCAAAGAGAAACAATTCTAGCGGAAGCCCAAAAGTCCAATAAAAACATGGACCAATAAAGAGTTGACACATGGCAAAACATTGTGAATTGTTGTCAAGTTTCCTAAATATAATATATATATATATATATATATATATATATATATATATATATATATATATATATACGCAAACTTAAAGTGTCATAATATTATATTTGCAAGATGAATTTTAAAAGTATTAGCAACTAATTAAATCAAAGTGTTATTTAAATTATTATTAAATTAAAGTGATAAAAATTCATGTTACAAAAAATTAACAAAAAAAAGTGTTACTTAAAAAGTGTTATCTAATTAAAAGTGTTAAATAGAAGTATTGCATATTTGTAAAGTGTTACATAAATAATTTTTTTTAGAATTTTCACTAATGTCCATAGAATATCTGGAAAACATTTGTAGAAATCTCTAAGCAATATTTTATAAAATTTTCTACTTTAAATGATATGCTTATTAATATGGATTTAATTAATTTTATCAAATACTAATGATTCAGCTAGATTGAGATTTTGTTTTTTTTAAGAAGCTAACGATTCAAATAGCTTATAAAACTCCACTTGACATCTCAATTCAATCATACACGTAAATCGATCATGGATCAAAAATCAAAATCAAAGTTCATATGTTGAATTTTTTGGGTGACATTTAAGAATGAAAAAAAAAAGTATATGGATAACATGGAAGTATTTTTGAAAATATTTTAACAAGGATAAAGATATAAGGTAAAAAAAAATAGTATGGGTAGTATGAGTAAAAACCAATATTTTCAACGTGTTGCGTTTTGATCCCAACATGCGTAATATCGTTGTGCATTACGTGAGTTATTTGAACATGTTATTATAATATTAAGAAAATTATTATATATAATATTTGAGTTATTTTAATATAAAATAATTATTTTTTTTTCTCAAAAATATAACTTAATATATAATCTCAACAAATAAAGTATAAGTTCCAACAAATATCAAACAAATAAAATACAATATAAAAAAAATCAAATTGATAGGACCATTGATCAAATAATATAAATTAAAAAATGGTATGTAAAAACACGACACAATTTATATAGAAAACACCAGTGAATTACATAATACAAATAAAACATAAAACAATGGGTGAAAATAATTATTTAATTAAAAATTTTGGTGTCAAATAATTAATTAAACACACAGTGTTATATCGATGAAAGTTAATTTTTTCTTTATCGATTAATTTTGCCGCACACGAAGAGATAAAAAAAAAATTGGTGTCAAATAATGAAAGTTAATTTTTTCTTATCAGCCGCACAAGACGAGAAAAAAAAAACTATTGTCAAAAGATAGGCGTGGTATCTAACAAAAAAAAGAAAAAAAAAAGCTAGGAAAAAGGGATAAAAGAGACCAAAAAATCTATATATAAAAAAAAGTACTGGTTATATGAGCCAATTGTTTTGGTTCCCTCCAGAATTTCTTATTTTCCTCAAAAAGAAGTTTTTTTGGCGCAAAACCACTTTTGTTGACTTTTCAACTGCTTTAAAAAAAAAATTAAATATCACAGCCACAATTATTGACCTTTCAACACGGGTTCAGATTCCATGCGTGTGATTTCTGATGTTTAATAGTGGAGTGGATTTCGAATTTTATGGCTACAAATTAGGATATCATTAATTAATGGCAAATATAAGACCACATTTTACCACACCTATAAATTTGACCGGCCCGCTCTCATTGAACCACCCAACCCCATAAAATACTAATTATAAAATGAAAAATAAAATAAAAAAATCACAAACAACATTCCCTTATCTCTGTTACTCTCGTATCGTAACCCTCACAGATCTGGCCACCAGTCCGTCGATGCTGGCCACCACTGTTCGTCGTCGGCCACCGTTCTAGGGAGGATGATGAAGCTTGCAATTGATGATGATGGTGCTTGTTCAGGAATATTGTTGCTTAGATGGCGCGTGGCCGAGTACCTGTAAACCGGTGAACTACAGGGAAAGCTTGACTCGCTTACCCAATCTGATCTGAATATTGATGACAAGGTATAGACCTACATCTTTAATTTTGCTTGGGTGCAATTTACAAAGCGGCGGCAGGGCCGAGATCCTCCGTCGTGGCTGGAGCGATCGGAGGCGTGCTTGTCGGGCTTGCCGTCACCGGAAACAAGCTCTGAAACGATATGTATCGACTTGATTGGTTAAATTTCTTCTTCTTTTTTTCTCGTTTTGGGATTTTGAGTTTTCTTTTGGTTGGGTCGATTGGTGTTCTCTCGATCAATTAATTTAATGGTTCTATTTAAAGGTGCAATTTTGATATGTTAATTTAGCTCTTATGCAATATAAAGTGAATTTGTAATATGCATGTAAGAATTCGGCCATGCTTTTCTATTGGTAGTATATAGTACTAGTAGTCTAGCATCAATGTTTCTACATCGTAATCTCATTGAATGTAATTTATGTAGTTTGTAGAAGACATGTGTTTGTGAATAATGTCTAGGAAAAACATTGTTCTTGGCATCCTTAACTTTACTCCTTCAGGGATAAAGTTTATGTATTTATTCGCATATTTGTTACTTGGACGGTTTAGAGCTGAATGTAGCACTGTCAAATGGGCTAGCCCGCTCCGGCCCGCCGTGGGCTGACCCAAAACGGGGCGGGCGCGGGCCAGCCTATTTCTTTGCTGGCTGGGAAAACCTAGGTCCGCAGCCCGCCCGCGGGCCAACGGGCCAGCCCTTTTTTTTTAATAAAATCTTTTTTTATGTAAAAAAATATAAAAAATAAAATTAAAATTTTAAAAAAGTTATTATAATATTTAAAGTATTCTAACGGGCTCATAGAAAATAAAAGAATACAAATATGCCTTCAAATTTAACCAATATAAATTATAATTATAATTATAAAAAAATATATAAAAAAAAGTGGGCAGCCCGCGGGCTTCACGAAGCGGGCCAAAAAAGCCCACGATCAAACGGGCTGCAAGAAGGGCGGCCCAAGCCCACCCGTTTGCGCGGGCTGACGGGCAGCCCGTGGGCTTTGGCCCATTTTGACAGTGCTATCTGAATGATTGCAAAAAAATCTACGTGTTTGGCTCATTTCATTTCTAAGTAAGTTGTTTTCTTTTGTTTTTCTCATGTTTACACTCTTAAGGCGACTTGTCCCAGCTTATTATCTCGATATTAGAAATTTACGGAATATGGTTTTGAGTGATGAGGTGTGCTTGTTGGGCTTGGCCGTCATCGGAAACAAGCTTTGAAATGATATTTACTGATTTGTGCGGTTCATGTTTATTTTTTCACGGGCTAGAAGAATATTTATATTATAGCTCAACTGTTCAATCTAGTGAATGCTCGGTAGGTCGATTATCGGGACCTCAAGAATTTAGAAAGTTCCTAGATATGGTCATTTGAATATGACAATGATCGAGAATCCTTGTGAATAAAGAAACGCAATCTTAATTGTATCCATCCCTCGATTTCTGGTTAATTGGTTCTATTTAGAGAAATAAACATATTCTTTGAAGGATAAGTGTTTTTTTACATATTTTTATGTGTTTTTGTGTGTCGTTTTGTGTTTTATTTACTTTCTCTTCTATATGTTTTTCTCTAGATCCCGTTATTTAGTCTATTGTGTCATTTTTTCTAATTTTGTGTGTTTTTTTTTATGTTTTTGCTAGTTCTCGGAGTCAAGATGGGCCTACATTGTAACAAATTGATTTGTACGTATTTGTTACGAATCTGTACATAACCGAGTCATGTTTGAGTCTTTTTATTATCTTTTTCGGGTTAAGATTAGGTTAAATTGCATTGTTTTGCATTCTTTGCCTTCTTGCTTAACTTTCCGACTTGTTGATCAATAATTGGTCCAAATGAGAGTAATTCCTCACTTTCTCATACAGCTAGAGCGTCCGGTGGATCCGAAGGACAAAGATGAAAGAAACAATGCTCAAAGTAGCCCAAAGGACACTCATCCGATCGGACAATGTGTATCTCTGATTGGACTAACTGACGAAGCACACAGAGTCCGGACAAACTGGCACACCGGTCGAAGCCGCGAACAGAAGCCTTTGTCTGATTGGACAATACCAACGTTCGATCGAACATGTAGAATTTTTGGAAATCTTCAGTTACAAAACGGCTTGGATTCTTTATAACTAGAGAGGAAGGTTAGGGTTCGGGAGTACTGACCAGAGGGGACTTGGGAGAGGCTAGAGAAGCCACCAAACACCTCAAAGATAGAGAGATTTGACACATCTCTCATACCTCTAGCATAAAGCCCTTACGACACCCATAACACGGTTCGATTATTCGCAGCCACCGTTTGTCGCTAGAATCCAAGGTTTGTAACAAGCCTTGAGATCCTAAAGAAACCTCCGGAGTGGGCTAGTTCATCATCAATGCTTGTTGGAAGTAGTTTCGACGATTAGTAAACTCTAAACTCGTTTTCTTGTAGTGATCGTACTTAGTTTGATTTGGTAATTGTTATGAATCATTTGTTGAACATCTTGGATGATATTGTGTTGATAGTTTGCTGGATTATTGATTAATTGAATTTGTTATGCCCGTGTTTTGGTTGTTGATGTTTGGATAAGGAATTGTTATTTAATCTTTGTTGAAGTTATGATCAATTTAGTCGCACAAGTTGCTGCGTTTTCATCATTCCCATTTTTTAGAATCTTAATTGAAGGTTGAGCATGATTAGTATTGGGTAACAATCTAGTAGTAGTAAAGTGATTGAATCGCTTAGCATTCTATGATTAGTGAAGTGATTTGAATGTTAGTTAATTATTGGTTAAGCAAGATAAGAGTTGAGTGTGTTTTATAGTTTTCCGTTTGATATTAGATAGTTCTTAATCAATTTCGTCAGATTACTTCTCTTACTATTTGTCGAGAGGTTGACACCCTCGAGGCAAGAAGAGCTTGTGTGCATTAAGGATAAGTCACTTTCAAAACCTCCACTTGATCGCGTGTTTTAGAATTAGAAATTGTGCTATTAGTATAATAAACTTCATTAATTCCAATTTCCATGCCTCGAGAGATTGGCCCGAGTTAACTTGCCAGTCTACAAGTGACCCCGTTCTCTTGCGGGCGAACTTAAACCCTTTCAAACGTAGACGCGTATTGGTTAACCGAATTTTAATTTTGAAAGGAACACAAAAGTTCGGATCAAAATTTGGCGTCGTTGCCGGGGAATGGAAAAGGTGTTAACGATGTTGATTTGTGTTAATGCTTTCATGTCGATAATTGTTTAATATTTTTGGTTTGCCTCTCAATGCGGTGATTTGTTTATTGTTGATGGAAGGTCGACGAAGTCTTAGAGGAGAATTGAACCCATTCATCAATAACATTGAGCGAGTGACAAGATCGAGATAACTATTTCCTCCCACCGAAGGGAATCCGACCACTCGATGGAGTCAAGCGATGCGAGACTACGATCTAGATGAATTCTAATATGAGCAACTCCCGGTACTTCATGGGCACCCGAGTGAGGATCCATTCAATTTCATCCAAGAGTACGACGCCATAACAAGAACATTCCTTCTCTTAAGCCTTACGAGGGATGAATTGAAGGTGTGACTCTTCCTCTACACGTTGAAGGGTCGGGCAAGAAAATTATTTATACATTTAGAGCCTGATTCCTCGGGAGCGTGGGATGATGTACACGATTGGTTCATAGAGACGTTCTGCTCATCTGAATGGTCCCCACCTCCAAATTCTTACAACGCGAGCCTTGATGATCCACATGCTTCACCCAACCACTACAATCCGAGTTTTTAACCTCACCCCCCACCACATAGTTTCTATCGCCCGATCCTTCATGTGAATTCTTATGATCCGGGTCTCGAACCTTCATACGCTCCTTTCGCCTTGCCTTCTTATTACATGGGATATGACTCGTATGCTCAATCCGAATTTAAGTCTTCATATCCAAGCTACGACTCTTATGCCCATTCCAACTTGATTTCGTACTATCCGAGCTATGAAGAATATATACCAGATGATCAATTTTTGGCGCGGAAGCAAGATCTAGAAGCTGAGACCATTCGCCATTGGGACGAACTTACGTAATCGAATCAAAATTTGGCGCAATCGATTGAGCAACTCATGATGGAGACGATGTTGGGTCAAATAATGCACTACAAAAAAAACACAGTTTTCCGAGGGATTTTTCCCTCGGTTTTTAGGAAAATTCCCTCGATTTTTGGAGAAATCAAGGGAAAAACCGAGGGCAACGTTCCCTCGGAAAAACTGTCCTCGGTAAAAATTTTCGAGGACAAAATTCCCTCGTAAAATTTTTTCGAGGGGAAAACCGAGGGTCAGTCCCCTCGGTTAAATCCAATCGACGACCCTCGGCAAAACCGAAGGTCAATTGCCCTCGAAAAATCGAGGGTCTAGGGCCCTCGGTTTTTCAATTTTTTTAATTTTTTTAATTTTAATTTTAATTCCTGTTTATTTAAAAATCCTCAGAAAATTGAAAAATATCATTACTGAACATACAAATTAATAAACCAATTATTATAAAAATATCTGAAAATAATACATCCGTTCAACACAGTAACAAAGTTTATATAAATCAAAATATCCTAGGATGGGGGTGGGGGGTGGGACTGCTGCAAACGAGCATACAGCGCGGCCATCTGGGCGTTCACCTGCGCCTGAAATGCCTCCTGCTGCCGGCGCTGCTCCTCACGCTCCTCCTCACGTCGTCGCTCAGAATCGACATATCGCTGCTGCATCAGCTCGAGCTCTGCTCTCTACACCTCCTGAGCTCGTCTGGTGGCCTCAAACTCCTCTCTCTGTGCCTGGAGCTGTGCTTCGAGCTCTCTGACCTACGTCCGATCAGACTGAGAGGAGGTGGAAGAAGAGCTGCCTCTGAGGAAACCCTTTGCAGCAGCGAACGCCTTCCCGAACGAGCCTGTGCCGTTGATCTTTCCCTTCTTCGACCCGACGACATCGAAGAAAACCCGATCAGAGTCAACTTCGGTACTCGCATCCTAGGAAGACGCGCGTGCCTTCTCTAGGTTTCGCTCGTACTCTTCCTGAAATACAACTCGTTAGTAAACTTTACATTAAAACCAAAAAACAAGTTAAAAATAACAAAGAGACTCACATTAACAGTATTGAATCTCGCATCGATCCATGAGCCGTCGTCCTTCATGTGCGTACGTACAAAAACCTGGTGCGCACTGGCCTTTTCACCCGTCTCCCGCTCCTGTATCGAAATAGAATTTTCAAATAATTAACATTAAAATTAAACAAATAAATAATATATTATTATATTCCAAAATTACTTACAATATCCAGAGCATAATCGATATTAGATCTAGCTCCCCCCTGTGCTTCGAAATCCCGGTACCCGGCCCAGCACACTCGCTCTTCCTGTTCCGGCTGCACTGCTCGGATCTGGCCTTATTCTCGGGCTTATCACACTCGACCTTCCAAGACCTAGTTGAGACGCATGATATATAATGTGTTGTAAATTATCTATTATAATTAAAAAAAATTCTAATTTAATAAGAAAATATATAACAGAATCATTTACCTCCAGAGCTCCCCGTTAACGCATCGATGCAGCTGACCACCATGAGAATCATGATACTGCTTATACTCGTTCAAAACCTTCCCGTACTTGTCCTCGATCATCTGAAAAAACACGTTCCGTATCTCTGCAACACTATACTCCTCCGGGTCCCAATAACAAACCCCCTACAAAAGAAAATAATAATTACATTTCAATTGATACATATGATTGTGTAGTTACATTACAAATTAATAAATTTGGATATAAAATAATAATTACCTGAAACATCTCCCACCAGAACTCCTTAGTCTCCAGAGGGACCGCCTTATAGCACCACCCGGCGGGATGGAGATCCTTTTTGAAGATCTCCCGGAGTATAGTAGTCACCTTACCATGTCTGTTGTGTAGCTTGTATTCAATTGTGTTTTTTTTGTTACGAATATAATTTAATCATAACGATAATTAAAATTTTAAAATCATTAAATTACTTACTTGTTCCCTGCAATATAAACCTGAATCCCCCCCTCTGTGGTGGGACCAGCTGCCGTCACGATGTATGTAGCGGTGTGTGTGATGTCGGTGTCGGTGTATGTGTGGGTGTATCCAGCGTCGGCGCTGAATGATCAGCACCGAGACCCACGTAGTCATCCTCGAAATCAGCTAAACGATTAGCCGAACCCATATCGGATCGACCAATGCTGCTGAAACCTCGACCTCTCGGCATCTCATAAAATTATTAAATAATAATACGAGCATTTTACAGAACACAAGTGCATATTATATATCAAACGTTTTAATAACCAAGTGGTACTTGATCTCGTCGACATCGAGGTAACCACTATTCCTACATCTGCTACGATTACATGGACATTTCAGCATCTGTCCGTCCTTTTGAGTGGAATGTGCTTGAGAAAATTCAATAAAACTCTCGAATCCATCCACGAATTGTGAGGATAAATAGCCGTTGTTGATCCGCTTGTACATCCAACTACGATCGGAACTCATCCTAACATTATACGGTTTTTATATTGATTTATCAAAAATTGGGCAGCATGATGGTGGCTAGAGAATGATTGAATTTTTTGGTAGGGCCCTATCTCATTCGAAAATGTGATTTTCCTGTAATACAACGTCTTAGAGAGATACTGAACTGAAATTTATATATTCAACAAAAAAACATATAGATAAGATAATCCATATTACAATCACGCTCTCAAACTGTCCAAAGAAGTGGATAATTCGGGATTTAGTATCGAATTCTCTATTCGATACAAAATCCCAAACGAGGCTAAGGTATATTATTTGGTCGAATTGCACAAAATGTGTGGATACGCACATGCTTGTTCATATATTTCGACCGAATTTGGGTCAAAACCTCCCCACGTGCCCGAGATGATAGGATTTGTTTCATTTTTACGACTTTTCTATTTTTTTCCTATTTTTTTTATTTTATTAAAAAACCGAGGGGCATTTTTCCCCTCGGAAAAAACCGAGGGGCATTCTTCCCCTCGGAAAAAACCGAGGGGAGGCAGAGACCCTCAGTTTTCTCTGAGGGGAAAAGCGACCCTCATTTTTTTTAAGAAATAAAAAAATAGGAAAAAAAAAAGAAAACGAGCACGAAACGACCGAAAACCGACCCCCGTGGATCCACGACACCGAGACGCACCCCTACCCACCCCGTTCGTGAATTTTTGGATTTTTTTCCCTATTTTTTACTATTTTTTTAATTTTCTCTAGGGTATTTTTTCAATTTCTTATTTAGTAAAAAATCAGAAAAAAAAATACAAAACGCGCACAAAACGACCGCCGACTGACCCTCGTGGTTCCGCGAGGCCGAGACGCACCCCTACCCGCCTCGTTTATGAATATTTGGCATCTTTTCCTACTTTTTGCTAATTTTCTATTTTTCCAGGGGTTTTTCCAATTTTTTATTAAAAAATTCGAAAAAATAGGAAACGCGCACAAAACGAGGCACGGCCGACCCTCGATGTTTCGGGATCACGAGACGCACCCCCAGTCCCCTTGTCATGTTCACGACGCCTTGTCGCTTCGCGTTTCCAACTAAACGACTTGATCGATCGATCGTATCTTGGTTGTTTGGTTGAATTGCATGAAACGTGTGGATACGCACATGCTCATTCATATGTTTCGATCGAAATTGGGCCAAAACCACCCCACGTGCCCGAGATGATAGGATTTGTTTCATTTTTATGACTTTTCTATTTTTTCTATTTTTTTCCTATTTTTTTATTTTATAAAAAAACCGAGGGGCACTTTTCCCCTCGGAAAAAATCGAGGGGAGGCAGAGACCCTCGGTTTTTACCGAGGGGAAAAGCGACCCTCGTTTTTTTTTTGTAAATTATTTTATTATTTTATTTATTTTTATTTTTTAATAAAAACGTGGGGAGTCCAGGACCCTCGGTTTTTTCGCAAATTATTTTAATTTTTTATTTTTTTTATTATAAAAAAACCGAGGGTTATCATTGACCCTCGGTTTTTTCCGAGGGGATATTGTCCCCCTCGGTTTTTCAAAAATTATTTTGTTTTTTAAATTTCTTTATGTTTTAAAAACCGAGGGTATTTTCTGCCCCTCGGAAAATATTCCCCTCGAAAATCCCTTGGTATTACCTTCGGTAATTATGGCGGTAAATATTAGTGCCTGATTTCCGAGGGGAAAATCGAGGGGAATATATCCCCTAGGAAAAAACCGAGGGCTTTTCTTTCCCTTCGGTTTTTCCCTCGATTTTTTTCGAGGGAAAAAAACTCTCGGTTTTCCCCTCGAAAAATTGCAGTTTTTTTTGTAGTGATGGATTCTTTAGAAGAGAGGGAAAACTAACAAATTTAGAATCATCCTGATACTCCACTCGATTTTGATTCTTACTCAGTTATCCGTGTTGAGGAGGAGCAGCTTACCTTTAAAGAGTTGCCGATTCTTGATGTGGCTGAGCCAATCTTGGATGTTGAGGATCCGAGCATAGACTCTTGTTTGGGAGAGGTGTGTGAGGAGATAGAGATTGAAGATTTGGTTGAGATCGCCTCTTTTGCGATTGAACATGAAGTTTTGGGTAATAGTGTAGGGGCGTTGCCGTTGGAGATTTCGAGTGAGGATGTTGGCGACTTGGACTTACTTGCTCTTTGTGGAGATGTTGGATTTGTGTTACCAGAATTGGAGGAGGTTGTGTTTGTTGAGCCGCATTGCGTTCTACCCGATGCTTTGACCAATTTTAACGTTGAGGTTGTAGAAGAAGCAATCGGAAAGGAATTTGGGATGGTCGATGATCATTCCTTTAGTTCGACCGATTTCCTAGCCATTCCGGTGACCGAGAATTGTTTCACACTTCGGGTGACTTTCGATCTCTTCTCGGTGATCAATTACTCATGTTTTCGACCTCCAAAGCCGGCTGGAGTTTTTATTTCTCTCATCACGGAAACCGCTCGTCGTGTCCACCTTGGTGATCATCATTACCCGCTATTGCTCTTAGAGAACACTAAGGCGTGGCACAATCGTCATTTATTTTTGGATCCCGGATAACATCACTTTTGTAAGTCGTCGAGCAAAAGACGTTAAAAGTTGCACTTTTGGGGAGGTAACCCAAAGCATGTTTTTCTAGATTAATTTAAAATTTTCTCATTTTTGTACATATTTTTGTTCATGATTAACTTGAGTTGGATAGGTGTGGTAATGATTTGTTGAGTTGTGCAGCAAGAGTGTGGAAAATGATGTTTTTCCAGGACATCCGATCGGACGAGAGAAAGTGACCGGTCAGACAAAGCACACTGAGTACTGTCCGACCGGATGAGAGAAGATGATCGGTTGGATGAAACACACTGGACTACTGTTCAACGGGATGAATGACTGTCCGACCGGATAAAGCTGCAAACTTACCGTCACCCCATTTGCAGATTTCCATCTTTCCCTCCAGACGGCATGAACATTTAAGCGGGCCCGAGCCCCAGTATTGTATCACTTTCTATCCCAACTCTCGTTTTTCATTTTTAGTGATTTTGTTTGATTTTTCTATTATGTGTTTTGTGCTTGAGTGTTTGTTTAACCATTCGACTAACTATTCGCATGATAATTGATTCGACATTTTCCTTTTTCCTTGTATTGATATG
>BMAC01001019.1:78249-104598 GCA_014905375.1 Phtheirospermum japonicum | reverse complement strand
TATCTGATTTGACATGTATCGGATTATCAATATTCGGAACTAAATTCCTCTGAAAGGTACTATCATATATATATATATATATATATATATATATATATATATATATATATATATATATATATATATATATATATATATATATATATATATATATATGATCCTAAATAATTCTATTTTTCATAGATATATTCACAAAATGTATAGATTTGTTTCAGAATCGGTCAATCGTGACAGATCTATGAGAAAATGCGTTGATCTGTTTCAAAATCATTATACTTATTAGATCTATAATAAAAAGTATATCGGTCTGATTTTAGCTGAATCTACTGTGTTGGAACCATTCAAAAAATATTTTTTTTTCGTATTCTAATGTATTTCTCTATTTCATTGACTCATTTCAAGGGAGGATCTATATACGAAAGATGGATTTTGGATCCAGTCGAAGATTTTAGGCTGAACAGCGATGGAGAACGATCCTTAAACAGATAGAATCTTTATATCTTATTTATTTAAAAATTACTACTGCTAGTTATTATTTTTATTAAATTATCTATTTTTAAAATTAAAAATAAAAATAAATCGTCAGATTGCTGCATGTAAAGTATCCTTCCCCTTTGTTTTATCTTAAAATTGTACAGATCTGGGTTTCAGTATGCATGCTTTTTGATCTACATGCAATGAATTGATTAACTTAATCACTGTATGATTAATCTATGAGGGATATTGAAATCTGATTTACTTTTTAATAAAAAAATATTTCTGATATTTAATGTGTTCACATTTTGCTATAAGTATGACCACAATTGATTTTGTGTGTTAATGTGTTCACATCTTGCTATGACTATGATCACAATTGATTCTGCATGTTATTGTGTTCACAGTCTGCTTTTAGTATGTTAATTTGTTCACATTTTGCTATGAGTATGACCACAATTAATTATGTTATTACTTACTGTAGTTAGTATGTTAATGTGTTCACATTGTTCAGATATGAGTCTTTGTCTGCTTGCTGTTTGATTAGCTTAAGCACTGAACATAATAAACTATGAAGCATACTGAAATGTGTTCTGTTTTTAATAAGAATATGTATCAGTAAATCCTTATTTACTGCAATTAAATGTCTTCTTATTTACTGTAGCTGCATGTTCAACTTTGTATGAAACTATTGTTGGTGTTTTTTCTTTAATGATTAATTGAGCAAAACACTTATGAGAATTCTTTTACTTTAAACATAGATGATTGCTTCTTAAATCATATGTAGTGTGTTATCTTATAGTATTTTGCATGCTGTTTGATCTATGGGTTGTTTATGCATGAAGGAATTCTTATGCAACCACTGAAACCCTAATCTGTAATATGTTGATATATGAGTTATTTTTATAAAACAATGTATTATACCAAATAATCTATGTCCAGCACATAGTAAGCTTTTTTATTCTGTTTGAGTATGATTGCTAATGTTTGGTGTTTTTTCTTCAATGATTGGCTGAGCAATACATTTTTGAGAAGTTTTAAATCTTTAAACAAAGATGATTGCTTGTTGATTTATATGGAGTGTTTTCTAATACAGTGTTATGCATGTTGTTTGATCTACATGGCAGGATTTTTTATGTAACTTCATGTAACCCTAATCTGTTATCTGTTGATATATGGGTTGTTTTTATAAAGCAATGTATTTATATAAAACAATTTATGTTCAGCAAATAGTAAACTTTTCTATTCTGTTTTAGTATGTATACAGAGTTAACATTTTTCTCTTGAGTGTGTTAACTTCTTCATTTACTTAAGTTAATGAAGCTTAACATAATTCACTTTCATATTGAAAAAAACTACTCAGGAAAGAGAGGAGGCAAGCAATAGCATTCAACAGATTCAGGAACAAAGATAAGTACACAAAGAAACTTTCTGCACACAATTCAATTCATACTTTCACAACTTGAATTTCTTTTAATGATATCTCAAAGTTTATCGGCTGGAAACCTGACATGACCTATCGTAATATGATAATGCCTCTGAATGGAATCTAGGGTCTAAGTAGGTGTAACAACGCCACGAATAAAGACATATCTTTTAGAAAACTAACATTTGAGCATTGAACTATACAATCTACTGTTTTATATTTACAGTGCAATATTAATTTGTATATGTTTGATGTTTTATGCAGGTAAGGGAACATAGACTGGATAGYAAACACAGCAGGAAAAAYGATAAGTACCACATTGTCCATCTTAACATTATACAAATAGATTATATACTTAATAAAATATAATTTAATACTAACTGTGTATTGCTGCCTCACAGATTCAGAAAAACCGGCAAAGACACAATCCCAGGAGACACAACTCATAGGACTGCTGCTAAACAGGTAAAAAAAACTTTATTCACATGATTCCTTTAAGTTTTTCAAAAAAACCTAATAACATATTAATAACAATTTAAATATGTTACTAATTTCTATAATTTACTAACTGCAGATTTAAAGGGTTGACAGGAAAACAGGTACGTCTGATTCATAATGATATTAAACTTAAAGTATAAAAAAAAATTACCTGTCATTTTTCTGTCTGTTTGTGCCCTTTTTCGTATGGTATCGGCCTTCCTCCCCATAATGTTTACTACCAATGCGCTGATCCAAATGTATTATTATCCTTTGTGTGTTTGTTTTCAAATGTATTTATGTGTTTATTTTCAGATGTATGTATGCGTGTTTGTTCTTTTAATAATAGTGTAAACCCAATTGAGTTGTCGGTGACATAGTCATAAATTTATGATATTAGGGTTAGTTATAGATAATCTTATAGGCACGCGGATAGATATTTAGAACAAAATCTTTTGTTAAATAAGTATGATACGTATCTATATTTTTATAGTTAATAGTTATAAGATAACCATAATACTTATCTTTTAAATAAAATCTTCGGTTATTAGGATTCTCAAAAATAGAAAACACATTTTACGAAAGCGCCGATGATTCATATAATTCTTTTCTTATTTTAAATATACTATATCATAAACTTCTCAAATAATGAATGATTTGATGTTTGATCGGAATTTAATTTAAAAAAACATTTTTTTATATCTATTATTATATTTTATAAAGTTAGTAAGATCGAATAAATATTTATATTTTATATTTAAGAGATAACCATATAACTTATCTTTAACCACAAAATTTATCTTTTAAATAGAATTTTCGGTGATCATGATTCTATTAAATAGGAAAAATTTCTAACAATTGCACCGCAAAATATAAAATATTCATTTCTATTTTTAAATATCTAATATCAAAAGCTTTTACAATTATTAGAGTGCATAATAATTGAGTAATATTTTTAAAATACTTGTGCAATGAAAACACTGTAGCTTCTAAATTTTACTAAAACACACAGTCTTGATTCTGTTTATTTTTATCCAGACAGATTACATGTGCTTTAACTTTATTATTACAAATTTGTCACTAATGTCGTCGATTATCATAGTATGCGTTAAATATATATTTTTCAATAAATAGTGCTATGTTACTTTCTTTAGTTTATTTCTTATATAACTCATTGGTACTTTCTTTAATTTATGCGAATGTGTTTGTGTATGTTAGTTACGTTTTTAATTTATAAGATTGTTCTATTTGATCTATTCTCTAGATAAATAATTCTTGTCTTATAATAAACACACTACCCCAAAATCGAACACACAAAAACACTTGCACGCTTGGCATCCATCTTTAAACTACCCAAAAAATCTCTTATACATTAGGCATCTATCTTTTAAACTACCCTTATAAAAGATGAAGCAACATACACATTCACGTGAAGTTATATACTATTTGTAATTTTATCTAAACACAAAAGTTAATAATAATAGAATGACTTTATTAAATAATTAAAAATCCGAAAAATATCAGATTTTTAAGTCATATAAATAATAAATAATGTCAAATCATATATTGTCTTCTCATCCATCTTCAAAATAAACCCAAAGTATAAAAATCAACTTCCAAAACTAATCCAACTTCATAATAAACCAAACTTAAAGAAATAATATAATAAATAGCTAATAAACGTTCTAATCCTCATCGTCATGAACAACTCCACCGATTCTTGGTTCATCCTCCTCATCAACCTCTGCGTCACAACATTCTTCGAAGGAAAGGACTTCCTTACACACTGATTTCCCATCCTTGGATAGAACCCTAGATGTTTTTGAAGAAGTGGAATCAACCCATCGCCATCGAACATCAGCTTCCTCACGGTCGAACTATCTCCATCCAGTTCCACGACTTCAAATTTTTTGATGGGAGTAGTAATCTCGTCCTCGGAACAGGCGTCCTGATCAATTATTTCAGTTAAAATCAATCAACGCATATAATTTCAAAAACTTTATTTCGTATTTGGAACCAAAATATAAGTGTTCGACTTCCTTACCAGCCCATTACCGATATCCTCCCTTTGTATCAAAATCAGAAAGTCCGACTCCTTCAATAAAATAAAAAAATTTGAAACACGAATTATTTTCAATAAATACAAACACGTCAAAAAAATTAAATAAATTGAAAGACTATAAAACAATTGAAACCCATAAATTTCAAAAATTCTCTAACTCACATCCTCTTCGACGGTCCACTGGTTGTATTTGGCTACCAAAGACGGGTCAGTAATCAATCGCACAACAGAAAACGTGCTTGATTCATTATGAATCTGACCCAAATTGACTTTAACCTTGAATTGAACTGTTTGATCAATGAGCTTCAACAAATCTTCCGGCAGATCATCGTCAGTGGGATTCTACATTATTACCAAAGAATACCACATTAACTTTGTTCAAATAACCAAAGGCAAAAAGTTATAAATATTTATATCCCACCTCCAAGAATTCAACCCGAAGGTCGTGGCAAGACCTCCCGATCAATTTCTCAGCCTCCCGATCCCAGCATAGCAGGGATGCATTAGCTGTGGAGTCCAAAACTTCCATCCTTACTTTGTACCTTCATACGAAGACAAACTCGATATTAAAAAGTTCTCTAAATGATCAATTAATTTTACAAATAATTCACTTTAGTAAAATAAATCCTCACCTAAAGACGCCCGATGCAACCTGCTTCATACAAACCCCACACTTAAACTCATTCCCATCTTCCTCAAGCTTCCGATGGCACTTTGTGCATGTGTTGTACCACCAATAATCAATAAAAGAACCAACGATCGCACAAATCCAAAAAGTAAACGGCTGAATTGAAAATATAATTACTCTATTAAAAATCTAAACATCAAAAATAAAAAATAAAAATCAAATATATATTAACTAATAAAAATCTAACAACTCAAATATCCAAAAATTGTACCTCCTCAACCGTATACAAATAATCAACCGGATGGAAGATGACATTGCCAGAGGCAATCTCGTCAACTTCACTACGCGATATCGTTAAACTCCCTCGACTAAAACTCTTTGTTGGATACGCTGACCCCTTTGGAATTCTATATTTGGAGAAAATACACAGTTAAAAAGTTATCAAATAAACGAAACAACATATTTTTATAAAACACTAATTGAGTAAAAGTTAAAAAAACATACTTGCTTCTAAAGTCTGCAATTTCAGGCACCGAATTAGAAGTCACCAACTTTGTAACCTCAAATGAATTTGATAGCGTGACGGAATCTATATACATAAAATTACAATCAGTTCAATAGAATATTAAAATTTGAAATATTCATATTCATCTAAAATAACTAAAATAAATAGAATCTGAAAATTAAAAATTAAAAATTAAAAATAAATTTAAAAACAGAAATTAAAATTAAAAACAAATTTAAAAACAGAATAAAATGCTGAAATTGAAAAAAATATTTAAATTACAATTCGAATAAACAAAACTGCAATTAGAATAACAGATTTTAGAATCAGCCTTTGAAAATAAAAATTTAAAAACAGAATAGTATGCAAAAATTAAAAAAAATATTAAAGTTAAAATTCGAACAAACAAAACAGCAATCAGAAAAAAAATAAATTATTAACTCTATAGATCTTTGCACGACACATTTGCAAGATCATAACTGGAGTTTCTGCGGAGAGCCCACTCTCGAAAGCTAGAATTTGATCAACATACTCACCCCAAAGGGTACAACTCAAACGACGACCGCTATAATACAAAAAAACAGCAAAGAATAATTAGACACCTAAATAAATACAAAACATTCTAAATAATTAACCACATTAAATAATTAATAGACAATCTTATAACTGAAAATTACCTCAAGTCTTCGAGAATCATCTCAATCAACCTTGCTCGACGTCCACCCGCCGACTCCTTATCAGAAGGGTTATGGATCTCGTCCACCTTTCCTATCACATCTACAGCATCAAATTCAACAAAATTAGATAAAAGAAGTTCATTTTGTATGTGTTTATTACTATTGAAAAAAATTTAAAAACTTAACAAAGAGAATTGTTTCATCAACTTTATTGACGTCCATAAGTGTGGAGAAAGGACGAAAATCAAAAACGTAATTTGGAAAGGAATCCTCTTTCACATCGACCAATATTGTTTTTGCATGGAAAATAATTTTAAATTTGGCCAAGGTTGTGCGGAATTTGCCGGTGTTGTTTTCCACGTAATAGTTTCGAATCGCATAAACGCGACCCTCAACTATTCGATTTTCAAATAACTTGACATTGATCTTCTTGATCACCCCAGTAATGCATCCTCCCTATATTTGAGTTTTTAGAGACTTTATTTTAGTATAATACATCTGTTTACAAAAACAAAATAAGATTCAAGTAATTACCTCAGAGTCATGGAAAATAACTTCCAAAGTCGTTTTTTGTTCTTTGTCATTGAAATTGGATCTCGCAAAAAATCGGACGACTCTAAGCTTGAGAGCTTTCTTGTTTGTACGGTCAATTTCTTTCGTCAGTCCGAATAGAGGAGGCATCGTCCCAAAAACCCTAGCTGTCAAGTTTTGAAAAATAGGGAGAAAACAATGTATAGGGTGATTTGCGTGAAACCTTAGAAATTTTATATTTGGAGTTTTGATCGTCCGAGAATTAAAATCAAATTTCGTATTCCTAAATTATAGACAATCGATTTGTTTTAAAGATTTTAGTAGATTTTTTGTGTGATTTTTATAATCATAAAACCGTGTTGCTTGATTGCCCTCAAATAAACTATCCTCTGCATTTTAAAACTGCCGACTTATTTGGTTACATAATCAACTTTAAATTGCCTGGGATTCGTTTTTTTTAAGGAATTAAATAGTATTTGCTAAATTTCCAACATATTAAATCTGTCAATATCAAATTTACGCCTAAAATACTACTTATTAAATCTGCATTATAAAATTTCCGACATATTAAATCTTCATTATAAAATTTCCGACTTATTTTTTAGGAATTTTACGCCTAAAATACTACTTTTTATATCAAATCTGTCAATATCAAATTTATTTTGTTGCCTGATTTTATTTTTTAAAATAAAACATTAGTTATTGACTGGATTAATTTAAAAATAATCGGCCTTGTGTAATTGTAATTCTAATTTATTGTATTTACCTTTTACAGGATTCTAATTCTGCAAGAGAATCGGGTTCAATCAACTACCAATTTTACAAATATCATGCACGTAAATGATTCCTGATTAACGCCAAATTCAATTTTCTTGGGCCTGTATTTTAATTTATTTCCTTGCTTTATTTTTTTTATCCT
The DNA here is from genome assembly GCA_014905375.1 of Phtheirospermum japonicum. Taxonomy (NCBI): domain Eukaryota; kingdom Viridiplantae; phylum Streptophyta; class Magnoliopsida; order Lamiales; family Orobanchaceae; genus Phtheirospermum; species Phtheirospermum japonicum. Next base: position 96,899 of record BMAC01001019.1, on the reverse strand, counting down.
TCATTATTTGGGGCCTGTAATTAATTTATTTAATTTGTCTTCTTGCTTTGTTTTATTTTCTTCTTATTTATTTGGGTCCTGTAAATAATTTATTTAATTTTTTTCCTTGCTTTTTTTTTATTTCATTTAGTTAAAAATTTTATTTAACTTTTTTTAATTCTTCGAATCTTAGTTAAATGCATCAAACAATATTTGTAACAAACTGAAAATATTAACATATGGTAACAATCGAATATTCTTACGGATATAAATTAAAGTCATTAGAAAAATACGATAACAAATAGAAAAATGAAAATTCTGTTTCCTAATTTATTGGTGCAAATTTGAAATTCATATGGCCATACACAGAAATAAGACGTGAATTTAAATTGTGTTGAAAAGTCAACAATGGTGGCTGGGATATTTAAATTAAAAGAAAAACAGTTGAAAAGTCAACAAAAGTGGCTTTGCGCAAAAAAAGTTTCTTTTTGGGGAAAGAAAAAAGTTTTGGCAGGAGACAAAGCAATTGCCTCATATAGCCAACACTGTTATTATATATATATAGATCTCTGAATTACATATTTTCGAGCCACATAATTGAATTTTTGATTGTATGAGATTATCAAGTTTACTCTTTTTATATCTTATAATATATTTCGGATTGTTAGCTATATATATATATATATATATATCTGATTTTCAATTGAAATAACAGATAAAACAAGTATGACAAAAGAAACATAAAAATAAAATAAAAATTAAAATAAATAAAAACAAAGCATGAAGATAAATTAAATTGCAGGCCCCAAATATACCTAATTTAGCAATAACACAATAAAACATACCGAAATTAACTCTAAAATCTGATCTCCTTGCACAAATAAGCTCAAAATAATCAGGTATCATTCACACGCAAGGACTTTGAAAAAATAGGTAGTTGATTCAATCCGATTCTCTTGCAGAATTAGAACCTAAAAAAGGTAAATACATTAAATCAGATCTTTTATTGAAAAGATATTTTCTAATACACTAGTACCAACAAAAAATGTTCAAAAAAAGTATCTTTAAGCAACAAAATAAAATCAAAATTGACAATTGAAACAATCGTAGTAGATTAGGCAACTAAAGATAATTTCATATTTTTTTATAAATATCAGACTGCATACTTTTTTTAGCCTAATTAAAGACGTTTTATTTGTGAACAATTAAAATTTTAAGTTTTTTAATTGAAAAAACCACTTACAAAAATCTACAAAAAATTAAATACAATCGTAGTAGATTTGGCAACCAAAAAAATATCGTATTTTATTTTTTAAATATCAGATTGATTACTCTTTTCTAGCCTAGTTAAAGACGTTTTATTTGTGGACAATTGAACAGAACAATTTTTTAATTCCAAAAACCACGTAAAAAATATACAGAAAAAAAAAAACAACAAAAAAAACAACAGATGCATTGTCTATAATGAAGGGATACGAAAACTGATATTTTCCCGGTTACATAGAATTTCAAATATTCAAAATTTAGGGTTTCAACCAAATCACCCTATAAATTTAGGGTCTTATTATTTGAAAAAATTAATTTCATTTACTGCTCCGAATGTGTCTTTATTTTTTCTCTATTTTCAAAACCTGGCAGTAGAGTTTTTGGAACGATGCCTCCATTATTTGGACTGACCAAGGACATTGACCGTACGAAGAAAAAAGCACTTAAGCTTAGGATCGTTTGACTTTTTGCTAAATCCGAATTCGATAATAAGGATCAAAAGACTTCTATGGAAATCTTTTCCATGATTTGGAGGTAATTATTTAAATCTGATTTTATTTTTATATATAGATGTATATAGGTTCATGTTATTTACTCATTGTTATTCAATTAATGTATTGAAATAAAATAAATTGTTGCTAATTACTTTAAAACAGGGAGTACGCATTACTGAGGTTATTAAAAAGATCAACGTAAAATTGTTCGAAAATCGAATAGTTGAAGGTCGCGTTATGCGATTAGAAACTATTACGTAGAGAACAACACCGGCAAGTTCCGCACCACGGTGAGAAAGAGAACATTTCTTAACTATTTATTAAATTATTATTTTTTATACATTTTTTTATCATTCAATTAGTACTACTTTGAATATTTCTATTGGGATTTCAGATTTGAGGTTTTATATTTTGTTTTGGATTTAAGTTGAGGGAGAAGGCATTTTACGCTTCAACAATATTCATGTGATTTAAAATCTGATATTTTCCGGATTTTATATTACCTAACAAAATCGTTCTATTATTATTAACTTTTGTGTTTAGATAATTATTACAAATAATAGTATTTTATGTGAATGTATATTTTGCTTTGGATTTAAGTTGAGGGAGAAAGCATTTTATGCTTAAACAATATTCATGTGATTTAAAATCTGTTATGTTTCGGATTTTATATTACTTAACAAAATCGTTCTATTATTATTATTAACTTTTGTGTTTAGATAACTATTACAAATAATAGTCTTTTATGTGAATGTATATTGCTTCAGTTTTCTTTTACATATTTTACTATAAAATATTAATCTTTAATAGAGTTAACCATTTACAAAAATCTTCAATACAAAATATTGAAGTAGTTTAAAAGATTGTTGCCTAAACTGTATTAATTTTATGTTTTTCAAAATTTTTATCACTATCCTATAATCTAAAGCAGGAATTACTAATCAACCAAAACATACATCAAATAAAATAAATAAATACAATCACTAGAATTATACACAAACACATTCCCATAGCATAATTTAATAAAGTACAGAAAATAAACGCATGCACTAATCATCGTTGATATTAATGCATGCATTAATGTAAAATAAATTAACAGATAATAATTGAGTACACTTTTAAGTTGTGAACGTATGAACTATATTTATGAACGTTGGTCTTTATACAAAATTTTCTAAATTTAAATGATAAAACTGAAATAGTTATTTGAACTTTTTCCATTATATAAATGTTGTTGAAAAATAAAAACTATTAGATATGGACAACTCATCCATATTTCTTAATATACAAGTATTTAAAAAAATAAATAAGAAAAGGCAAGATATTTAAAAGTTGTAGATTTTTTGAACAATAGAACCGTTTTGGATATAAATATAAGGAAATATTTCTTTTTGAAAAGAACAGAAATTATTGGTATTTCTTAATATACAAGTTGTATAAAATCTATAAAATTACTCAATTATTATGTTCCATAATAAATGTAAAAAATATAATAAAAGAGATTCTAAAAATTATTTTTTTAATTTAAATTCCGTCAAAACATTAAATCATATATATTCATTATTAAAAAGTTTGTGAAATAATATATTTAAAATTAGAAAAAATATTTGTTACATTTTGCAGGTTAATCATCTCGGTATGTTAAAAAATTAATTTCTATTATTAAGAATCCTGATAACTGAAGATTCTATTTAGAAGATAAGTAATATGGTTATCTCTAAACTATTAAATATAATTCGTATCTTACCGATTTGCAAAAGATTTGTTTTGATAAAATAATTCTCTGTGTGCCTATAAGATTATCTATAGTTAACCCTAACATCATAAATTTTACTGCCGCGTAGCAGTTCAGTGTAACAGGGTTTACAATTCTTAAAAAAANAAATTGAATATTATTAAGAATATGTCGTACCTGTTTTCCTGTAAATCCTTTAAATTTGCAGTTTAGAAACTACACAAATTAATATTATATTTATATGTTATTAGGTTTTTTGAAAAACTCAAAAGGAATCATATGCATAAATTGTTTTTTGTCTGTTTAAGTGCAGTCGTATGAGTTGTTTTATCCGAGATGTTTGTCTTCGCCAGTTATCTACAACCTGTGATACAGCAATACACAGTTATTATTTAGTTGTACTTTATTTAATATAAATTCTATTTGTATAATGTAAGGATGACATTGTGGTACTTATCTTTTTTCATGCTATGTTTGTTATCCAGAGTACTATGTTCCTTAACCTGCAATATTATTGCAAAAGTTTTAGATTCAACATATACAAATAAATATTACATTATAAATATATAACAAAACATTCAAAAGTATTATGTTCAATTGTTAATTTTTTTAAAAGATATGTCTTCATTCGTGGCATTGTTACACCTACTTAGACCCTGAATTCCATTCAAAGGCATTATCATACTACGATAAGTCATGCCAGGTTTCCAGCCGATAAACTTAGACATATCTTTTAAAAAATTTCCAGTTATAAAAGTATGAATTATATTATGTTCAGAGTTAATTTTTTCACTTATCTTTTTTCGTCTGTTAGTACTCCATTGCATTATCTTGCTTGCTTACTTGCTTTCTTTTCTGAGCAGTAGTTTGCATGAAAGGAAAATATGTTAACATAAACTAAATTAACTAAATAAAAAGAAAGGATATTACAATTTTGAACATAACATACTCAGAGCAAAATATTAATCTGTAAACATACTCAAAGTAGAATGAAAATATTTATATTTTAAAACATAAATAGTTTTATCAAATAGAATATTTTATAAAAACAACCACATTTCAACCTGCCTCATAGATTAATCTTTCAGTGATAACATAATAAATTCCTACTATGTAGATCAAACTGCATGCATAATTTGTATTTTAAAACATAAATAGTTTTATCAGATAGATTGTTGTTTTATAAAAAATAAATCACATTTCAATCTGCCTCATAGATTAATCATTCCATTGATAACGTAATCAATTTCAGGATCCATGTAGATCAAACAACATGCATAATTTATATTTTAAAACATATAAAGTTTTATCAGATAGATTGTTTTATAAAAACAAACCACATTTCAATCTGCCTCATAGATTAATCATTCAGTGATAACATAATCAGTTCTAGGGTCCATGTAGATCAAACGACATGCATAATTTATATTTTAAAACATATAAAGTTTTATCAGATAGATTGTTTTATAAAAACAAACCACATTTCAATCTGCCTCATAGAAACAACATGCATAATTCGATGAGAGAACACACTCCACATGAATAAATAAACATACTCACAGCAAAATGTTAATGTGTTAACATAATAAGAGCATAATGAGAATATTTATATTTCAAAACATAAAAAGTTTTATCAAAAAGATTGTTTTTTAAAAATACACCACGATTTAATATGTCTCATAGATTAATCATTTAGTGATAACATAATCAATTCTTTCCATGTAGATCAAACAACATGCAGATAAATTTCCAAACAATAGCAATTGATTAAACATTGAATATGTAAGCAAGTAACATATAATTATTGCTTATCAGTATAAAAATCCTGAGACCGGAACAATAGATCAAAATAAAGCAAACCCTTCAGATAATTGTACATGCATCAACCTGAACATTTATTCATTCTTTTTCTAAATTTAAAAATAGATAATTAAAAAAATGATAATTTGCAGTAGCGATTTTTAATTAAAAATTGAATAATGTTTAAAAAATATTTTGCATGCGTCATTTGATTTATTTAATTTGTATATCAATCAGAATTTTCATATATAAGTATGCATATAAATGAAATCAGATTTTAAATTGATGCTTTTACTTGTTTAAGATAGAAATTAGTTTGGATCGTTCTTTATCTTTTTTGGGTCTGTGCTTTAGGACTAGAATGTTCGACCGGTTCCATAATCAGCAAACCTTTTTCGGTAAATTGAAACTCGAATGAAATATCATTCAAAATAAACACAAAGATAAATATTAGTATAAAAAAAACCCAATTAGAATGGATCTAACACAATTGACATATTTTCAAACAGATCGATATAATTATTTAATAGATTTAACACAAGAGACTGAATTTGAAACAAATCGACACAGTTTTTTAGTAGATCTAACACCATAGACTGATTTTGAATCAGATCTATACATTTCTTTGAATAAATCTAACACGATAGACTGATTCTGATCCAGATCAAACAATTTTTTGAATAGCTCAATAATAATAGATTGATTTTGTTCAAGATCGATAAAAAATGAACCATAAGTTATATTTGTAAGATTAAAAATGGTTCAAGAACCTATACCTAATCAGAATCCCTGCAACTTTTAAATATGGCATAATTTATTTCGGAGTTCATAGATCTGCAGGGTTTGTGGTAGATTATGGTTTTTATCAAGAAAATCTCACTGTATAGGTTGTTTGATTTCAACCAACTGAACCTATAAGAAATAAAAAGGTATATGTTAAGATGGTGGATTTGGTAATAGAGATTATGTAATAACCTTGGAAAATTATGGGTTTCTGGGGATGAGTGGCGGAGTGAAGCAGAGAGCATTTATGAGAGGAGTGGCGGAGTAGATAGGGTAAGGGTTGAAATGAGGTTGGGGGCCTGATTTTTTAGGGTTATATAGTACTTATACCTAGGGTTATAAGCTGAGGTGTGTTCATGACCGTTGGATTGTTCCTATTAAACCTTGACCGTCTGATTTTGTTGAGTTGGTTTACGGGCTTTGATCCGGGTTTAATATTGGGCTTATCTGAATTCAAGTTGGACTCATAGTATTGGGCTTCTGGGAATTCAATTTGGACTCAAATTAAATTATTATTTGGGTTGGATTTAATCATTTAAATAGGTTGAATTATTAATTCAAGCCCATAAAATATTTATAAATTATTTTTATTTATTTTAAATTTATAGAAATTTTAAAATTAGATTATGATGTTTTTAAATTTAACGATTTTCTTTAAATTAAATCAATTATGTGTTCATTCTATATATTTTATCATATGTGTTTAATTTAAGTATTATATATGGTATAATATACATTTGATTTTTTTGACATCAATCTCTATTACGATAGATTAATTTAATTTAATCTTCTGATTTTATTAATAATAAATTTATTTCGGATTGTTTGTAATTTTTAGAGATACATTACAATATTGTCATATTATTTTGCTTCAAATATGTTATTATAATGAAATTTGTAGATTAAAGTAGGTGGGTAGATATTTATTAAATTACATATAAATTTATATATATGTAATTTATAAGATATTAATATATTATTATTGAATGAATTGTCAATATGACTTAGTTGTAACTTTGTAGATTTAAGTATGTGAGTAAATATTAATTAAGTGTTCTAGGGTGCCCAATCACGAATTGCATCTGAAGGTGGGGACTCCTGTTATGTTATTGAGAAACATAGACCACTCAATGGGATTGTGCAACGGGACGAGATTGGTTGTTACAAGACTTTCCAAGCACGTCCTTGAATGCAAAACTCTAACCAGTGCAAAGGCGGGCGAAAAGGTGTTGTTTCCCCGGATGAGTCTAACGCCTTCTGACGTTAGGATACCTTTCAGGCTTCAACGAAGATAATTTCCGCTCATGATTTTATATGCAATGACTATAAATAAGAGTCAAGGCCAATCTCTCTCAAACGCCGGCCTCCATTTGAAGAATCTCGTGTTTAGTTATGATCAGTTATATGTTGCTGTATCGCGTGTCACCCATCAAAAGGGGTTGAAGATATTAGTTTGTGGTGATGACGAGTTGGGATCGAATATGACAAATAATGTAGTGTACAAAGAAGTATTCAGTAACGTATAATCTTAACGTTCATGTATGTAGTGTGGACTCGATCTATAATTTATGCAATGTGGATCTTTTAGTTATTTCTCTCAGTCTCCATCTATCTATTTATTTATATTTTCAAATAGTAAATAATAATCAAAGTAATATTAATACAACTTGCATTTATATATTTAACTTTCTGCCCTGTGTATCACACGGGTATAACAAAAAAACTAGTAAAAAAGAAAAATGGTAGAGTGAAGTTCGGAAAAAAAGGAAACAAAAAAACAAAAAAAAAACGCAGCAGAGATAGAAATAAGAAAAAGCATGCAGAGAGCCACATCAAAACAGGAAATCACATGCGTACACTTAATTAGTAATATAGGGTGGATACCTACTAATCATAATTATATTTAATTTATATTTTCTTTCAAAAATTATTTTCCAAATCATAATTATACACCTCATTTAATTAAATAAAGAAAAAATCAAACACGATTTCAGCATCAGTTCGGAAAAATTTCCAAATCTCCTTTCCAAAAAAAACCCTAAAATTTGAAGAAATTCAAAGCTTCAAATTCGAAGCCATAGTTGCAGCAGTTCGAAGCCACAAAAACACAAGCAAAATCTTGTAGAATTACAAATCTCACAATCACGTCACAAATTTCGCAGAAACTCGAAATATTGAGTTAAATTACGATGGAGAAGCTACATTAAAGGGAAGGCTGAATAATGGCGGCGGTGAAGTTAATAGGAGAAGAAAATTAAAAAAGAATTGGTGGAAAAATACATTAGAGATCCAACGAAATAAGGTAATTGTTATGATAAAGATTAATTGTTTAAAAAATAAATTAATCGATTCTGAGAATTCTACATCAAAACACATTTTGATTTGTTTCTTCATTCTAAAATTTAAATTGTATTATTTTATGTATATTTCATATTAAGTCGATAATATCAGATTAATTTTTTGTAATTAAGCTTATTGATGTTGATGATTCTAGTTTGCATGTCATTATTTTTTTAAAAACATCATCACGATTATTTCATTGTTGTTTCTTTGTTGTATATTTCCTATTAAATTGATGATTATGAATGAAGTTTGTGAGCTCGTGCTTGTTATTGTTGGTGATTATGCTTTGCAGATGCTTGTTTCAATCTTTTTCTTGTAATTATTTGTATACTATTTCTTCATGTTTACTAACAAAACTGATGTTTCAAATATCCATAATTTATTGTTGTTTCCCTAAGATGTTTCTGCATGCGTTTAAAAGTACTTTTTGCATCTGATATATTCTATTAGTGTAAAATATTTTGGTGTGTTTTGGAATTTATTGTTTCATTTATGTTTACGGTTGGTTTCCAATTTGTTTCATCATGATATAAATGCATGCAGGTGGAACCTATTCCTGTATTAGTGTACCACAATGGGCGGTGGCAACAAAACAAGTCTTACACTAACTTTGAACAATAGGGATACTTGTTCCAAAGGACTGCACATTCACAACTCTAAGAGAACTTTTAAAGGAGCAGATTAAATACCAATTAAAGGAAGTATTGCCATAAATGAAGATTGAAACTGACTTCAATTCCAAATTCTGTATGCAAATAAAGACTAAGGAAGAAGATTGGATGAAATTCCCTATATCAATCGACATCATCGTCAGAAAAGAAAATTTCTTCCTCGCAAATCAAGAGAAACAAGTATATAATAGAATAGAAACATTTTTGAAACAAGCACCTTAGAGAATACAGATTCATGCCAACAACATGGAAACATGAGTGAAACAAACAACAGTATATCGATAGAGATATCGAGAGTTGGTAACATGGACAAAACATTCATCAACTTCATCGACTTTGCCAACATTGTTCGTAGAATCGTGATGGAAGAAATCGGAGTTTTTCAAATTAATGGGCCAAGAAACGAAAAGGATGAAGTTCAAGGTGGGGATGTCTTTAAAGACAGAGATGTGTTAGCGAAATATATGGCCTCGTATGCTTTGAAGAATCACTTCCACTTCAGAGTGAAGAAGTCATGCAAGAGGCAATAAAACATATGGTGTATTGTTGAAGATTGCGATTGGCACTTAAGAGAATCCGCAATACTTGGATGACGAGGTTCATAATCATAAAACGGACAACAACCACACTTGTCCACTAAAAAGGATGAGTGGCAGCAAGAATGCTACTACAAGATTTGTTGCGGATATAAAATCTAAACACCTCAACAACATCAAAATGGTGTACACATTAGCAGATATCATAATGGAAATGACGGACGAGTATAAAGTAACTTTGGGATACAAAAAGGCATGGCGATCAAACGAGAAAGCACTCAAAATGTTGAGAGGGAAGCCAGATGCATCTGATCAAAAGCTACCGACTTACCTCCATATGCTGAAGAAAATGAACCATGTATCAATTAGAGTCATAATAATAACTGAAGACAATGATTTTCTATTCTATTCATGGCTCTGAACACATCAATTAAAAGGATGGAAATACTGCAAGTCGATAATTGTTGTTGGTGGCACATTCTTGAGAGCAAGTTATGGGGGAATATTGTTGTTCGCATGCACACAGGATGCTGATTTGTACATATTTGTGTGTGATTTCTGTATGTTTTTGTGTCTTGTTGTGTGTGCTTTAGTCGGGTTTTAGTCGTATTTTGTCTCGTATTTCCTTATTTTGAATTTTCTTAGCTTTTGTCGTCTTTTTAATACTTTTCGTAGATTTTTATGTTAATTTTCTTTTCTTTATTTTATGACAGTCGATCAAGCCTAGGAATATCCCGAGGATCACAACTGGCTCGATTTGATGAAAACACAACTCGGACCCACGAAGCACAACCATTAATTGACGCATGCATCGACGCACTGTTGACACCGAGTCATCACGCCATCAACACACAACCGATGGGGCTATTTCCAGCATCGGTGTTCAGGCCAATTTTGGCCATTTTGGGAAAAGTGACTATTCTACCTTCATTTCACCCCAATAAATATAACATTTCTTTTTTAGAAAGAAAGTTCTTGAACCCCTTAGGGTTTGACAACCCAAGAGTTCTCCAATTTCGTTTTTCATTTCTTTTCTCCAATTTCGTCATTTCTTCATTTCAGCTTTTAGTTTTTAATAGAATATTTATTTAGCTTAGTTGGGATTTTAGACGTACACTCAATCTTGTTTCGTTTATTTTCTCATTTGAATGATGAAATTCCCCATTGTTCATTTAGTAAGCTTTCATTTCCATTTGTTTTATTATCCTAATTTCTTATTACTTTGATTATGAGTTTTTCTTATGGGTTTGTGATGTTCTTGATTTGTTATGGTCTTCTTGCATTTTTCATGGTTTTAATTTTATATGATTGTTAGTAATTCATATGATTATAATTATTGTTATTCAGCGCTTATTTTCCATTCTTGTGTTATTTGAAGCTTTTTATATTTAATCGTGTTCTTGTTTGCGTTGAGTTTGTGCTATTGGATTGTTTGATGACTGTTGGTTAAAATTCACGGGTCTAGTGCCTAAATGAGTATAGAACCATCAATTGGGATTGTCGGGTGTTTAATCCACAATTTGGGATTGACAAACCCAACTCGTAGATTAAGTGTTCGATGAAATGCCAAATGATCGTGGAGATGATTCTAGACCCTAGACCCCCGTTGTATTAATCTTTTCAAAAACTTTGATTTCATTGCTCGTTATTTAAATCATTGTCTTAGTTATTACAACTTTAAAACCAAAATTGGACCGCATTTTTAGAATAGCTTTTTTGTTATTGTCTTATTCGTGAATCAAACACAAAAATTTACTTTCGATTATTCTTTCTCGAGAGATTCGACTCGAGTTAAACTTACCACTTAAAACTGCTTCATTCTCTTGCGGATACTTTTATTTCAATAAAAAGTAAGTGTAAAAAGTTCGATTCAAAATTTGGCATCGTTTCCGGGGAAGCTAAAAAGGCTGTGATTTTTGTGTTTGCTCTTCATGACCTTTGTTTGTATTTTTTATTTGTTTCATTTGTTTATAGTGTTTGTTTGTGATTTTCTTTTTTATTTATTTTTGTTATTTTCCGCCGGTATGTTTAATATTGTGCATTGAGTGTTGTGTATTCAAGGTACATCCCTTGAGGCCTAAGATTCAATGAGCCATTTCAAAAAAAAAAAGAGAGAATGTCTAATTATCGAAGGTCTCAACTGTATGGTAATCCGTACATTTGTCTTGCCCCTCGATCGGCCATTCCATTGACCCTTGCAATGCGGGAGCACGATCTTGATGATTTTTACTCCGAACAACTCCCGGTTTCCCATGGTCTCCCGAGCAAAGACCCGTTTAAGTTCATCCGCAAGTATGATGCCATCACACAGTCGTTTCCTCTTCAAGTTCTTATGAAGGATGAAGTGAAGATGTGACTCTTCGTGTACACGTTAAAGGATCGGGCAAGGACATGGTTGACAAATATAGATCCCCAAATCCTTATAAATGTGGGAGGAAGTGCACGATCGATTCATGGAGGCATTCTACTCCCCTCAATCCGAACCTCCGAATCATTAATAGATTCCGTCTACAAACCTTAATCCCTATGATCTTTGTTTTGATCGTTATGCCCCAACTTCCAATATCCATAATCCCAACTATAATAATTCATATGCTCCCTCCGCCTCCCCTTTTATTACACAGGATATGACTCGTATGCTCCACCCGACTCTAATTCTTTCTATCCGAGCTACGACTCTTATACTCCTCCCGACTTAATTCCCTACTAACCGAGCTATGAAGAGTATACCCCACATCCTCCTCCCGACCACAACTAACAAATATACTATCATCTCGATGTCCCTTGATAATGATCCTTACTCAGTTATCCGTGATGAGGTGAAGCGGCTTACTTTTGATGAGATGCCGATTTTTAATGTGGTGGAGCCCACCTTGGATGTTGGTAATGTGAGCTTGAATGATCATTTAGGAGAGGTGTGTAAGGAAGTTGAGATTAGGGATTTGGTAGAATACATCACCCCCATCTTCTTTTTGATGAAGTTTTGGACAAGAGTGTAGAGGTGTTGTCGTTGGAGATTCCGGTGGGTGTTGGAAAATTGAGTTTACTTGATCTTTGTGAGGATAATGAAGTGGGGCCAGATTTGGGAGATGTTGAGATGGTCAAGCCTCTTCTTATTACACCTGAAGTTTTGTTCGAACTCAAGTCTGAGATGTTCGATAGTTTGACATTCTCTCTCTCTCTCTCTTTGAAATGGCACGTTGAATCTCAGGCCTCAAGGGATGCGGTTGAGGTACCTTGCATACACAACACTCGACACACAAGATTAAACGTACTGGCGTATAATAACAAAACAAATAAAAAGAATGATCACAAACAAGAACTATGAAAAAACAAAACAAATATAAACACAAACAAAGGTCACGAAGAGAAAACACAAAAATCACAACCTTTAGCTTTCCCCGGCAACAGCGCCAAATCTTGAATTGAACATTTTACACTTACTTTTTTTATTAAAATAAAAGCTCATCCACAAGAAAAAGGAGCAATTGTAAGTGGTAAGAGTGACTCGAGTCGAATCTCTCGAGGAAGACTAATCCGAAGTAATTTTCATGTTTGATTCACGAATGAGAAAATAAGAAAAAGCTATTCTAAACACGCGATCGAATTCTGATTTTTGGAATCATAATATCTAAGACAGCGATTTAGATGGCGAGCAATGAAATCAAAAACTTTGAAAAGATTTATAAAATGGGGGGTCTAGGCAGGGGCGGATTTATAGCTTAGTGTGGGGGGGCCATGGCCTTCCCAATTTTTTTCGAAAATCATACTATCATATGTGATTATTTGATTTAGTTTGTATAATTATAAACGGCCTCCCCAAATTACTTGTGCTTAAGTTGGTGTAGTGGTTAGTATTCCTTTTGTATTGTCAAAATATATGGGTACAAACCCCACCACCCATTAATTCTTTAAGCCTTTTTCTCTTTCATTTTATTTTGTTTTGCCAAAACTTGTCCCCATATTTCTTAAGCTTTTTTCTCTTTCCTTTAATTATTTCAAAAGCTTATTTCTCTTTCATTCTCTTTCATTTTATTTTGTTTTGCCAAAACTTGTCCCCTTATTTCTTAAGCTTTTTTCTCTTTCCTTTCATTATTTCAAAAGCTTATTTCTCTTTCATTTTATTTTGTTTTGCAAAGCTTTCAAATCTCATAGCCCCTTATTTCTTTTTCTCTTTCCTTTTATTTTTTTAGAAAAATTTTGATCCCTATAAATAGCCTCTTATTTCTCAATTCTTTTATTCTTCCCTTTTTTAATAAAGATTTTCAAATCCCTATAGCCCCTTATTTATTTTTTCTTTACCTTTATTTTTTTATAAATATTTTTCAGTGCCTATAGCCCATTATTTCTTTTCTTTTCTTTTATATTATTACGAAAAAATTATTTACGGCCTCCCCAAATATAAAATCCTGGATCCGCCCCTGGGTCTAGGGCTCTAGAAAACGATCAATTGACATTTGATCGAACACTTAGTTTACGAGTTGGGGTTTTCAATTCCAACTTATAGATTAAACACCAGACAATCCCAATTTATGGTTTTAAAATCATCTAGGCACTAGACCTGTGTTTTAACCAACAATCATCAAGCAACGCAGCTATTCAAACTCAATGCAAGCATGCACATAATCAAAGAGACAAAAAGCTAAAAATGAAGCAACAATGGAAAATACATGGTGAATAACAATATATATAATCATATGAGACTATAACAATTATAAAACATAAAATCATGAAAAATGAAAGAAAAACAATTACGAGTCACGAACATACAATCCCAACACGAAAATCTCATGATCAAACATTAAGAAATTAGAATAATAAAATAAGGGAAATGGAAAGCATACTAATTAACAGTGGTGGATTTCATGGTTCCAACTAGAAACTAGATGAATTAGAATAAAGCTTGCGTCCAAAAGCCAAGCAATGCTTAATAATCTAAAATTTACTAATTACTAAAAGCTGGAAAAATTGAAGAAATGAAGAACAACCTTGGGCTTGTCAAACCCTAAGGAGTTCAAGAGCTTTGAAATCTAAGAAGAAAACGGCCTGACCATCGATGCTGGAAAATGGCCTCATCGATGGCGCGTCGATGGGGCGTCGATGCACGCGTCGATCAATGGTTGTTTTTTACGGGTCCGAGTCGTGTTTTCATCAAATCTTGCCAGTTGTGATCCTCGGGAACGCTCTTAGGCTTGATTGACTACCCTAAAATAAAGAGAAGAAAAATAATATAAAAATATATAAAAAGTAAAAGAGAAATACGAAAAATACTAAAAAGATGACAAACGCTACGAAAACACAAAATAAGAAAAAATGGGATAAAATACGACTAAACCCCGACTAAGGCACACATGACAAGACACCAAAAATACACAAAAATCACATACAAGTATGTACAAATCAGATGTGAATGGAAGAATTCTCCTTTTAGATTTTTCAATTGTGGATAGCGAGAATGACAACTCCTGGATATGGTTTTTTTAATTTTAGGAAAGCCTTTTGGACATATAGAGGGGTTGTGCATACTATAAGACAAACACAATTGCATTGTTTCAGTAATAACATAGGTATTTGTTTCATCAATATTTTTATGA
This sequence comes from Phtheirospermum japonicum, assembly GCA_014905375.1. Lineage (NCBI taxonomy): Eukaryota > Viridiplantae > Streptophyta > Magnoliopsida > Lamiales > Orobanchaceae > Phtheirospermum > Phtheirospermum japonicum. Next base: position 81,698 of record BMAC01001019.1, on the reverse strand, counting down.
TATTTCTTGTGCGTTTCCAGTTTGTGATATGTTTCTTGCGTGTTTTCAGTCTATTTCCTACTTGTTTCTAAACAATCAGTGTCTGCATAAAAAATATCAATTATTCAAGTTATTTGTTTCATAGTTGTTTCACTAACTCACTTGATTTTTACAGGTGTATCCTAAAGCAGCTCGAGTAGCATGCATGTACCACCTCCTAAACAATTTGAAAACACACTTCAAAAGGAATGCCATACAATTGGCAGAATACTTTGCAAGCGCGACATAAGCTTGCATGCATGAAGAATTTAAGAAACACATGTATGCCCTCAATATGCTTAATATCATAATTAGACCATACCTTTCAAGCATCAGCTACAACAAATGGGCTTGTATACACTGCTCGAATGAAAGATATTTCACCATGACCTCTAACATTGCAAAATTATTGAATGCCACATATTCTGCAGGACGAGAACTATCGGTAACTACTCTACTAGAGTACTTAAGATCTTTAATTCAAGAGTGGACTTGCAAAACAGACATGAAGCAAGATCAATGTTCATAATGATGGCAAAAATGTTAGAGTAATATCTTACCAAGAACTACACTAGTCCTCTATCATTAGGAATAAGGTTCTAACTAACTTGTTTCTTTTATGTTCTTTATGTTTCTTTTATTTTTCTGCACATGTACGGCGTGTGAATAATGATCAAACATTCAAAGTCAGTGAAGATGTAAATATGTTTATTGTCTACTTGGAAAAAATTTCATGCACATGCGACATGTTTTAGATGGATGAGATTCTTTCTCCACATGACATAACAATATTAAAAAGAAATGAATTTGAATCCTTACAACTACTGTTCAGATTACTCATTAAAGAAATAATATATGCATATTATTGTGAAACGTTTTATCCAATTAGGAATGAATCTACTTGGTTGCTACAAAATAAAATTTGAAATATGGTGGTTTTTCCTCCAGTCGGCATGTAAAATTTGGAAGAACAAAGAAATAAGATAAAAAGCGGAATGAAAGAAATATTTGAAAATGAATTATGAAAAGTGTGGTGTGCCAGGTCATAATAAGGAGACATGCATGAATGCCCCCCCACCCCCACCCCCCCCAAAAGCACGTATTTCATAGTTATTTGCATACTAGTTACATGGTTATTTTTTCTGATTTCATAATTGTTGCACTTGCGAATACTTACCACTTTGTTTCTGGATTATTTTCAGGCTTGATGAGTATATTTCTTTTCTTCTGTGTTGTTTCAAGTTTGATCAATTGATTTTTTTTTCTTGGGGTATTGCCTTTGTTTCTGGATTTTTCATATTGTACGAATTGATTTTTCTTATTGGGGCATTACTTTTATTTCTGGATTTTTCATGTTTGATGAATTGATTTTCTTCATAGGGCATTGCCTTTATTTGTATATACATTTATTTCTTGTCTGTTTCCAGACGGGTTCCTACTTGTTTTTATACCGCTATTAGTTAGGAAAGTGAACCATGTTAAGGCATGGTGATATTTTTCTTGTGTGTTTTTAGTCGGTTTTTTGCTTGTTTCTATACCCTAGTAGTTGGTAAATTGGACCCTATCGAGGCATATGATATATTTCTTGCGTGTTTACGGTCGGTTTCTTGCTTGTTTCTATACTTTAGTAGTTAAGAAAGTGAACCCTGTTGAGGCATGTGATATATTTCGTGCATGTTTCTGGTCGATTTCCTACTTGTTTCTGTACCCTAGTAGTTGAGAAAGTGAACCCTATCCAGGCATGTAATATGTTTCGTGTGTATTTCCAGTCAGTTTTCTGCTTGTTTCTATATCCTAATAGTTGAGAAAGGGAACCCTATCGAGGCATGTGATATGTTTCATGCGTGTTTACGGTTGGTTTCCTGCTTGTTTCTATACCTTAGTAGTTGAGAAATTGAACCCTGTCAAGTCATGTGATATGCTCTACGTGTTTCTATACCATAATAGTTGTGAAAGTGAAACCAGTCAAGTAGACCTAGCTAAATGGAACAAGAACTTAATTAAAATTCGTAACCGGAATCATAAGTCAATGGTTCAAAAATCAATACTCTGGTCAATGGTTCCAAATACGGAGTCGAAACCTACTCTAAAGGTTCTGGTTAAAGTTTAAGGCACTCAAAAATTGTAGAATCGACAATTTTGATTCTATAATGTATATTTTATAATATATTATATTTATAAATAATATTATAAATCATATATTTAATTCAGAATATTATTTAAGATTTAAATAATGTAAGAAAATTAAAAATTAAAAAGAAAGAAAGATAGACGGTTTCCATAAAACCGAAAGAGGAAACCGTGGAGGAACCAGAATTGGAACCGCTGATTCTGATTTTAGAACCAGAACCATAAGGCCATGATTCTGGTTACGGTTTTCCCAGTTTGGAGAACCGGGAACCAGTGGTTCCAGAACCATAAACAACGATTTTAGAACCATCGCATTACCTTTGGTGTTTATATTTATTTCTTGCGTGTTTTCAATCTGTTTCCTGCTTGTTTCGATACCTTAATAGTTGGAAAGTAAACCATGTTAAGGATGTATTATTTTTATAATAATCAATAAGAAATTCAAAGCGTAATACAATAATGTTATTTTTCATACATATCTTTATATATATATATAAATTCACACAACTCAACCTAACTAGATTATTTTTTACAAAAACATAAATCAATGAAAAATGTGAGGCATGCTACTCTGATATTATTTTATGTTTCTTTATTTTTTATAGTTTGTTTCGTACTTATTTCTAAACCCTAAGGATTAGAAGAGTACTTTTTTTATACCCGTGTTGTCTTTCTACAATATCTCCACTTTGTTTCTATATCATAAGTAAAGAAAATTATTTTATTTGGCAACATTACTTCCACCTAGAAAATACAGATATAAAAGGAAAGATGAAAGGAGGAATACACAAAAGGAATTTACAAATTACAAAAAATGCAAACTGAAAACAAAAGCATACCATTAACAACAAGCAAGAACTCATTGTTCATCGAAACTACTGAATAAAAAAATAGATACTACAATTTAAATCCTCATGAAACCAAACACATTATATATTTCCAAATTGTTTCTAACAAGTTTCATACTTGTTTCACATCCCACCATAATGCATACCCCTAAAACACATCATCATAAACCATCGCATTGTTCTATGCAATTACTGCATATTGTGCAAAAATTCTAAAAATAATTATTTAGCTCGGGCCAATGTCAATGACTTTTCAAATTTCTTCAATGCAATCTCGACTTCAGCATCACTGTCTTCATAAATTCCTCCATTTTTATGCTTCGGTTTAACATGTTTGTATAGTAAGTGATTATAACTCAAGCGTTGTTAAATTCTTCCACAAACATTTACCTTCCAGAAATGAAGTATTTTTCATACAATGCAATGAACGCCCCACAATCGCTACACGAGGGG
>BMAC01001019.1:65692-76918 GCA_014905375.1 Phtheirospermum japonicum | reverse complement strand
GAGCCTTCCCCATCAACAACTCGACCTACTTGATCATATGCAACCTTCTTATCTATATCAACATCCAAACTGCCACTATCATGATCTTTTGAAATGCTATCAATGACCAAATTAATATCATTCATTAGCATCTTTACAGACATCTTTGTCACCCTCAGAAACACCACTAGCCTAAAATGAGAAAACAAGATAAATAATTAACAATAATAATAAATAAATAATATTGATACAAAGATTAGAAAGAATATATATATATATATATATATATATATATATATATATATATATATATATATATATATATATATATATATATATATATATATATATATATATACGCACCTCAATTATTTTGCTTGATATCACCAAGCTCAATAAAACTATTCTCGAACTATTGTATCAGATAAATATAAATATTTTTTTGAAAGTCATCAAAATCCTGGGATTGCTTCTCCTGTTTCGAGACCACAAGACTGAGTTGTTTATCAAATACATTAGATGGAGTACTAGTAGAATCAGACCTCATCTTATGTTATGGATGGTAATGAAGCTTATTACTTTCCTTAACATTAGAAAACCTGGCAAGGCCATACCTCGTGAAGTTATCTTAAACACACTACATTTTTACAAATATTTAAGGATCACCCTCAATAGAACATGGTTGATCGTAGTGCGGTGAGGTGACTCAAGTAGGATCTCATGAGAAATACTAATCAAAGACGGTTTTTGTGTTTAATTCAATAAGAAAATTAAGGAAAGGCTATGCTAAACACAGGATCAATTTTCGAGTTTTGAGTTCTGAACAACTAAGATGAGATTTTAAATGATGAGAAATGAAACTGAAGACTTTGAAAAGATTAATAAAATGAGGGCCTAGGGTTCTAAACTCGTCTCCATATCAATTGGTAATTTATCAAACACTTAATCAATAAACCGGGGTTGTTTATCCCAACTCTCAATTAAACACTTAATAATTACCAATTACCAGTTCTAAACTCATTTAAACCTTAGGCACATAAATTATAACCTACAATCATCCAGAAATATGATAATTTAAACTAAGAACAATCTGAACATAGTTAACCCACTAAGAAATCCATAATCCAACAAGCCATAATAAAAGCAAGAAAATAGAACATCAAAATATAACAAATGCAATAGAGGGAAAATCAATTCAAAATTATTTCAAATAAGTCAAACAAGCTACTCTTTTTCATCTAGAAACCTAAAAGGTATTCTACACTACAAGTCAACTACATGCTCAAAATGGCTAAACTCATTTGCTTATTCACTATCACCTTCATCTAACATCCCAAAACAGGAAACAAACTTCATAGATGAACAAGAACAAGCTTTGAAGAGAAAATGAGGATTCACTAAAAACACAAAGTAAGAAATCAATATCCAAGTAACACATTACTCATGAAATCAATTACTACAATCTATCCATGAACTCTACAAAAGAACAAATAAAAGAGCAGAACTAGAATTAATTACCCACAAGAATGGATTATCCAAAATTGAACAAAAAGTCATACAATAAACTTGGGTCTTCATCCACAATCCAAGAAGTGTAAAGAAGTCCAAATTTTATTTCTAAAACTTGAAAAAAAAATAAAAAATGAGTGATGAGAGTTAGACATGAGAGGATGAGCATTGGACATCAAGAGATGGGGATATAACCAATGATATGAGGATGTGTGGTGAGGTTATAGGGTGAAATGAGTGCAAAAAACTCATTTATGGGCCAAAAAGGGCGACTTGGATAGGGATGGAAACTTTGGCCCGGCTGCCCTTGACCTGGCCCGTACCATTTGGGGCGCCCCGCACCGTGCCCCACGGCGGGATGGATCCGGGTACCAATTCTGCCCCGTACAATTTTTTTATATATATATTGTTTATATTTATATATATATATATACTATATATATATATATATATATATATATATAATTTATATGATTATTTATATTTTTATACACTTAATATTATATTTTAACATTTATGCATTGATAATTATATTTTATTTTTATAAATATATACATTAATAAAATAAAAGATAAATAAACTTACAAATAAGCTAATAAATGTATAATAAACTTATAAATTTATCCTATTTTTTGACCTCACTTGTATTTGTTTTTTCTATCTGTATACGTTGTAAGTAAGTGTGTGGGGATTAAATTCTCTTTTTTTGTCATTACTACGGAACTAGTTAAGTTACCCATGTGATGCACGAAGCATGACATGATGGATATTAATAAGAAAAATTATACATTTTAAATAAAAATAATAATTATTATGTAATGGGATACAATGAGAAAACATATATAAAATTATATATTATGAAGTACTTCTTTCTACACTACATTTTTGTCTAGTTATACGTAAAACTTTTATACCCGTACACTAATATCTTAAATCCTTTCAATTTGTGACTCATGAAACAATCACGTAGAGTTGGTCAGGGATTGAAAATTACACTTATTTATAGTCATGGCATATGGAACCATAAGAGGAAGCTAGCATTAGGTAAACTTGAATGGTATTCTCATATATGAAGGAGTAAGTGACATTCATGGAATCAACACCTTATGTCCAGAATCAGCTCATATAAGAATCGCGCATTCGAGTACCCGCGTGCTAAGTTTCATAATCATTAATCGAGTACTGTCACACAATATATCTGAGTGGTCTATGTTTGTGAATAACATAACCGGGGTCCATACTTTTGAACACACTTTGTGATTAGGGACACTAGGACATTTGATCCCATTTAAGATTTATGGAGTGTGCAAATCATGCAAGAAGTCTAATTATTGCATGTGTTGTCCGAACTTAAACATATATGTGGCCTTCAGATATGTATAAAAATGTCATGCATTCATTTATAAACTCGACAACATCCATAATTGTTGCCAATATAGCTCTTTTCTTCAAGTATGTTGGATCATCGGTTGCGTCTTTAGATGTTGGATAAGTATTATCAATAATAGTTGCAATTGGATTTCTAGCGCATTCAAGCAAAATATCTTCAGGAATATCAATAGTAGCACAACCATCATTGGTGCCCCCGATCATTCCATCTCCAATACTTGCTATAAACTCAAAGAATTTAACCAAATCTGGATGCTCTTTGAATTCATCGAGACTTTGTAGACGTATGTTCTTAGTGATCCTCAAAACCTTAATATCTTTCCATAATCCGAAGGCACTAAAAGTGTCATTTACAATATCCTATCGACTTCCCTTAAGCGCAATAGACAATATTTGTCGAAAGTCGCCACCGAAAACTACAATTTTCCCTCCAAATGGGTTTCGTTCATTCAACGAGTCGATAGAATATATTTTAAAGTCTCGTTTGCAGCTTCAAAGTAATATTTGTTCATCACTGGGGCTTCACCCCATATTATGTATCTATAATGAATAACCCATTCACGGTTGATCTATATTAAAGGATGACCCTTTATTTGAACTTACAAGAATAACAAACCGTGAATGTATAGTTATATCATCGATCATAAATTTACTAAATAGATTTTGAATTATTAAGGAATAAATATATTCCATTCATTATTTGATTGTATCTTGATTTATTCCTAGATTAGTGCCTTTTTACACTCTTCCTAAATTATAATAGGTCAACACTTTGTAATTATATATCTCTGTTGATATTCTAAATATTAATTAGAAAATACAGTTCATTATTTTCAACACTTCTATATGGTATCAAGAGAGAAACGGTCCTAACTCCTTCCCATTTCTTCCGCTGCAAATTCCGTTCGTGCACAGATCCGATGGCACCGTCTTCTGTTACGACGACCACCAGCGAGTCCTCCGCCGTCCCTGCTATCGTTCCCCTCTCTGCACGCCACGATCTCCCTATCAAATTAACGCACAAGAACTTCACCCTTTTGGCGTGCTCATCTCATTGCCTTGTTACGCGGACATAACCTGCTCGGATTCATTGATGGGTCACGCCCATGTCCGGCTAAGGCCGCCGATGGCTCTAATCTGACCATCATTGAAGCGTGGGTTCAACAAGACTAGCTTCTTCTCGCCACTATCTTCGGCTCCCTTACGGCGGAGATACTTCCCTTGGTTTCATCCGCCTCCACCGCTGCGGAGGCATGGGGTATTCTTACTCGTCTCTGTATGAGTAAATCGCGTTCTCGCGTAAACAACCTCAAGAGTGATCTATTTCGGGTGCAAATAAAAGATCGCTCCATCACTGAATTCTTGCATCATGTTAAAGGTATGGCTGACGAGCTCTCACTCATTGACGAGCCCATCAAACCCGATGACTTAACCCTATTTATCATCAACGGACTTGGCCCGGAGTATGCCTCCATTGTTGGCCCGATTAGGGCTCGTGATACTCCTCTTCTGTTCGAGGAATTGCATGACCTTATGTGTGCACATGAGTCCTCGCTACGATCGTCGGAGGCGGCTGCTACTTCGATTGTAGCCACTGCTAACACCGCTCGCACTGGTGGTGGCGGAGGCTGATCGACGAATTCTCGACATGCTGTTTCAGAATCCGTCTTCGCAAGAGTACGGAGCCGGTTGTAGGGCGGCGAGTTCTTCCCGAGTCGTGTCTCTCGAGGATGGATGTTGTCGGCTTATCAGTTTCTTATTTGCTCTTATCGTCGATTGAAATTTAACTAATCTAAACTAAGAAAGCAGTAGTCATTGATTTGGTTTGAGTTTTCATAACTAAACTTAAATTGAAATAGAAGTTTTAAAAGCATTAAAATGTGGAAAGGAAATTAAAACTTATTTAAAAACGATTAATCTAAACTAGCTAACTAAGAAAGCTTATAATTTGAATCAAGAAAAAGGAGGGAAAATTAAAGTCTTATAATTTGAAAAAGTCAACAACATTAATTTAACAAAACTCAAATTTTAAGAAGGAAGGTTTTATAAAGCTTCTAAAAACTTAAAAAATTGATCTAAGCAATTAAACAACTTAAAAGCACAAGTTCAAAAGTTAGAAAGCTATAAAATGAAAATGGAAGTTTTGAAGAGCAAAATAACAACTAAACTATAATTCAAGCATCAACACAAGATTAAAAGAAATAACATGAAACCAAAACTAGATTAATAGAAAGATATTACAAAACTCTTGATTCAACCAAAGCTTCCAATGGAAAGTTCAAATCTCAACAATGGAAATGGCAACTTGAAGGATTCTTCACAAAAGAAATGCCAAACAAAAGCTTCAACAACTAGCTAATGAAGATCTAACACTTAACTAAACTAGAACTAATTAACTACTAATTAATATGCGTTTTAGAAAGCAACAAATGAAAAAGGAAAAGCTTGGGAGCGAAATCTCTGAAAACAGAGATCTGCTGGGAGTTGATATCTGAAATGAGGTGACGTTCCTCCTTTTTCAACCACGCAGGGGCAAAATTGTCCAGAAGCAGTGAAAATCTGCTTTTCAGTCGATCGACTGAAAAGGAGTCGATCGATAGTTAGTCGATCGGTCAAGTCGGCGGTCGATCGACTGCGTCGTCCAAAACGGCCAAAGTCCCTGGAATGCAGTCGATTTTGGGAGTTCAGTCGATCGACTAGAAAGGCAGTCGATCGACTGAACTTCCAGTCGGTCGATTGGATTGCTGCACCGGCTCGATTTCTCGTTCATTTTACGTCCGCCAGTTTATTGAGCCTCGTTCGTTGCGCTTCCTTGCTTGTCCGTCCATTCCCGAGTCGAGTGAAAACGATCCCAAACGAGCGTGGGCCCCGCTTGGACGTCCTACGGCCAAGAGAAAAAACGAAAGAGTGAAAAACTACGAAAACTACTAATAAAAACGTACAAAAACTAATAAAACCTAGAAATAACAAAAAACGGCCAACTCGACTCCTAAAAAACCTAAAAGCAAGCGAAACACACGCAACGTGATAAAAAACGGTAACAAAAATATGTACAAAAATATGCAAATCAACCACCCCACACTTAGAATGGCTGCTTGTCCTCAAGCAGAACTAGCGTAAAATTACAAAACTACCCCCGACCACCCCTAAACTAATGCACAAAAGTTAAATTGAGATGACGTACACTACGTTGCTTGTTAGCTTTGGCTAAAAGGACGACAATGTGCTTTGTTAAGGAAATTTAGATCGACTTCCGAACCCTAAAAGAACTTTAAGCAATTCACCAAGTCGATCCCCCCGTCCTTGCCCCGGCTAAGGTCTATCCACGCTCGAACCATTAATCGGCTCCCTACTAGCCAAGATCATTTACACCTCTCTTTACAAATATATACTAAAAATCAGAAAAAAGGAAAAACGTGCTACTCAACATCTTCAAGGATTTATAATGTATCCTTGTTTATTCGTTTTTTTTTGTTTTTGTTTTTGTTTTTTTTCCTTTTTGTTTTTGTTTTTGGTACCACAGACGTAAGGTACTTAAATAGCAAATAAAAAAAATGAAAATACGAAGCTTTCAATGACTCCGATCATTCGTTGCTACTAGCAACTTACAAAATTCTCGATCGAGCACGTGGAGCAAATGACGACTCCAAATTACATAACAAAAGCCCAGAGTGTGTCAACCGAAGCCAAGAGAATATAAACCAAACACAACAAGGCATCAATGAAGAACATGGGGGCATTGACAGAACACAATCTGGCATCGATAAATCAGAAGAGGGTATCAACAAAGCTCAAGAGGGAGGCCACAATGCCTCACAAACTTTCGATGACTGGACCACTGAGACTATCAATGCTATTGATAAGATTTTAGAAGTAATTGCAAGGAGTGATGAGTTTCGAAATTCCACAACTAGTATGCCTAATTACAAATTAGGTATCTCTGAAGATGACGAGGATGATAATGAACTGCCCCGAGATTGTGGTAATCAAGCAAATGTTGGTTGTTAATCTGAAAAAGTCCCTTCTATGCCTGTTGATGTACAACCAAGAGGTGTAACCGTTGATGAGCAACTTAAGAACATTACCCAGCCTGAGAATGCCACTAACTCCCCTTCAGCTGTAGAAAATGTTCAAGGTGTACAACTTGTTCCAATGAGACGATCTAAGAGATTAAGACCAGAGGATGAGCTATTAGAAAGGAGAGAAGTTAGTAGCAAATTGGAACCACCATTCAAGATAAGGGGAACAAATATATTGAAGAAGTTGAATGGAAATCAAAAAATGGTTGCAAACTGGTTTTTGAAGAATGTTGACGCTGAACAGTAAGTTATATATACTTTTCTATTTCTTTAATAGTGTTTATAAGAAGTTTTTACTAGTATATATACGGTTATTATCTATCTTTTATCTGCATATTTTTTTAATGCATTTGTTCTTGTAATACAGGAGTGAAGTTATTTTCAAAAGGAATAATTTTTTTGTTTCAAGAGATGTATTACAAAGCTTAAGGGCAGGTGAACAAGTGAATAGTCGTGTATTGGATTTATGGTCTGGGTCTTTAAATGACAATGATAAGTTGAAAGGTTGGGGGTCTCCAAGTAGATTTTTTGCAAGCATTGCCCCTTGTAACAAGGTTAGAAATACTTAATTTACATATCATATTTTTTTTTTTATTATTATACATAATATTCTTATGCAATTTACATGTGCAAATACTTTTTGTTGGTGTTGATATCAAAGAAAAGAAATATCAGATGTTTACTGATCGAAGAACTCTTAGCACTCTAAGAAATCTTCTCCGCAATAGTACGGAGTCGATTGTAGAGCGGTAAGTTTTCTCGAGTCGTGTCTTTGAGCCGAACTTTTGTGTTCCTTTCAAAATTAAATTCCGGTTAACAAATGCGCGTCTACGTTTTGAAAGGGTTTTAGTTCGCCCGCAAGAGAACGGGGTCACTTGTAGACTGATGAGTCAACTCGGGTCGATCTCTCGAGAAATGGGAATCGGTTTTAATGATGGTTATTATACTAATATCATAATTTTATCTAAAAACACACGGTCAAATGGGGTTTTATTTTTGAAAAGATTCAGTTTTGCTAAGTAAAATAAGAACTCCTTGTCTCGAGGGTGTCAACCTCTTAACAAGAGACTAAAATAGCAAAAAGGTATTTAACCTAGTAAGAGCTTTTCCTAAATAGACAAACCACCATAAACATGAAAATTCCTCAGTTATAACAATCCTAATGATTCAACATATAGAATAACACCAACGGATAACAAACGTAATTACATAAAATTCACCCTTCAATAAGCTAATACTCAGAATATCCAAAGTAATCGTTCACCGTAGTTCTATCAATATCAAATATAATAACATGATTCTCAAACACTCAAAGTTCTTATTCCAAATCACCAACACTTGAACATCTATCTAACAAAACATTATCTATTCAAATCATCAATTGTTCATGATCAAAATCAAACCAAACTACTCTAAGAATGATTAAGAATACGAGTTCAGAAGTTACTAGTCGTCGAACTAGATTCAACGAGTGATGATGACGATCCACAAATTACTCTGAATTAAACGGCATAGAGTCCTCGGGTTTGTCACGAACCCAGCACCTTAGCCACGAACGAGAATTGCTACAAATCGAACCTTGATACGGCGCTGCACAAATTTATCTAGAGGTATGAGAGATGTGTCAAATCTCTTAAAATTTGAGTGTTCTTTGTGTATCTACCCCTCTCTTCCAGCCTCCGGGACTGAATTTTTTGAACCCTAGCCGCATCTCCATTTTAAACATATTTTAAGCCATTTCGTAACTGAAAATTCCCAGAAATCTGCATTCGTAATGCTCTTGTCAGACCGGTCATACGCCTTGTCCGATCGGACGAAAGATACTGTACTCGAGTCCGCTCGGTGCGCCAGCTTCCCGGTCGGTGTGCATGTTAACAGTTGCACCGATCGGTATACATGAGCTATCCGATCGGTGTGTGTCCTTTTGGGCTACTTGTGAGTGTCTCTCCTTCAATCTTCGTGCTTTGAATCCACCGGACACTCTAGCTGTATGAGAAAATCACAGAATTATTCTCGTTTGGACCAAATATTGATCAATAGGTCGGAAAATCAAGTAAAGAGATGAAAAACGCAAAATGATGCAATTCAACTCATTTTTAACCCGAAAAAGAAAATAAAAAGACTAAAATAAGACTCAATTATGTACAGATTCGTAACAAAAACGTACGAATCAACCACCCCATGCTTAATTGGTTTGTTCGTCCTCGAACAAACGAAAGAATCAAAATCAAAAGAAGTGACAAAGGTAAGAGCTCAGAGTCATGTTGTGCATATAGTTTATTTTTGCAATTATAAACACTTTTGTCGAAAGCCATGAAGCTAACTCGTATTATTGTTTCACCTTGAAATCTAAAGGATGCGTCCTCTCAAAAGGGGAATATATAATGGTGGACACTAGGTCACCGACCAGTCAGTTCTGGAAATTCGAAATTTGCACATTCAACCAGCCGTAGCACCTGAAAATACTCTACCCAACGAATAACTACAAATATATACATTAAAGTATAAAAATATACAAGAAGAGATTGGGTTACCTCCCAAGAAGTGCAACGTTTAACATCTTATGATTGACGATACCTCAGACGTGCATCAACTCTCTTGAGGTGGATCATTGAGAATCAGTACTTCGTGATCTTTCTGCGAGATAGGTCCCCCATGATACCTTTTCACACGATGGCCATTGACTTGGAAAGTGGAGTTGCTCTTTTCATCAAGCAAAGTCACGGCTCCATATTCGTTTATGTCGGTAATCAAGAACGGACCGCTCCATTTTGATCTCAATTTCCCAGGGAGTAGTTTGAAGCGAGAGTTAAAGAGCAAAGCTAACTTACCGACTTCCAAGATTTTGGGGACAAGTTTTTTATCATATGTTTCCTTCATTTTCCATTTGCCCGTCCATGCTGTTTCATATGAGTCGTTGCGAATCTCTTCCAGTTCGATTAGCTCAAGTTTCCTATACCCTATGGCCTCATCCAAATCAAGGTTCAATGTTCAAATTGCCCACTCCGCTCGATGCTCCAATTCGACGGGTAGGTGGCATGCTTTTCCATAAACCAACCAAAATGGGCTCATGCCCAACACCGTTTTGTAGGCTGTACGGTAAGTCCACAGTGCATCAATTAGCTTCGATGCCTAGTCCTTACGGTTCGGTTTGACGATTTCTTCTAAGATACCCTTGATCTGTCGGTTGCTCGTCTCTACTTGTCCCGAGGTTTGTGGATGATAAGGGATTGCCACCTTGTGATGCACCCCGTACTTGCTCAACAGTCGATTAAAGGCCCTATTGCAGAAGTGGCTCCCCCCGTCGCTTATAATCGCTCTCGGCATTCCGAATCGGCTAAAGATATTCTCCTGAATGAATTTGAGGACGATCTCGGAGTTAGCTCTCCTTGTGGGAATTGCCTCCACCCATTTTGACACGTAATCAACACTACAAAAAAACAGCAAATTTCCGAGGGATTTTCCGAGGGAACGAAATTCCCTCAGAATTTTCCGAGGGAACACAGAGGGAAATAAAAATCCCTTTCTTCCGAGGGAATTAAGTTCCCTCGGAAAATCCCTCGGAAATCAGGGCGCCAAATGTTCCCGCCATGTTTACCGAACGAAAAACCGAGGGATGACCGACGGGTGGTTTTCCGAGGGAAGTAGTCCCTCGGAAAACCGAGGGATATTAGATTCCCTCGGTTTCATTTATTATTTTTTTAAAAAAAATAATTAAATTTTCGAGGGAATATATTTTCCCTCGAAATTATTCCGAGGGATAACGGATTCCCTCGGAATTATTCCGAGGGAAATTGTATTCCCTCGCAATTTAATTAATTTTTTTTAAACTATATTCGATAGTAATATAGTGGCACATGATCAAGTGGTATTAGAATACGGAGCGAGAAATACTATCATTTGGCATGGAGAACTTAATTCATCGTAATCGGTGCTCCATTTTGCTATGATTATTATTGTGGCTAAACTAGGGCCTAGGCTTACAAAAAACAGGGAAAAGAAAAATAAAAAAATAAATAAAAAAAGAGAGAAATAGGGCCTAGGATTTTTTTCTATTTTGTTATTTTCCCTCGGAAGTTTTCAATTTCCGAGGGAATAAAATCCCTCGGAAATAAAAAAATTCCGAGGGAATGTTCCCTCGGATTTCCCTCGGATTTCCGAGGGATTGTCCGGTAATGGTTCCGAGGGAAACAATCCTTCGGATTCCTCGGTTTTGTAATTCCGAGGGATTTATTTCCCTCGGAACCGATTTCCGAGGAGGGTTTTTTCG
>BMAC01001019.1:0-31589 GCA_014905375.1 Phtheirospermum japonicum | reverse complement strand
TACTGCAAATAATTAACTCATGAACTAATTAACGTCGGTTTTTCAGGAACCGCCGTGAGTACTTGTTAATTCACGGCGCTTTCTTAGAAACCGCCGTTAATTAGTTCAAGTTTAACGTTGGTTTTCATAAAACTGCCGTAAATGTACTACTCTACGGCGGTTTTATGAAAGCGGCCGTTAAATGACCGATTTAACGGCGATTTTTTGGAAAACTGCCGTTAATCAACTGCCTTTGTATCCTGTTTCTGCAGTAGTGTTCATCGCAAATTCGAACGCCAAATGCAAGATTATGGACTAGAAGAGGGTCGTAGAAGATGTCTTGAGGATGATGTCGTCAACGTAGAGAAGAAGATAAGCTTGATCTTTATCGTGTTTGTAAATAAACAAGGAGTGATCGGATTTGCTGTGAAAGAAACCTATGGTGGCCACAAAATCTACAAATCGTTGATACTAGGCCTGAGGTGCTTGTTTGAGACCGTAAAGAGACTTCTTCAAGAGACACACGTAGTCTGGATATTTTGAGTTTCCGAAACCCAATGGTTGGTGCATGTATACTGTTTCATGAAGTTTGCCGCGAAGAAATGCATTCTTTACATCCAATTGATGAATTTGACAAGACTGACAAATGGCGATGCTATGAACAGTAGGAATTGTAGTGGGATTCACCACTGGGCTAAAAGTTTCATCACAATCCACGCCAACTCGCTAAGACCTGCCATCACCTACAAGACGAGCTTTATATCGCTCAAAAGAACCATCAGAAATCTTTTTGTGATGGAAAATCCACATAGAACGAGTAATATTCACATTTGATGGGTGTTTATGTTAAGAGTAACACAACCAAATATAAAACCAAAAATTAACAGGAGAACCGCAATCAAATAGCAGAAAACGAGTAGGAAAAAGTGCTTAACTTTTATTGCCAAAAAATCAGATCGGATCAGCCTTGGCCGGGTCCTTTTACAAGTGTTCAATATTAGATTACAAGCTTTCTCTCTCTAAAGCTCTCTATCTTTTTCTCTCTAAACAATTGGGAATCCCTTCTCTCTCTCTTGGAGAGGCTATTTATAGTTTTCTATCGAAACCCTAATCGTACACCTGTCATTCTCCTATTGGTCCTCCAAAAAATCTACTCTCGTATCCACCGCCTCAATGCCGACCTCAGACATTTTTCCGCCGACTTAAGGCCGAACTCGAATATCTCTCAACCCGAATTTACCCGGACTCGTCAGTAAAATATCACAGTTAGACCTGTTGAAACCGCCAACTAGTTAGAAATGAGATAGCCCAGATGTTGCATTCTTCAGAGGAGCTCATCCTGTTCGGCGGGATACRTGAGCTCAGCAGCTCGACATCGCTCTGCTCGGCGCCTCCGGGCGAGATCTTTCAGCGGGTGCACGGAGGGGTTGGCATCGATGGTGAAATTCTGCTCGGCAATGGGGGCCGAGCTGGGCAGATCGGCACCATTCTGCTTGGCTCCCTTGGCGCGGGCACTCGGCAGGTGCGCGGAGAGGTTGGCGCCCGGGGCGAATGTCTGCTCGGCAGCTCGGCAAGGTTCTGCTCGGCTCCTTTGGCGCGGGCTCTCGGCAGGTGTTGGTCCATTTGGCAGTTCTGCTCGGCACTCCTGGCGTGGGCACTCGGCAGGCCGTGCTGGTCAGCTGGGCGAGTCTGTTCGGCACTCCTGGCGCGAGCACTCGGCCGACCGTGCTAGTCAGTTCGGCCAGCATGTGCGCGGTACTCGCCTACTCGGCGTGGCTGCTCAGCACAGGACGCAAGTCATCCATCCTGTTCGGCATCACCCATCTCAGCACCGTCGGCATTAAGCCACCCTTCCTGGTCGGTTTAACCCGTTCGGCTCGGATCCACCTCCATGGAATACCGACCATCAACAAGCCCCTGAGCATGGAGTCGGACACGTGTGGTCGAGTTCGGGCTCATCGAACCTTGGCCGTCCATGGAAGTCGAGCCGTCTTGTGCACGGGATGCCTTGTCCCTTCAGCCTGGTCCCACCTGCAGTTTGACCATCTCGTGTTCCGTGACGGAAGCTTTTTCAGGTACTTTGTGTAATCTTTGGCAGGTTCGTCCTTTTGTACTTTGGAATCTTGCATGTGAATGTTTCTTGGATTCTTGTGGCTTGTGATTGATCCCCCCTCATTATTACGAGAACTTTAAAGTTCCATTTCTCCTCTCTTTCTACATTTTCACTCTTTCTCCATTTTCATTCTGCAATTTCTTCTTTCTCCAGCCTCTTGTTTTTCCAGATCACATTTTCATTGAAAGAAACTCTCTTGTGCTCTAACTTCGTGACACCCTGTTCGGCCCATTTCATACTATCCTTGTTCAGTTCTTCTCGGGTTCTTCTTAGTCAAAGGTAATTTTCTTCTTTTCCTTTTTGATTCCTCTCTATATCTTATAGCCCG
Source organism: Phtheirospermum japonicum (assembly GCA_014905375.1). NCBI lineage: Eukaryota > Viridiplantae > Streptophyta > Magnoliopsida > Lamiales > Orobanchaceae > Phtheirospermum > Phtheirospermum japonicum. Next base: position 29,169 of record BMAC01001019.1, on the reverse strand, counting down.
GGTTATTCCCCGGATAGTTCCCGAGGGTATGAGGGGGACAGCCAGGGCGGCGACCAGCATATCTTTCCCTCGGGCCCGTACCCCGGGTCTGGATTCGACCAATACGGTAGTTTTGGCACTGGGGAGATTTTTGGTCAAGGGAGACCCTTCTCCTTCGAACAATTTCCAAATGAGGATTTTGGTGGTTATTCTCAGTTCGGGCATTCTCAATCCTTCGGGCCTGGTGGTCAATTTGGGCAGGGTTGCCATTTTGGGCCCAGGAGTGGGCCTTTTCCCGAATCACAACGTGGCATGGACAACCATTCTGGTGGTGGCATGGCCGGTGTTTCAGCTCGAACGCCGAGTTTGAGTCCAGATCAGACCGGTGCCGCCAGTGAGGATTTTGGGGTTGGTCTAGCCGATCTGGAGCCCCTAGACGACCTCTCTGGCCCGTACGAAGAGGATATTCAACGACCTTCTGGGGCCAAGAAATCTCAAAAGCCCAAGGTCGCGGTGAGGCCAATGTCTCCCGAGACCCTTGCTTTTTGGTCGGACCAGCCGAGTGAGCGTACCCCAGTCGGTCACTGGAAAAGACCTCCCCCCCGCGAGTGGGACGACCGGATGCTTAAGATAGCTGTGGAGCAGAGTGAGATGGTCGAAAACAACTTGGTCATGTATCGAAACGAGTACGGAGTGCCCGGGTCGGTTCACCTCTTCCTTCCTTATGACGCCGAGCAGATTCACTGCCCGCCAGTCTTATGTACCACCATGTTTTATGATAGTTTGCGTTTTGGTGTCTCTTTCCCGCTTCCCCGGCTCCTAACGGACATTTTAAACGATTTAGGACTCCCCCTTTTTCAGCTCCATCCCCTGGCCGTGGCTCGAATTTTGGGTCTATTTGTACTTTTTAACCTCAATGGTTGGCCAGCCCCCACTTTCGAAGAGCTCCGATGGCTCTATGTTTTCAAAGCTGCGGGAGGGGCTAACTCGGGTTTTTATTATAACTCGGTTCGGTCTGGCACCTTTAAAAACCTTGTGAATGGGTTCCCTGACTCTCTTCACGACTGGAGTACCGCTGGTTCTATGTCGGGGGGGGACTGGCAAGAGAGGAACTTCGACGGCTCATACTACTCTCCCCCCAATTCTTTTACGAAATTCGGTTAGTGCAGCGTCAACCTTTTCTCCTTTATTTCGATCTAATCCTTATTGTTTGTTCCTCTTTTCAGCAAACCCGAGACCGGTAGGCCCCAACTCAGAATTTCTTGCTCGTCTATTCACAATCTTGGATTCCGATCCGGAGCAGAGGAATTACAGAGTATTGCTTACGAAGGCCAAGCTTCGAAGGGCCGGACTCAGGGACTCATCTCTTCGTTCTCATCTCGGACCTACTATTCCTGGTGAGTTCAATAACTTTATTCTGTACTTTGTAATTGAGGTTTCGTTCATTTTGCTCGGCATTTTCTATAAAGAGATGTCATTTTGTATGTTTGCGTCCGTGTTGATTTTCTTTGCCGGACTGAGCTCATTAGTTCGGCATTGTTCTGCTCGCAGGGCCACCTACTGCTTTTGGCATTGGCGCCCGAGCTAATTTGTTTAGCCGAGCTGAGCTCGTCTGCCCAGCAGTTCGGTGGTATTTCTGCTCGGCAGGGGCGTTTTGCCATTTCGGCGCCGACTCTCGTGCCGGTTTTTGCCGCCGAGCCGAGCTCGGTAGCTCGGCGATATTTCTGCTCGGCATGGGTGCTCGATGCTTTTGGCATCAACGCCCATGCCAATTTGTGTCGTCGAGCCGAACTCGGTTGCTTGATAGCTCGGCCTTTTTCTGTTCGGTGTTGTTACGTCTGTATAGATTGCAGTTTTTATTTGTATTCTCCTGAGTTCCTCATTTTGTGCTTGTAGTGTTCTATCCTTACCTCGATCGAACCATGCCTCTTTCTGCACTTGATCAGGCTGCTAAGTTTCTGGAATTGAACACCAAGAAGACGGCGAAGAAACTGGCGGCTGGTGGCGGCAAGAGGAAGAAGAAGGCCAGCTTGTCGACTCCATCTGCTCCTCCTGAGTCTTTCCCCGCTCCTCAGGTCGGTGAAGGGATCTCTCACCAGGAGACCATTGCTGTTGATCACAAGGAGGTTGTGTATGGAGGTCCTCGCCCTCCATCAGTTCCTCACGTGTATGACTATTTGGGGTGTTATGCTCCTACTGCGACTGGCGGATCGGTTGGGGGGTACCCCTTCTCTGAGTTCTCAGACAGTGTTGCTCACAATTGGGGGTCGAGTTTGGACAGCTGGGTTTTCGGCTTCGACGCAGATAGCCAATTGGGGTTCTCGGAGGTGATCCTTTGCCGAGCCTTTGCCTCGATGAAGCTAGCTCGGCGAGGCTTCTCCGACCTCCGKAAGGATCATGCTCGTCTGCAGCGGGACTTTGCTGCCTTTCAAGCGACGCACACTCAATGCACGGACCTGATGCTTGATCGTGACTCCTGGATGGCGAGGGCTAAGAAAGTGGAGCAGTCCATCGAAGCGGCGTTGGGCGCGACTCAACGGACTTTGTCTGACATGGACAACTTGAAGGCCCAGCATGCCAAGCTGGTTCAACGTCACGCCGATCTAGTCAGTGCTCGCTCTCAAGAGGTGGAGGAGGCATTTTCCAGGGGGAAAGCTATTGGTGTTGAAGTGGGAAGAACTGCCGGCGTCGAAGAGTACAAGACTGAGACTCTAGGGCCGATGATGAGTGCCTCATATCTTTCCACCATGCAGGAGGCCCTCCGGATGTTGAAGGAAGGGGCTTCTATTTCTGAGCTTGAGAAGCACATTGCTGAGAAGATGGTTGAGTATGGCATGGGGGGTGATGAGGACATGGATGCCGACGACGAGGAGCAGGAAGAAGATGATGAGGAGGATGGTGGGAACTGATGTGTTTCCCTGATATTTTCTGTACTTTTATGGCTTGTCACTTTTGGGCGGCCGACCTCTATGTTCCTGAATAATTTCTTATTTGAACTTGAATTGGCTTGTTCTGGACAACTTTTCCTTTTCAATGGTTTGGTACTTAGTTTATTTTCGTTTGCTTTCCTTTAATGGTTTTGATGATCTAAACATGTATGCATGTTGCCTTTTTTTTTTGTTTTACTCCAAACTCAAATTCAAAATGTTGAGTTCGGTAATTTGAGCTCGGAAGCTTTCTGAGCTCGGCATTTTTTCTCCAAACTCAAACTTGGAATGTCGAGCTCGACATTTTTGAGCTCGGTCATTTTTGAGAACTTGTTCTCTTTTGCGTGGCGAGTCCATTTTGAGTTTTGGCTCTTTTTGAGCTCGGCATGTTGAGCTCGGGATTTTGAGATCCTGCTCTTTTTCACGTGTCGAGTCAATTTTGAGTTTCGACTCTTTTTGAGCTCGGCACGTTGAGCTTGGATTTTTTGCGATCCTGCTCTTTTTCACGTGTCGAGTCAATTTTGAGTTTCGACTCTTTTTGAGCTCGGCACGTTGAGCTCGGATTCTCGCTTTACTCTTAGCGGGCAAAGTGTTAATGGGGTTTCCGTGAATGAGATCGACCTAATGAGGTCGGACTATCTCCCCGTTTGGTTTTAGGGCTTGCGAGCCCCTTGTTTTGTCAATCTGTGTTCTTGATAAGTAATGAGAACTTAAAGTTTTATTGATAATATTTTTTGAGGTATACAACATTCCAAGGGTTGGAAATTTCTTTCCGTCTAAGAATTCTAGATGGTAAGCCCCGTGTTGGAGGATTTCTGATATCTTGAATGGTCCCTCCCATTTTGGTTTGAGGGAGCCTTGGTTTGGTCCGAAAACGCGTTTGAGAACCAGGTCACCAACTTCGAGGTTTCTGGCCTTCACTTTTGAGTTGTAGTAACGTTCGCTTCTTTGCTTGTAGATGGCGTTCTTCAGTTCGGCATCTACTCTTCTTTCTTCAAGGAGGTCGAGTGCAGTTCGGCAGGCCGTGTGGTTTTTCTCTTCCTCGAAATGTGCTACTCGGTAGGAAGGTGTGCCGATCTCAACCGGTATAACCGCTTCTGACCCGAAGGCCAGCGAAAAGGGAGTTTCGTCGGTAGATGAGCATTGCGTTGTTCTGTATGACCATAAGACGCCAGGTAGCTCCTCTGGCCAGCTACCTTTCAGATCTTCCAACTTCTTTTTCAGCGTATACTTGAGGATCTTGTTGACCGCCTCGACCTGTCCATTCGATTGGGGGTGGTATGGTGTGGAGAAATTGTTTTTGATGTTCAGCTCCCCACAAAATACCTTAAATATCTTGTTGTCGAACTGCTTGCCATTGTCAGATACTATTGAGAGTGGCACTCCAAATCTACATATGATTGATTTCCAGATGAAATTGATGATCTTCTGGTCCGTAATAGTTGCCAATGGTTCGGCTTCTGCCTATTTGGTAAAGTAATCCACTGCCACTACCACGTATCTCACTCCTCCTTTGCCCTTCGGTAACAGACCAATCAGGTCTATTCCCCATTTAGCTAATGGGCAAGGCGAGTATATGGAGTTGAGGGTTTCTGCAGGAGAATTGATCTGGGGCGCGAACACTTGGCATTCTTCGCATTTTCTGACCTTCTCTATCGCGTCCTTTTTTAAGGTCGGCCAATAATATCCTTGTCGGATGAGCTTGTGAGCTAATGATTGTCCTCCAGCGTGGTTTCCATAGATGCCCTCATGTACTTCTCTCAGCGCATATTCCACGTCTTGTTCATTTAAGCAGCGGAGTAAGGGGATGGAATATCCTCTCTTGTACAATAGCCCATCCACGATGGTGAACCGAGCTGACTTTGTTCGTATTGATCGTGCTTCAGCTCGGTCTTCTGGGAGTACCCCTTCGTTTAAGTAAAGTAGGAATGGTTTCATCCAGCTTTCCCTTCGGTTCTGAATTTCGCCGTTCTGGTCAGCTTGACTAGCCGAGTAAGCAGCGGCGCCATCAAGCGCTGTTGTTGAATGGTGGCTGACTGTCACTGTATCCAGCTCCTCAACGCCCAAACTGGATGCTAGATTGGCTAAGGAGTCTGTTGGGACATTATCGTTTCTTGATACATGGACGACCTCAGCTTCAAGTTCAGCTAGGCGTGCTTTTTTGAGTTCTAGATATAACGCCATTCTAGGCTCCTTGGTCTCATATTCTCCGTTGATCTGATTCACCACTAGTTGGGAGTCACTCTGTATTTTTAAATTCCTGATCCCCATTGAGGCAGCTGCTTCCAGACCGGCAAGGAGGGCTTCGTACTCGGCTTCATTATTAGTCAGTGGGAACTGGAAATGTACGGCTGAGCAGAAAGGTTTCTTTTCAGGACTTACTAATACGATTTCAGCTCCAGCTCGTCCAGTCGTTGACGACCCATCGATGTACATGCACCACTGCTCGGTTTCTGCGGGAACTGGCTCGACTGCCGGAGTGAACTCAGCTATGAAGTCGGCTAGGGCTTGCCCCTTAATGGCTGTTCTTGGTTCATATGTTATGTCAAATTGTCCGAGCTCTACTGCCCATTTGATCATCCTTCCTGAAGCGTCAGGGCGGTGCATGATCTGTTTCAACGGGAAGCTCGTCAGTACAACTATTCTGTGTTCCAAGAATTATGGGCGTAACTTTCGTGAAAAGGTGACAAGGGCGAATGCTAGCTTTTCCATGGCTGTGTATCTCAGCTCGGCGTCATGCAAGGCGTGGCTCGTGTAATATACCGGGTGTTACCCGTGTTCGTCAGTTCGGACGAGTGCCGAGCTGACCGCCGCCACTGAGACAGCTAAGTAGAGATACAAATGCTCTTCCTTTGTTGGTTTTTGTAAGTTCGGAACACTTGTCATGCATTTCTTCAGTTCTTCGAAGGCTGCTTGGCACTCCTCAGTCCATTTAAAAGCCTTGTTTTTCTTGATTGCTTCGAAAAAAGGTTTGCACTTGTCAGTAGACCTGGATATAAAACGATTCAGGGCGGCCATTTAACCGGTTAAGCTCTGTACTTGTTTTATGCTTCTGGGCGGTTGTAACTCAGTTATAGCTCGGATTCTATCTGGGTTGGCTTCAATGCCTCTCTGGCTTACCATATAGCCTAAAAATTTTCCTGAGCTGACTCCAAATGAGCATTTCTTTGTGTTTAACATCATTCGGTAAACATGCAAAACTGAAAACATTTTATTCAGATCATCAATGTGATCGGTTGAGTACAAGGATTTGACGAGCATGTCGTCTACATAAACTTCCATAGTTTTTCCTATCATACTAGCAAACATCTTATTAACTAGGCGCTGATAGGTAGCCCCAGCATTTTAAGGCCGAAAGGCATCATGGTGTAGCAGTAGAGTCCTCTCGCCGAGTAGAATGATGTGTGCTTTTGGTCGTCCGGGTGCATTGGGATCTATTTGTAACCTGAGTAGGCGTCCATAAAGCTCATCAGCTCGTGTCCCGCAGTCGCATCCACCATGTAGTAAATGTGGGGGAGTGGGTAGCTGTCCTTGGGGCAAGCCCTGTTGAGATCTAAAAAATCGATACATAGCCGCCACTGGCCTGTTTGCTTCTTTATGAGAACAGGGTTGGCTACCCAAACCGGGTATCTGACCTCGCGGATGAACTTATTGTCAAGGAGCTTCACAACCTCTAACTCCAGCGCTTCATATCGATCCGGGCTGAGCTTTCTCCTCTTCTGAATCACTGACCTGACATTTTTGTCTATGTTAAGTTTGTGGCAAGCTTGCTCTGGGTCGATGCCCTGCATATCAGCGTGTGTCCAGGCGAAGACGTCTTGATTTGCTTTCAGAAAGCTTATCAGCTCAGACCTGATGGGCTCCTTGAGGTCATGTCCAACCCGAACTTGTTTGTTAGGGTCAAGTTCATCGAGCGATACCCAATCTAGCTCCTCCACAGGCTCAGCGTGGGTAGCCTTTCTCTTCAAGTTTGGCTTTCGTGGATCTAGTTCGTCCTCAACAGTTTTCAGGTCATCTCCGATCTTCAGATTGGCATTCTCTGATCGGTAATTGACGTTTTCAAGCTCCCACACTGGTTCTTTCCCCGGGCGCCGACCTCAGTCCCTGCTCAGGTTGGCGTCTTCCTACTCGGTAGGCTTGAAATCGGTTTTTTCAACTTGCGTTTTCAGTTCTTTGTTCTGTTCAGAATTGTTGAGCTCGGTGTTTTCTGTTCGGCATTGATGCCCAGAGAGCTCCTTTCACGCCTTTTCCTTGCTCTGTTTGGTATGGCCGAGCTTGGCATCATTGCTGGTGTCTTTATCGGAGCACGGTCTTTTCTCCATTTATCCTTCCGTGAGCTCGGCAGCCTTTTCTGAGCTCAGCACACCCTTGTTTCTCAGCTCTTCATTTGCTTCCTTGCTTGTTTCTTTGCTTACTTCCATCGTCTCGACCATGTTGATTTGTTTTGGCCTGATCGACCAACTACACTCCCTAGCAGCTACTTGATCTCCTCGGTGTTCGCATTCACCTAGGATGCCTGGAAATTTGATCGAGTAGTGATAGACTGACATCGTGCCTCTGAGGTTGTAAAGAGATGGCCTGCCAATGAGGGCGTTGTAATCGCTCGGGGCATCAATCACCTTGAAGGTTGTGAGGATGGTCCTTTTCTCTTCTCTAGTGCCGAACTCCACAGATAGTCTTACTTGGAAAAGAGTCTGCACATAGCCGCCGCTGATCCCTCTGATCCTATCCTCGCACGGCTCAATGTACTCCTTTGGCACCCTCATCCTTCGAAAAGCTGGCAGGTAGATTATGCTTGCGTATGCTCCAGGGTCTACAAGGACTCGATGAGTTCGAATTCCAAGGATGGCCATGGTGATAACGAGGGCGTCCGAGTGGGGATGGTCCAGCGGGGCTGCATCTAAGTCATAAAAAGTAAAGGATGACACAAGCTTGTCCTCTTCCTCAGGTTGGTCATCAAAATGAAAGACGTCAGATCTCATGAATTTTGTTTTTTGAATCGAGTTCCTAGCGTCTCTGATCAGGATTTTCCTCTTTCTGTTTGAAATTTCTTCCTAAGCTCGGCTCGTATTGATAAAAGTTAGAATTTCTCGTGGTGCTCCAGTTCCGGCTTGTGGGGGTGGGGGCGGTTGATTATTTCCTCTTCGTTCTTGTCTGGTTTGGTGATTTTTTGAGAATGGCAGTAGGTTCCGATCATCGCAGACTTTGATCAGGGCACGAACCAAATCGTGGCATTCTTCTGTGTTGTGTACGATCGATCCGTGGTACCTACAGAATCTCTTTTTGTCCAGCAAAGAAGGGTCTTTCTTGATCGGCCGAGCTGGAGGAAGAATATCCAGGTCTTTGATCCGTTCAAAAATTGTGGCCGCTGCCATCGAGTAGACCTCGTTGTACTCTGTGAGGAGGTCTGTGTGTTTGTCCTGTAGGAGTTTTTTGGACATGATTGCTTGAGAGCTTGGATTTTTGTCAACTTGACGGGCTGATTTGTGATGCTGTGGGAAGGAAATTACTGGAGCTGACATGTTCTGCTCGGCTGCGATTTGTGACGCGGCCAGAGCGAGGAATTCTTAGATGGTTTGCGGGTCCTACTGGTTATTTACCCATTTGAAGAAGGAGTTGTCCGACAATCCGTTCTGAGCTAGGATGATCAAGGCTTCGTCGCCGCACGACTGAGATTCTGAGACTTGCTTCGTGAACCTGGCTATGTATCTCTTCAGCGACTCATTTGGCTGCTGTACTATGGTAGCAATAGCTCTCTTAGGTGCGACGGTGGCCTTAGAAACCATAAAGTGTCCTCGGAATAAGGACCTCAGCTGTGGCCATGAACAGATTGAGTGGCGCGGAAGCGACCGGTACCACCTTAAAGGGACTTCATCCAATGTCATGTAAAACATTCGGCACCTATAAGTGTCAGACGCGCCAAGCATGTCCATGTAGTTCTGGTAATGACTCAGGTGCGAATCGAGGTCGCTGCTCCCCTTGTATAAAGAAATTGGAGGGATCTTCAATTTTCCCTTCAGTGGTTCAGAGAGGATCTGGGTAGATAGGGGAGACTCGTCGTCACATGCCGAGCTGGTCAACGCTGGTCGCGGAATCGGGTATGTGGGCCAAAGCGGGGGAGTGATTTGCTTGGCCTCCAGCTCGGCGATTCTCTGTTTTAGATATTTTAGCTCTTCCGACTCCTCATTTGGCTTACGCGGAATGCTCATGGCCACACTCTTACTGTTAGCCGATTTTGCCGGGTGGTCTTCCTGTACTTTGCTAGCTGGCTTTCTGAGCCGGGCAAAGACGTTCTGGGGGGAGGAGAATGTGAGACGACGCGCAATGGGAGGCCTCTCAGGCCTGCTCTTAGCATTCAGATCGGTTTCCTCCTCTAGCCTTCTTTTGCCATTTTTCTTTGCCGCCTCTCGGGCTGGGTCTGACTCCGCTTGCCCTTCCTGAAGGTCAGCGTTCTTGTGGTTGCCAACCAGAGCTTCTGGCGTCAAGATCGATCTTGKTGCRTTCTTCATCATCTCKTCAAATTRCTTAMCAAAAGRCGGGTGCTGCATGAARYATCTTACTTMCTCCYGGRCGAGCTCATTTYGACCCGATTGCACCGTCCTCTCCTGACGCTCCTTACCAGGATTCCTTCTTGAACTTTCTGAAGGATCCATATTGATTAGTGGGATGAACAGAAATTCCTCCTTTTTTCTTTACCAAACTCAAATGTGACGAAGAGCTGGGGTTCGTTCCTCACAAAAAATGAAAAAATCGGGCAGAAAACAGAAGATGAAAATTGAAGAGCTGATTGAGCACGTGGGACTGTAGATCACAAAGGACCTTCTTCTAGCGCCATTTTGTTTATGTTAAGAGTAACACAACCAAATATAAAACCAAAAATTAACAGGAGAACCGCAATCAAATAGCAGAAAATGAGTAGGAAAAAGTGCTTAACTTTTATTCCCAAAAAATCAGATTGGATCGGCCTTGGCCGGGTCCTTTTACAAGTGCTCAATATTAGATTACAAGCTTTCTCTCTCTAAAGCTCTCTATATTTTTCTCTCTAAACAATTGGGAATCCCTTCTCTCTCTCTTGGAGAGGCTATTTATAGTTTTCTATCGAAACCCTAATCATACACCTGTCATTCTCATATTGGTCCTCCAAAATATCTACTCTCGTATCCACCGCCTCAATGCCGACCTCAGACATTTTTCCGCCGACTTAAGGCCGTACTCGGATATCTCTCAACCCGAATTTACCCGGTCTCATCAGTTAAATATCTCAGTTAGACCTAATGAAACCGCCAACTAGTTGGAAATGAGATAGCCCAGATGTTGCATTCTTCAGAGGAGCTCATCCTAATCGGCGGGATACCCGAGCTCAGCAGATCGACATCGCTCTGCTCGGCGCCTCCGGGCGAGAGCTTTCGGCGGGTGCGCGGAGGGGTTGGCGTCGATGGTGAAATTCTGCTCGGCAATGGGGGCCGAGCTGGGCAGATCGGCACCATTCTGCTCGGCTCCCTTGGCGCGGGCACTCGGCAGGTGCACGGAGAGGTTGATGCCCGCGGCGAATGTCTGCTCGGCATGGTGCCGAGCTCGGCAGCTCGGCAAGGTTCTGCTCGGCTCCTTTGGCACGGGCTCTCGGCAGGTGTTGGTCCATTTGGCAGTTCTGCTCGGCACTCCTGGCGCTGGCACTCGGCAGGCCGTGCTGGTCAGTTGGGCGAGTCTGTTCGGCACTCCTGGCGCGAGCACTCGGCCGAGCGTGCTAGTCAGTTCAGCCAGCATGTGCGCGGTACTCGCCTACTCGGCGTGGCTGCTCGGCACAGGACGCAGTTCATCCATCCTGTTCGGCATCACCCATATCGGCACCGTCGGCATTAAGCCACCCTTCCTGTTCAGTTTAACCCGTTCGGCTCGGATCCATCTCCAGGGAATACCGACCATCAACAATGGGCGTGGACTAAATCCCACGTATCAATATTAATAAATACAGTAAATTCATCGTTCATTTCGGTTTTCCAATTTACGTCAAATAAGGCTGCCTTGGGGTTACATGGAATGGGTGATGAGGTGGTTGAGGTGTGGAGATTAAATTGTCTCTTCGGGCAGACTATGCCATGCATTCTGCGTGTGGTGATGGTGCGAATGGATTGGGTCGGCTGAGCTGGTGGATTTAGGATTTTGAGATGGGCTGGAGGTTCAATGTGGTTTATAGAGTTTTGCCCAACAGTGGAAGAGTTTTGGGTGGACGTTACACCTTGATTCGTGAGTGGAGAAGTATCCGGAAGTTGAGTCTGGCCCATGTAAGGGGGCCTAACAGCTGAAGAGTGTGGACTGTGAGTTGGTAGTTGTCCATCGGGAGATGAGACATGTCCAGCGGGCTGATTAGGCGGATTTGGAGACTTATTTGCTTGGGGAAATTCTGCATGGGCCTTGGATTGAGGGTGGATTGGGCTGTCCAGAAAAGAGTAAGATTGGGGAGTAGGAACTGTTTCAGCAAACGGGAAGCGTGTTCCGTCAAAGACAACGTGTCGAGAGATAATTATTTTCTTTGCCGAGATGTCATAAAATTTGTATCCTCTATGGCTGGGTGGATATCCCAAGAAGACACACGGGGTGGACCGAGCTTGAAAGTTGTTTATGGTTTGGGAAGGATGTAGAGGAAAGCATAAACAACCAAAGACGCGCAAGTGAGTGTAGGATGGTGTGCGACGATATAAAACTTCAGTTGGGGAATTATTTTTCAGAAGTTTGTGAGGTATAATATTTAAGAGATACGTAGCCATTTGCAAAGCGTGATGCCAAAAGCTAGGTGGTGTGGACGAGTGAACTAGAAGTGTGCGCATCACATTATTTATAGCGCGGATTTTTCTCTCGGCCTTCCCATTTTGTGGGGAGGTGTATGGGCACGAAAAACGAAATTCGAGACCATGTTTTTGGCAAAAAAATTGAAAGTTATGATTGGAAAACTCAGTCCCATTATCACACTGGAACGCTTTTATTTTTCTCTCAAATTGATTATGTATAAGTTTGCTGAATGCCGCGAAGGCGGGAAACGTTTGAGACTTTTTACCTATGGGAAAAGTCCATAAAAAATCACTGTAATCATCAAGAAAAAACACATAATATTTATGACCTGCAGAACTTAATATGGGAGACGTCCATAAATCACTATGAACAATATCGAAAGGTTAAATAGTGCATGAATTAGAAGAATAAAATGGTAGTCTTACATGTTTACCAAAAACACATGACTGACAAACACTAGTATCCGAAATGGGCTTACACTTGATAGTGTTTTTATTAGTAAGGGAATTTAAGATTAATGGTCCTGGGTGGCCTAGATGATTATGCCAGAGCGAGGGAGACAAAATGACAAATGTTGAGGGTTGGATGGCTTGATGACGTGAAGTAATGGGGTAGAGATCGCCATTGTTATTACACCTCATTATAGTCCTCCCAGTTTGAATATCCTTCACAGAGAATCCAAAAGGGTCAAATTCAACACTTACATTATTATCAATTGTAAAGCGACGAACTGAAATGAGGTTTTTAATTAGTTTAGGGGCATGAAGTACATTTGTTAAACGCAATGGGGTTAATGGTGAGGGGAGTACTTTTTGGCCGTAACCATGAATGGGGATTTCGTGACCACTACCAAAAACGATTTTTTTTACGTTTGCTCAAATTAAAATAAGACGTAAGATTACCTTCCTTGCCCATCATATGTGAAGTAGCACCCGTGTCCATGTACCAGCCATTATCTGGGGGACTTAAGTTCATTGTATGGAATGCTTTCTCCAAATTCATCGGCTAAAGTTGCGTGTTATGCGCCTGTTGGGGACGGCTACCCAATATGCCGGACTGCCGTGATGGAGTTGGAGAACGAGCCCATCCACTGGTAGGATATGGGCATGCAGGAGGGTTCCATTGTTGAGCCCATGGGTTGGCCCAAGGTGGATAGGACTGGAACTGTGATCCTTGTTGATTGGCCAAGTGTTCTGCGGAGATTGGTTGCGCTGCCCACCGTGACCCCGTCAATTTCCTCTGCTGCGGTTTGAGGTTTGACCGCGATTTGAATAATTGCGTTTATTTGGTTGCTGGCGGGATACGCTATTATTTCAGTTGAAGGTTTGGTGTGGCGATTCTGGTCCGTGCTCGGTTGAGCGACTAGGGCCTGTTGTGGAGGGTTTGAGCGTGCTGCAGCCTCTGTTTGTCCCGCCTTGCGTGTTTCTTCCAATAGAAGACATGAACGGGCGACGTAAAATTCCGGCAAGGGATCCATTTGAGACACATTGGAGGCAACCGTATCATAATTCTCATTTAAACCGTTGATAAGACGAAGAACTAACCGGTGGTCGGACACCGGAGCATCGACATTGGGCAGTTGATCCGCCAAGTTCTTGAGTTCTTGACAATAAGAGGAGATATCGGAAAAATCATTAAGACACGTGGTTGTAAACTTGGTCTCCAGAGCGAAGGCTCGCACATTTTTGTTGTTTAAAAATATGCCTGTAATCCGGTCCCATTGATCTTTGGCAGTTGAGTCCTTTTTTAATATTGTTATGAGAAGGTCAGGAGCAATTGTACCATAAATCCAAGTGAGGACGATGACTTCGAGACGATTCCATAATTCATTGTCGAAATCTGGTTCCTTCTCGCGCTCCGAGAGTGGTTTGGACGGAACAATGTGTTCATAATTTAGCCCATGAGTCGTAGTGGCCCTTTTCTGATTCAAGACGAATGGGGACGGAATTCTTTATGTTGGAGACGGCAAGTGCCGGATGGAATTTGTTTGATTTTGCCATGGCAGTGTGAGGGTTGAAAAAAAAAAGAAGAAATCAGAGAGAGGAAGACGCTAAAGGTGTTTTGGAAAATACTGCTGATACCATGAAGGAAATCGTTCCGTGCCTTTCTTATTATTGTGATGTAAATATATATATATACATGCTTGGTCAAACTTTCTAACTATCTTTAGCTATAATTAAGGAATAACATAATTACAAAAATATTTACCAACAATAGCTAACTATAATTACGGGATAGTTTATAGTATAACAGAATTCATTAATAATATTTAGTTACATACTCCAATTATTGCAAACATATCATAATTTATCTATACAAAATATTTAAATCTCAAAAATAAATCATTTCAAATTATATTATTAATACAATTTATTTAATTATTCTCATAAATAAGTTTTTTTAATTAATATTATTTCATATGTAATTTATCTTTTAATTAAAATAATTAATTTAGATTTTTTCCTACTAATTATATATGACTTATTTATATTTTTATATTTGGAGTATAAAAAAATTGTTGAATTAGACAAAATATAATAAAAGAAAACTATAAAGTTAGGCTAAATATAATAAAAAGAAAATATTAAATTAGGCAAGATACAATAAAGGACAATATTAAATTAGATATATATTAGGCTCGAATGACATATAAGTAAAAACACCAAAAAAATTTATTATCCAAGTGAAGCATACGAAACAGACACATATATTGGAAAGATTTTGCATTAATATATACTTGTTTAACACCCGTGTATTACACGAGACTTATCACAAGATAAATATAAAAACATTTATGATAATTACTAAATTTTGAATCTAAAATAAAAAAATTAAAATAATGTATTCTCAACCCGTGCCTTGTACATGTCTAATCTATTTCTTAATTATTATAAATAATAAATAATTTTGTCTTTGATGCTTAAATTTAATTCATTAATAATCTTAGTTATATACTTACCAAAATTCAAAAGGCTTCACATTTTAAACTCGTGTCTAATATCTATTTTTATTAATTATTAGTAGTAAATTATTTATATATTAATGTTTAGAATAAGCTCGTTAATAATTGTTAATTACATATTTTGAGATATTCAAAAGATGCATACTCTCAACCCATATCTCATTGTACTGATGTCTAATAAATGTTTGTTAATTATTAGTATATAATTTAATATTTTTATGTTTAGATTGAATACATTACTAATATTTAGTTACATACTTAGATTATTGTTAATAACTGATATTTTACCTATATAGAATATTTGAAACTCCAAAAATAAAATTATTTTAAATTATATTATCAATAAAACTTATTTAATTATTATCATAATAAAGTTTTTTTTTAATTAAAATTATTTCATATGTAGTTTTTCATTTAATTAAAATAACTAATTTGATCTTATCTACTAATTATGTATGACTTATTTATATTTTTATATTAGGAAAATCAAAGGAAAGTACTGAACAAGGAAAAGTATAATAACAGAATTAAATTAGGTAAGATACAATAAAAAGAAAAGTATTAAATTAGGTAAATATTAGGCTCAGATGACACATAAGCAAACGAAGGACCAGAATTTTTTATTTGCCAAACGAAGCATACGAATATATATATATATATATATATTAGTTCAACAAACGTGTATTAAACGAGATTTATAAAAAATAAAATATAAAAAATATTTGTTAAAATTGCAAATTAGATTTAAAATAAAAAATTGAAATGATGTGTTTTCAACCCGTGCCTAGTTCAATTTATTCATTATTATAATTATTAATTACTATTATATTTTAATATTTAGATTATATTCGTTAATAATAATATTTGTATACTTATAAAAATTTAAAAGATGTCACATTTCAACCCGTCTCTAATCTATATTAATTAGTTATTATTAGTTCATTTTATATTTTTATGTTTAGATTAATTTTGTTAATAATTATAGTTACTTACTTTGAAATTCTCAAAAGGTGTCATACTCTAACGCCTTCTCGCATTGTGCCATTGTCTATAAATATTAATTAGTTATTATTATTATATAATTTTATTTTTTATATTTATATTTAATTCATTACTAATATTGAGTTACATACGTCAACTATTGTAAAATATCATAATTTACCTATACAGAATATTTAAAATTTTAAAAATAAATAATTTAAGCTTTTATTATAAAAATAATTTATTTAATTATTTTCATAAATAAGTTTTTTCTTTTGTAATTAAAATTAGTTCATATATTTTTTGTCTTTTAATTAAAATAATTAGTTTAGATATTTTTCTACTAATCATACATGATTTATTTATATTTTTATATTAGGAGTATAATTGAAAATTATTGAATTAGACAAAATATAATAAAAGAAAACTATTAATTAGGCTAAATATAATAAAAAGAAAATATTAAATTAGGCTAGATACAATAAAATAAAATGTTAAAAAATATACATATTAGGCTCGGATGACACATAAGCAACCGAAGCACCAAAAACTTTTATTACCTAAGCGAGAAATATGAAGCAGACACATAAATTAGGAAGACTTTGCATTAATACATGTTTAACACACGTGCATGGTTCTGAAAATTGGACCGGACCGGCCGGTTCGACCGGTACAACCGGTCACCGGTCACCACACAGGTCCGATTTTCATGTGCAAACCGCCAGAGTCAAAAACCGGTCATGAACCGGTTGGACCGATGAACCTGTGACAGGTTCAACCGGTTTTTTTGATTGTTTTGGGTTTTTTTTTTGCTTTCTAATTTTTATATTAAATAAAAAATTGACTTTTTATATTAAAAATTGACGGGGTCTTATTTTTTTTATTTGGAGTACAAATAAATACAAATTATGATGGTTAATTTTATTTTATTTTGAAGTTGTTGGACTTGGAGTGATTATATTAGAATTGAACTATTTTATTTAATTTTTTTCATTATATTTTCAACTACATTTTTCTATGTTGTATTGTGGTTGATAAATTCATATTTATTCATATAGACTCTTTAAATTAAATTTTAAAATATTTTATAATCATATATTTTATTAATCTAATTTATTATATTTATTTATAACATATTTAATAGTGGTATATATATATAAAATCGGTTCGACCACGGTTGGACCTGTGAACCACTGAACCTGTAGCTTTACCGGTTCGATGACCGGTTCGGTTTTCAGAAAAATGCACACGTGTATTACACGTGACTTATCAAAAGATAAATATAAAAGTATTTGTGATAATTAATGAATCTTAAATCTAAAATAAAAAATTAAAATAATGTATTCTCAACCCGTGCCTTGTACATGTGTAATCTATTTGTTAATTATTATAAATATTAAATAATTTTGTATTTGATGTTTAAATTAAATTTATTAATAATAATCTTAGTTACATACTTACAAAAGTTCAAAAGGCGTCACATTCTAAACTCGTGTCTAATATCTATTTTATTAATTATTATTATTATTAAATCATTTTATATATTAATGCTTAGAATAAATTCGTTAATAATTATTAGTTACATACTTTAAGATATTCAAAAGATGTCATACTATCAATCTGTATCGGATTGTATTAGTGTCTAATCAATGTTTAATAATTATGAGTATATAATTTAATATTTTTATGTTTAGATTGAATACATTACTAATATTTAGTACATACTTAGATTATTGTAAATAACTCATATTTTACCTATATAGAATATTTGAAACTGCTAAAATAAGATTATTTTAAATTCTATTACCAATAAAACTTATTTAATTTTTTCATAATAAAGTTTTTTTTTGTAATTAAAACTATTTCATATGTTGTTTGTCTTTTAAATAAAATAACTAATTTAGATATTATCAACTAATTATATACGACTTTTGTATATTTTTATATTACGAGAATCAAATGAAAGTATGAATAAGGAAAAATATAATAAAAGAACTAAATTAGATGAGACAATAAAAAGAAAAGTATTAGGCTCGGATGACACATAAGCAAATGAAGCACCAAAATTTTTTATTTGTCAAACGAAGCATACGAAGCAGACACATAGATTTTGCTTGTGATTTTTAATTCTTTATTTTGAAAAATAAATATTCAATCACATTAAAAGAGGGAGAGAGAGAGAGATTAATAATCCTTCTTATTACTCTGTAATGTCACTCTCTTATATTTCTAATCTCTCCCTCAAAATTTATTCTCAATTTTTTCATACAATTTGCAACTTTTGGGTCAATCACACAAACACTAAGAAAATTAGAATATAAACCCTCTCAATTGTTGCACAATTAGTAGTAACTTGTTTCAATTCAACCCCATAAGAATCAACCAATTATAATTCCAAAACAGACAAAAGTAATCAAAGTTAGCCAAATTAAAAGTATCCTCAATTGCTGTTGTAGCCAAAAGAGAGGTGGCTGGTGGTAAAACTGCAACACTCCTTTTTTCAGAACTGCTATATTTCCTGTAAATGCCCTTCAAGTTCTGCTCAGGGGCCTTAAGATGTAATTTAACCAGAAGACAAGATTTACTTGAAAATCTTCATTTACATGAGCTCTTGTTCTGAGAAACCAGTGTGCATTTGACGTGTTTCATTCCAAACGAGGGCTTTGTTTAAACTGCATCTTGCTACATAGACTACTGAGGCAGCATAATCTTTGATGGACAGTAAATGAGAGTTTCATTATTCATCATTTCCAGCCCAGCATGAAAATAGATCATGTTTTCCACCTATAAAAATCAACAATATTTAAATCAAGTTAGTATTTTCATTATTTGGCATCAAAATTAGGGTTAATTACAAAAAATCCCTTCGAATTAAGTCGCTGTCTTTCAAATTTGCAAATGCACCCTCGATTTGTTTTCATTTTAAGAATTACACCCTTATTAAGAAAATGCAAATCTTAAGGGGGTACTTGTATTTTCAAAGACAATTGGGTTTTCCGTAATTAAGAAAGATCTCAAGGGCCTAAACACTCAGGAACTAAATCAAGGGAAATGGATCGAGTCAGAAATTAAGTCTGATTAAAAAAACCATAGCTATCTATCATAATTATAAATACACCCTTGATATCTGTTTTTATATAGTAATTGCACCCTTAAGGGGTATTTGTATTTTCAAAGATAAATGGGTTTTTTCTGCAATTAAGTAAAATTTCAAGGGTAGGTTTTGTAATTATCCCTAAACTTCAAAGGGTAACACACATGAAGGGATATATGATCAAGTCAGATTTCATTCTTTGGCATGAAAATTCAGGGTAATTACAAAAGTACATTTTTACTCTAATTACCAAAAACCTCTAGTAATCTTTCAACATTACAAATACCCCTTGATATTTTACAAATTGCACTCTTCATACGAATATAATTGTTAAAAATGAAATCTTTTTAAAGGGTTTATTTGAAATTTTGAAAGATAACCGAGTTTTAAGTTAAGAATCTAATCTTTCAAGAAGAAATCCGCAGCTGAGAGGACTAGGAACACAAACTTACATTCGAATCGGTCGTCATCGACGCTTTGACAAACCGTAAGAGAAAAACGTACAAAGTTGGGTCCGTCAAGTACCATTCCAAAGCGCCCAGTATCCGTTTCTCCGTCATCAACCTTGTTCATTGCTGTATGTTCTATCTGTTGGAATAAGTTACAACTGATTCGAGCACAAACGGAGAATAATTATAAATTGTAAACTGGAAAAATAAACAAAAGTATCAAGCAAGTCGAGTCGAGAAAATCTCTTCCCGCAAGACGATATTGCCCCGGTAGTGCTCTTCGGTTTAGGCAATTCYTCCCCAAYGGTAAAARYACTTTTCGTCTCTGGTTTAACAGCACTGTTAGAAACCAGAGCTCCGGCGAACTCAAAGAAACTGGACCGAGCTACGTAGATAAGAAAATGCAGAAACGTAAAATATGCTGAATGCTTGTATGTTTCAGGTGATTTTCGTGTGTGTAAAATGCTGGAGTTCCTCACCCTTTTATAGGGGTTCCATAGAGGTAGGTTACAGCCAAAGTTAATGTCATAAAGACATTCAAAACGTCTGACACCAGACAGCATGAACCTGGACAGGTTCAGCGTGTCTATTCAAACGCAGTCAGGTGTTTGGTCAAAGTAACGTCCATGCAATAATAAATAGCATGACGTTTGACCTGAATGGTCAGGAGTTACAAAAATCAATCAGGGGTCAAAACCAC
This sequence comes from Phtheirospermum japonicum, assembly GCA_014905375.1. NCBI lineage: Eukaryota > Viridiplantae > Streptophyta > Magnoliopsida > Lamiales > Orobanchaceae > Phtheirospermum > Phtheirospermum japonicum. The sequence goes on along the minus strand of BMAC01001019.1, from coordinate 9,290 downwards.
ATGCGGCTAAAAGGTTAGCCATGGTTGAATCGGAACCGGAACCCCACACGAACCAACCAATTCGGACCAATTGCCCAAATCCGAAGTTCGGGACCGGGCTCGGATCCGCTCGAATCCGCCGAAGGCGGACTGGCGAACCCAAGTTCAAGAGCCCGCGCGAGCTTCGTTTACACAAAGTCCACACAACCCACTGGGTCCACTTGATGTTCAATCATTAAAAGTTAAACACTTTTAAATTTCTTTCCACATTGGATAACTAACAATGTGGGATAAACTCACTTTTAAGCACCTATCCAACTTTCAAACACCATTTCTCACTCACCAATAAATGGAATTGAGAAATTCAAAAGGTTATAATTATCTACACGACACGTAGAACGAGCCTATAAAATTCGTTAAATCGAATTATCGCTATACCAATTAATTAGAATAAATCTAATTTACAATCTTTAATTATAATAAATCTAATTATTAACACTATCTGAGATGCACACTAACTCATTTACCTGCAATAACAATAACACTTCAAAGTTAAACATTTTTTAAAATAAAGAATGTTTTAGATGACTTTATATATATTTATTATGCAACACACGCCTCAGGGGCCCAGATTTCTTCGTACTTAGAGGTTACAAGCATTGCACTCATCCCGACTAATTGCAGCTCCTTACGCAAAGTCATCTTCGACGCAAGATAACGATTGACGATGTTAATGGTTAAGTAAAGGGTCTCTTGAGAAAGCTCGAATTTGTGGTGAACTTGAACGAGCCAATCGATTAAAATCGCTCTCATTTTTCCATTAATCTCGGGCTGTGAGTCCATGTAATTATTATAAGCCCTGCCCTAATTCTGCATTCACCCCAACAGACTTGTAGAATGCTAATAACATTTTATTTTGAACATTCACTATATTAATAAATAAATAGAAACTATATTAATACTAATAACATTTTATTTCGAATTTTCACTAACCTCAGCAGACTTGTAGTATGTGTACATTTCATCCACGTATTCGACAACTGCCTAGTCATTATCGGCATCGGCCGCTTTGATATCGACTATTTGGGCCATTTTTGATTTGTTATTCAGCCCACAAGCGGCCTGCAAGAATCAAGGAACATATTTTTATTAAAAAAAACTTAAAAAAAAAACTCTTCGATCACCAAAAAAAAGCTTATACGTTACCTTGATTCTTGCTGTGAGGGTTGAAGCGTCAGATTTTTTTGTTTTCGATGATTATTCTACTGCCTTTTGATTATTCTCTTCAACTCCATTTGATTTAGATTTGATCTCAGTTGTCTTAGGTTTGATGCTAACAGCCTTTCTCTGTATCGGATTCTGGGCCACGGGCTTCTTCTCGGGCCTACACCCATTGGCTTCATTTCCATTTGCAGCCAAAGGGTTCTATAATAATTCAGAGAACATATATAATCAAAGTGCTTGTTAAGAAAACATAAATAATAATATTCAAATAATTCAAACTAGAATAGAATAAAAACCTTATTATTTTCAGCCTTAGAATTTGCGAGTAGCTGTGCATTTTAATCTCTGAAAGAACACCAAGAAATTACATATCAAAAAGTATTCACCGAATAATCATATTAAAGAGTTCAATTATTCTATTTATTCAGAGTTCAATCATTCTATTTTATTTTTGAATAGAAAATAGATCTGTGGGATTATTATTAATTATCTTGTAACAGGTCGAGAAACTTGAGGAATTTGCTTGCCATTCACCCTACGAATGGTAACCAGATTTTGGATGTCAGCATTGCTCGACGATTTGTCTTTCCTGCTGCTGCCATGTTCTGCTGCTTGATAGCACCCTTGGACTCGTGCCTCTCCTGCAAAATTTCACCAATAAATTAAATGAGAAGAAGGAGGAGGAGGAGGTGGAGGACTATGGGTTGAATCTTAAAAAGGAAGAAAAATCAATAAAGAGTAGAAAACAAGAATCTGATCAGAGTAAAAACTAAAGGATTTACAAAACTTAAACCCACAATACATGATTATAATTAAAACCACAATGTGTGTGTGTGTGCGCGTCATTTTGATGAGCAATTATTGATTATCAAGAACCCATTATCACATCATAAATCATTAATCAATCCAATACGCAGAACCATGGTAGATGATAATAACACACGTTATTTGATGAAAACACACACACACGCAACGCATCATGTTTCAATACCAATATTTTGCTGTTGAACCGCCTGTTTTCTTGAAGCCATTATCCCAAAATCCTTCGGAAAAATCTTTAAGCCTCTTCTTCTTCTTCTGTCTCTCTCTCTCTCTTTCTCCTTCTCTGGTATCTGAGAAAAAATATGGGGAATTTTGATGAACGAGAGAATATAACTAAGGTTATGGCCTTCTTGCTGTATCCCCCAACGGTCAAATTTTTTCTGAAATCACTAATCGCTGGATTGGAAGTCGATCTGACGGTCTAGGTTTGTATTTCTATATAATCCCGATGCGCTATGATTTTGCCTTTTAAAACTATGACTGCTATGTTATTGTTGTGGTAATATATAAAATCAAGTACATAAGTAACTTGGACTCGAGTCGTTTTCATATCAAGTACAAACGAAACAGAAAGAAGATGAATAATTGGAACAAACCTTAAATATGAAATATGTTTAAAATTCATATTATATACAGGTAATATGTATACTTACTGTTCCGATAAAAAAGATTGGTGTTTCAAGAAAAATGGTTCCTGACATTAAATATAAAATCAACGACCTATACGTGCAACGATCTGATTGATCCCCAAGAGTTTCCTGACGACCTGATAGAACCTGCAAAACAAAACCTAACAAAGACGGAGGATTACCCCGGCGTAGGCCCTCCGATGCCTAAATTAAATTAGGGCTTAAGAAATAAAATATGCTTAGCAACATAGGATATCCAATCAACTTAGGGTAAAAAATGAAGCATGGGTCCTCTATTTATAATAAGAAAAATAACTCCAATCTAGGGTTCCCTTTCCCACTATAATTGTAATATCATAAATAGCGATCGACTTAAAATTAGAATTCTTCATATATGCTAAGTTCCCATAAACTAGGATTCTCATTAAATTGTCATAATAACTATAGGCCGCTGGGCCTATTCACTTTCATAGGCCTCCAGGCCTGTCAATAAATTCAGTCCACCGGGACCCCATAAAATAACTTGCATTAGCGTGAGAAGGCCCAGAAATCACAAGACCCATAACCCAACATCGAGCTACTACTCAATGTCGAGCTGGTATAATAACACTTAAATTAGTAGAGGTCGCTACCTCACATAAGAGCTTGTCACTCCTATATGTCAGCTCGTCACCTTATAAAACAACTCACTTAACCCCTAGAAAGATTGCACCTAATAAGGAATGAGATCGCTTTACCAAAAATACCTGCATGTAGTTAACGTAAATATTTGATGTTGTATCAGCTAGTCCCCCACATTCTGGTTGGTTGAGGTAGGAAACCAAGTAGAATGTAATTATAAGCAAAAGTCTCAAAGTCAATCCAACGTGCTGCCTAATAAATAGTGAAATCATCAGCCATCACTTCTCACTTAATAACATTAAATGCACCATTGTAACATGTCGGACACGTGTAAGCACCCGCCTTTCTTGTAATATATATAATCATGTGGGCCCAACAAACGAAAGGCCTACAATAAAACCCTACCAACTCTCTTGGCTTTCGAAAAAACCTTTTTATCTTTTCAACTTTTCCTCTGCGCCGCCCAATACAAACACTTCGTCTACCATGACTTATCCCCATTCTCACTAAACACAAGCAAAATACACCATTTTTCTTCTGTAAAAAGCTCCTTCGCAAATCTCTGCAAAAACCCATGAAGCTCAACCTGCCTTCATCAATCCTTCAAATCAAAACAATGGGTAAGTCCCCCTGACCCTGTATCTCCATAGTAATTACTTTAATTTTCTTATAAATTGCTAGGTTGCTGAATTGTATGAACATTGTTTTTGTGTTGTCTAGTAGTTGGTTGATAATGAATACAGCTTCATTTAATCCCAATTCTCAAAACCATAACCCTTCTTCATAAATCTCTTATGTCAATGGTTCAGAAGAAACCCCCTTAATCTGCAAAAGAACAAGAAGAAACCCTTCTGCATCCCAACCTGGTTTAATGGACAAACCGCAGAGTGAAATTAGTTGGATCAAGCTTGAAGCTCAAACTAGGGCTCATTCTGAAGCTAGAGCTTTAACCGAAAACATAGTAGAAAACACCTCTTTCACTCAACCAGATACCGAAAATATCCCTGAAGGTATTTCCATATAAAACCTTCAACCTCCCATTCTGAGCACTTCTTTGATAACCTCGTAACCAGAGTACCTCCATCAGCCCTTGCCGACCTGGATCCTCTACCTCAAATCACTAGAGTAATCTCACAGAACCCATGGGTGCTCCCTGATAGGGAAAAACTTGAAGATATTGAGAGAGCACTTAACCTCCTCGAAACTGCCAAATTGGTCACGTCTAATGTCCTTTGATCTGATCCAGATCATCATTACCCTAACCATATCACATTCTTCGATGAGCTCCTTGAGGTAGGATTTAGGTTTCCTCCTCACTGGTTCTTTGTATCGATGGCGAACAAGTATTAGGTCCCTCTCCTCGAAATGACTCCTAATCCCATTAGGTTCCTAACCGGATACGTAATTTTATCTGAATATTACAACGTTCTACCTGACCTAGGATTCTTTTATTTTTGTTTTCAAGTAAAATATCAAAAAGGTTCCTTTTACCTTTCCAACCACCTCGGAAAACTGCACTTTTTGGTAAATCCATCATCGAAAGTGCCCGAATGGCTAAACAAATTTTTCTTCATTCACAACACTGAGCCCTGGCCTTTCACTACCAAACTGCAACACTATACCCCTAAACAAGATTCACCCCTCTCTTCCAAAAAGCACTTCGAACTCTACCAACGATACTCTACCCAGCTCTCTGAATGGAGTAAGTGCCCTTTCAATGTGCTGGAGCTTACAAAGTGGGGAAGAGTCTTTTCATTTGTAGGTCTTGACTCGCAACCTATAGATGATCCTCTGACCAGACTTGAGTTCGGTAGCTCTCTTTAATCATGAATTCCCTCGACCTCCCTGTTATAATAAAACAAAATAACGTATTCATTCCTATTTGCAAAGGCTATCATCGACGATTGTATCTCATCGATCTCCGAAGGAGTAACCATCATCCAGGCCGATCCTAACCCGGCGGTGACATCGATGGTGCAACCTCTGGATTTTGAAATGGACAAGGAGTTGGATTGAACCATGGAAGCAAAAAATGGCCAAGAGATGTCCAGCGACCCATAGGATCGGACGTCTCTTAGAGATTTGATGATTACGGTAAAAGGGAAAGAGAGCAGCCCGCGTACGCACCCCTCCCCAGCAAACTCCTCTGATCCCAAAATGTCGGCGCCTCTGAAAAGCTTCAGAGGCCTCCGCTCTGAGTCCCCCAGACTTGGAAAAAAGTCTAGCGCAATGTAGCAACGCTGAGCAGTTCAGATCCCTTCTCCAAAAGCGAATGATCACCCAGGTAAATTGAAATTCCTAGAATAGCTCCCTTAAATATTTTTATTCTCTCTTTTTTTATTTATTATTATTGATTTACTCTTACATACTTTTCATATCACAGTTTGAACCTCTGGTAGATACATTGTCCAACTACTTTTCTGCGACCACCACAAATGGCGAGCTCTAGAAGACTGTCGACAAACTGACAACCCAAGCAGAGAAACAAACACAGTTGATCTCCTTAACCCAAGGAGAATCAGATGTAGCCACACACAAGCTATCTGAACGGGAAGATGAACTCAACATTGCCAAGAGTCGACTGGAGACTATGTAGGTTGAGGCTCTCTGACTAGGAGGTTTCGTGACTAAGGTAGAAGAAAATCAAAGACGATTAGAGAATACAGTTCAAACAGGTCGCAAACAAGGGATCGCGGAAGGAAAGCAGATCGGCCGAGGTGAAGGATTGATCGAAGGTCGGCGTATATTTCTGACCAGTGAAGTAGGTAGGAAGTTCACAGATGTGTATAAAGTTGCGTTGTTGCACACTTTCAAGAACACAACTCTCTTCTTGGGCAAGATGTGTTGTAAATTGGATTTATTCTAATTAATTGGTACAACGATAATTCATGTTAATGAATTATATAAGATTATTCTACATGTCGGGTAGATGATCATAGCATTTTGAATTTCTCCAATCCAATTATTGGTGAGTGAGAAATAATGCTTTGAAGTTGAACGGTTGCTTAAGTGTATTAAAGTTTATCCCACATTGAATAATATTCAATGTGGAAGGGAGTTTAAAAGTGTTTAACTTTTAATGAGTGGACATAAAGTGGGCCATCGGGTATTGTGGGCTTTATGTAAACGAAGCTCACTCGGGCTCTTGGACTTGGGTTCGCCAGTCCGCCTTCGGCGAAGCCGATGGCGGAGCTGAGCGAATCTGAGCCCGAGCCCAGTCCCGGACCCGGACCTTGGACCTCGGTCCTGGGTCCTGGGCTCTGTGCCTGGGACTTGGGCAATTAGTCTGAATTGGCTGGTCCGATTGAGGTGGTCCGTGTGGGGTCCTGGTTCTGGTTCAACCTTGGCTAACCTTTTTGACACATGTGGTTTTGACCCCTGCAATTATTTTGTAACTCCTGACCGTTCAGGTCAAACGTCATGCTATTTATTATTGCATAGCCGCATGTGGTTTTGACCCATTTGAATTTTGTAACTCCTGACCGTTCAGGTCAAACGTCATGCTATTTAATCATGCATGGACGTTACTTCGACCAATCACCTGACTGCGTTTGAATAGACACGCTGAACCTGTCCAGGTTCATGTTGTCAGGTGCTAGACGTTTTTGAATGTCTTAATGACATTAATACAGGCTGTAACCTTCCCTGCTGGAACCCCTATAAAAGGGCGAGGAGCTCCATTATCTCCATACACGAGAATATACCTGAAGCACCTGGAAAAATGAAGAACACTCATACACACTGCATATTGTTTTCTGTTTTATTTTTCTTTACTTAGCTCAGACCATATTCATCCTGTTCGCCGGAGCTCTGATATTTACGATGTTGTAATATCAGAGACGAAGTCGTTTTATCTTTGGGGACGAATAGCCAAAACCGAAGGGCACTACCGGGGCTATTTCGTCTTGCGGACAGAGTGCTTACTCGACTCGACTTGACGCTTGATTTATACATTCTGTTTTTATATTATTTCCAGTTTGTGATTTACTTATTTAAGTTCCTGTTTGTGCTCGATCAGTTGTAATAGTTCTAACAATCACAAGACGAAATAATTTATTTTTGTAATCTGTAATTCACCATAACTGGAAAAGGATGTCAACCTCAAGCACTCTGACAAGCGACACTATTCCGGCCATCACCTCCACTACCTCGGCGACGACTACTGCCCCTGCAGTCACGATCACTTCAATAATTGGCGTGTCTTCGCCAATCATGAACACTACTCAACCTGGGTTAATTATCAACCCAGGAACCCTTGAATTCTTACACGAGATGCTGACAAAGCGCATGGCCCAGTCGAACTCATCTACAACTTCGGCTGTTGGAACGATCCCTTTTGGGATAGGGACTTCGGTCCAAAATATGTCAGCTCCGGCTGTGACCCATCCCATTGGAATGATGGGAACTTCGGTTCCAAGTTTGTTTGCAACTGCTCCCCAAACAGATTCAACTGTTTTGAATACCCATTCAATGGGTTCGATGGGGACTTTTGTACCAACGATGAATGCGCTGGTGCACTACTCACGGATCAGGCCCGCGGCGGCAGAGAAGCCTCCAAAATTCAATGGAGAAGGCTTCAAGAGGTGGCAACAAAAGATGCTTTTCTACCTCACGATGCTTGGCTTCTCTAACTTCGTGAAGGAAGACGAACCACCTATTCCGGACAAGGATGAGACTAGTTTCCATGTTCACGCTGCCTACGATAATTGGCACAATGGGGACTATCTGTGTAAAGGTTTTCTGTTAAGTAGCCTAGAAGATAGCCTGAGTAATGTGTACTCGAATGTAAAGACCTCCAAGAAAATCTGGGAGGCACTTGAAAAAAAATACAGTTCCGACGAGGCTGGAACTAGGAAATTTGTAGTCACGAACTGCATGGACTACAAGATGGTTGACTCTCGCCCGGTTATGGAACAAGTTCAAAAGTTCCAAATGCTGGTGAATGATGTCCACGCCGAGGGGATGATTCTTCCGGATGCTTTCACGGCTGCTGCCATGATTGATAAACTTCCACCGAGCTGGAAAGACTTCAAGACATACCTCAAGCATAAACGAAAGGCGATGTCACTTGAAAACGTTATCCGGAAGGTGCGAATTGAGTCCGAAGTTCAAGCTCAGTACAAGAATTCAAAAAGTTCGGATGAACCTCGTGTGAACCTACTTGAACGAGGAGACAACTCGAAGAAGAGGCCGCGTCCTGGCAACTCAAAGCCTAAAGCTCCCTCTTCTAAGAAGTTCGAAGGAAATTGTTACAATTGCGGTTATCCTGGACACATGTCTAAGAACTGTTGCAAGCCTAAGCAGAAGAAGGCCAAACCGAGCGCCCAACTAGCCGAGAGGGAGCTGACTAGTGATGACCTCGTTGCGGTTATCACTTAAGAAGCTAACATGATCGAGAGCCGTCGTCAATGGTTCATCGACACTGCTGCAACCGCCCATGTGTGTGCTGATTGGAGCTTTTTCTCCAAATACCTTCCTTGTGAGGGAAGGAAGTTGAACATGGGAAATCAAGCTTCTTCGGAAGTTGTTGGTACTGGTACGGTTGTCCTCAAAATGACTTCCGGCAAGGAGATCACTCTGAATGAGGTGCTGCACGTTCCGGACATCCGGAAGAACTTASTCTCTGGTTCAATACTAGTTAGTCGTGGCTTTAGAATTGTATTTGAGGCTAATAAGTTTGTATTGTCTAAGTTTGGGACACCACTAGGTAAGGGTTACCTTACAGATAGTTTGTTCAAACTAAGTGTAATGGCTATACACCCAAAATAAGTCATTAATAAAATTGCTTCTGATTCCTCTTACTTGACTGAGTGCTCTAGCTTATGGCATTGTAGATTAGGCCACGTTAATCTAAATGCAATAAAACGTTTATTAAATCTCAATTTACTTAAGGTAAATGAATTTGTTAATAAAAGTAAGTGTGAAATTTGTGTAGAAGCAAAAATGACTAAGTTGTCGTTCAAATCGGTAGAAAGGAGCACAACACCTTTAGAATTAATTCACACGGATGTATGT
>BMAC01001018.1:169240-185807 GCA_014905375.1 Phtheirospermum japonicum | reverse complement strand
CATGCCGCCTGCACTTCGCTCGTGCTTGACCGAGATGAGTGGATGAGCATGAGCTGTTGAGCATGACCTGCTAGGCTGCCAAGCATGACCTTCCGAGCTGCCAAGCATGAGCTATTGAGCATGACCTGTTGAGCTGCCGAGCATAACCTTCCGAGCAGGTCATGCCGAGCTACCGAGCATGACCTGCTGACCACCTCATTCCAGGTTGCTAGCCAGGCGGCTCATTCTGTTGAGTTGCCGAGCATGACCTGCCGAGCGCACCCCAACCCAAGGGCACGTGCCTGAGAGCATCCTCCAGGTATGGTTGTTCAACTACTTACATTCCAGGCCACCAGGAAGGCGTCCAGATCGGCTCGACGCTTGAAAGGAAGATTGGAAATGTCCATCTCCTCCTGTTTCTAGTTGAAATTGGGCTTGGTAAGTGAACAACGGTTCAGCTAAGGATGGTTGGCTGTGAGTAAAGGTCAGTTCGACACAGTGTCAAGATAAGGACGGCTTCATCGATTTGACGCTTGGGAAAGAGTTCGGATCAACTCATTCCCTGCCTTTCTTTGAGGTTAGGCTCGAGGGATAAGAACGGTTTGACTAGGACTGGTCGACTATGAAGAAGGGTCGGTTCGACGCTTGAATGAGATGAGGACGACTCTGAATCGGCGGAAGAGATATGATCAAGGCTTTATTCTCTGACTCAGAAAGGGATGTGCAACCAATGAGAAAGAGTCAGGTGTCTAATTAGGGTTAGGGTTTTTGTGATTGGCTTATTGGCCAAGTAAGTCGGTGCACCCAGGTGGTGAAACGTGTCCAATTAGGGTTTGGAAGAAAAACTATAAATAGCCTCTCCAAAAAAGAAAGAAGGAGGCCCCAATCTGCTAGAGAGAGAAATACATAGAGAGTTAGAGAGAGAAAGGCTTGTAACAAGTGCTCTACCCTGTAAAAGGATCCGGCCAAGGCCGATCCGACCTGATATTAAGGAATAAAAGTCAAGCACTTTTTCCTATTTTTGGTTTTCTGTTTTTATATTGCTGAACTGCTTGTTTTCTTGGTTTTTTATGATTTAGACTACTCTTAGATCTAAACAAAAATATCTCTGTAAATCAAATCCTAGTAATGACGATAATATGTTATTGAGTAGAACTCGGATTTTGTTGATAAGGGCGAAAATAAATTATGTCAATTGAATGTAATAATTATATTGAAAATATTCATATTGATATTCATTTGTATATTAAGAAAAACAAAACAATATAATTTGATGATCACAAAAATTGTAAACGTTTGATTCTTTTGGATATTTTAATTGGTATGTTATACTCACCAATTTTTTGTTGATTATAATTGAAATCATATATGGTTAAATTTGGAATGTATATGAAAGTAAATATTTATAAGTGAAAAATATTGCATGAAATACTATTTCATACATGCGGTCTGATTGTAGGAAGAGGTAATTTTGGATGTGGCAGAAGATAATAAATAAATACCCTTTTATTACCAGAGTTTTTGAAACATAAATATAACAAACATTTGTTTATATAATATGAGAATCATCTAAATATTTGTAAGCAGCATATTTAATAAATAAAACATAGTCCAGTGAATAATAAGTTAAAATAAGCATGATATTGTAATATTAATAAAACCACAGACACTTAATAAAAAAATGTTCGCAACTTAACATGAAAGCTTGATATGGAATAAAGATTAGTAATCTAAGAACTTAAGTTTTTAAAACTGAGATGTTCAATAATGAAGTCTCTTGGAACACCTTGACGTGTAAATATCATGGTGACATTGGTTGTTAAATCCTCTTAAATTATGGTGAGATTGAAAACCAATCCGGGCACGTAAAGTAGTTTCAACTGGATAACGTTGTCAACCTGTAAACCAAAGTGATTGAAAATTTGTATGTAGCCAGATTGCATACAACAGCGATCACTGTCCTCTTTAACTTGTAAGATCCACTTCAGTATTTCATGCCTAATATTGACATTATTATTAGAGCAACGGTCAGAAGAAATTACATAATCCCGCCAAAAAGATTTAGGAAACACCTAAAAATATAATAGAATTAGTGCGTTGGATTAAAGAATATTAATTCGATAGTATAATATTTATGATTCAATAACTCACAATGCGGTCACGTTCGAAATGAGTTTTGTTTAGAGTGACTCGGAAAGTAGGTCGAGCCTGGACGGGTTTTTTGGTAGCCTCTGCAGCTAATTCCATACTCTCAACAGATCTTGCATCCATTATTGTAACTTCAAATATCATAGGTTCAGTATTTGTATAAAGCAACATTATACCATTTTTCAAGTTGTTATCCGATACAAATCTACGCCAACCATTACCGAAATGTATCTGCCAAGAAGTAAAAATAAGTTAACCCAAAATATTGGCAAACAATTGTTCAATTACATAAAGTAGATTATTTATTAAAATATTTACAGAAAAGTAATAAACGATAAAAAAATACATCTCCATCACGACGTTCAAGCTGTATAATCCAGCAGCTACCCCGAATATTCCGGATTGTAAAACACGGCAGATCATCTATATCTTTAAAATATGAAGATGCCTCTTTCGAAATTTTGTTCTGAAAAGTTCATATATTCTTGGTTAGAGAATTCTAAGCAATTTACCAACTGTGAATTACGCAGCATAGATCGAAAATTTTCAAATCTACTATTGTCAAATCTTGGGTTTATACACACAACATCAACTAAATCGAAAAATTTTACATCCTGAGAATTTTTTGTAACAGAAAAGCAGTAAATCTGATAACATTAAGTTCAAATGAATCATTAGAATACTGTTGTAATGAGTATAGGTACTAACCGAAGCCATACAATTTGCTCCCATGAAAATCCTTACAAACGTAGGAACCAACCTGGAAGACAATATCAAGGCCACGGAACTTTCAGAAAAAATAAAAATATATTTCTCCGTGTTTTTTGTGAGATGAAGACAGTATAAGAAATAAAGAAGGCGCTAATAACTATGCGTGTGCCCTAGTACTGCCTGAAGATGGTGAATTATATTTATAATTATAATAATAATGCGGGAATAAATAAATATGCACACACCTGTTGAACAATATCTTCTAAAAACTTGATACGTGTGCCCTATTAGAATATTTATGGAATAAATATCCCATAATGTTGGACCGATGATCACGCTTCAGGATCTTGTTTATATTTAATTTAAGAATTACTAAATATCATTTTAATGTCTTATTAATTATTTACGATGTATAATGAAACTTAAGTAATAAAAATTTACATACTTAAACAATATTTTAATGTTCCGAGTTAACATATTTATCGGAAATCTAATAATTTGTTTAATTGTGTTGAGAGAGTCATTAAATATTTCAGCAAACTTAACAATATTACATTGCCGTAGACAATGTAAACATTTTACAAAAATCAAAATTATATTTTTATGTTAGGCATCAAATATTTAACCTTATTTTGCATCAAACTACATTTTACCTATATTTCCATAACTATGGTTGCAATGTATAACAACAAAGTATAAAAAAGGTAAAATACAGAATATACCAATAATGAAAATTTTAGTATAATTTAAAATTATTCAACCAATAATAATTGTCTGTTATTCAACAACGAAATCAACTTAGGAAAAATAAAATAGTTTCATGGCAAATAAGGCAGAATGAAAATACGAAATTGTTTATTCAAACACCAAAAGCTCGATTTTTAATTATTCTTTCTCAATCTTCACTTTTCCCTTCTTCGCAGTGGTCGATTGTTGTGACTCGTACTCAGCATTATCAACATCAATAAAATCAACATTAGCACGGTCACGTTTCGGAGTTGAAATTCCAGATGACGTCGCACATGCAAAAAACCCCTCTGGTGTGCCATTAATCAAATATCATTCAAATCATTCAAATATAAATAAACTGTGCAAAAATTTATGTTATGTATAAACATTATAGTAAGGATCATAGTGGAAAAAAAAAAGGTGAAGATGTCAATCTACTAACATTTTTCAAATTCGGATTGAGGTTTCTAGCACTTGGAATGGAGATGATATTATCGTCATATGGAAGCCCCTACACAATATTTAAATTTCCAAATTTATATTATAATGCAATACACAAAAAAAATTATATCCAACTATAGAATTATGACATATCCCCATAGATTTAAATTTTGTGTGCAGAACAATGTTCGGTAACATCAATATATGTTACGGAAAATAATTAAATAAGAATATTCCATATTAAAATTTGACCTTGCTAGAGATCTCTTTGTTAACAAATTTATTGATAACTTCAAGATCTTCAGTCATTTTGGCTACACCGTAAATTCTTGTGCGTTGAGTAAGTGTGTACTTCTGGATTTCCACCTTTAACAAACATTTCCTGCCTATAAAATTGATCAAGCTCATCCGGGAACCTTCTTCAATTCTGATGCACTTTTTTTCAGAAATGGTTCAATCTGCTCATCAAATAGCACAAAGGAAGCTATTCCAGAGGCATCTTGAATTCGCACTGTCAACTTAAATCTAAATAAAATAAAATAAAGTTATTATATTTAAAGAGATATGTTGCAAAGTTTATTGACTATAAATCAAAAGTGCGGAATATGATAATTGATATTGATATAACATACTTTGGTTCAGTTGATTTTGGAACAGCAAGACATTTTCTACACTTGGAACCATTGGCATCATCAATCTTAGTAGAATGTATGGCGCAGGCATTATAAAACCAATTATAAGTCGTTTGGATGTTCATTATAGTACCATACACAACAAAAAAGCCCTCCTAAAAATTCTAAACATATTAACTTGATAACTAACAAAAAAAATTAGAATAACAATAAATAATATAAGTTATTTATATATAGTATAATGAAGTAATCATACCTCCTTTTTGTCATCCAAGTCGACAATCTGTTTGAATTCCAAAGAAGAACTAAAATCCTTTGCAATCGCGGAACCATGACTTGTATCGGTGTTGGAAAAATGCCGAGATGATAGATCACGACCACGACCATTTTCAATGATCCTTTAATTAAATTTATTAAGCGTGATATTCCAGTATCAAAAATAATATGATTCATAAGTATAAATGTAGATCTAAAAACAAAAGTAATAAAAGTTGCAGTGTCACAGAAATTAGTATACAAACTTACTTAGATTTAAAACTCAAGACTTCGGGAATATCCTCGTTAATAATCAACCGACTTGAATACATCGGATTTTGTATGCCCTTAACACCTAATGACACTACTACAAAAAAACCCCAACAGCATTGGTTGTTTTTGCTAATATGCATCGGTTCTACAACCGATGCATATTAGATCGACGCCTATAGTTTGTACTATAGGCATCGGTTTTACAACCGATGCCTATAATAGACATATGCATCGGTTGTTTGACAATAACCGATGCATATAGTCATCACAAGCTGATGCCTAATGTCCATATACAGTCACCAAAGGCATTGGTTACTGTGAAACAACTGATGCCTATGGTTGCACTATAGGCATCGGTTTTGTTGGAAACCGATGCCTAATTTTCACTAGATGCAACGGTTCTTTACAAATCAACCGATGCCCATAGTGTAGTTAAAGACATCAATTTTATTCTACAACCGATGCCTAATGTCCTCTAAGGCATCGGTTATTAGAAAATAACCGATGTATAAAGGTGAAATATAGGCATCGGTTTTTGAATACAAACCGATGCCTATAGGTACACTATAGGCATCGGTTTTTGTTCTATACAAACCGATGCCTAATGTGCTCTGAAGGTGTCGGTTGTTGACAAACAACCTATGCTTATAGTTTACCTTTAGGGATCGGCTTTGACATGCAACCGATGCTTAATGTCTACGTATACGCATCGGTTTTTTGAAAGCACCGATGCCTCTTAACGAGATTTAGACATCGGTTTGTATCTCAAAATCGATGCGTACCTCTTAACTATAGGCATCGGTTTCTTGTCTACATAACCGACGCCTATAGTGTACCTATAGGCATCGGTCGTTGTTGAGTAACCGATATCGATTTTTTACGTATATGCATCGGTTTTGTTGTCAAGAACCGATGTATATAACAATGTTAAAAATAGATGCATAAATCTGATTATATGCATCGGTTTGCACAAATCAATGCACATATCTTTTGATAATTTTCAAAATCTCAAAAATTTTATTTTAAAACCTGTCCTGAAAATTGATAATTACCATTTGAAAAAAATTAATTTAATTAAAAAAAAAGCATTCTATTCAATAATAAATAATTCAAATGCAGAAATTCCCATCCTATCTAATAAAACACAAGTTGAACTAATTATTTTCATCGCATAAGTATAGAAAACAAACCCAACCTCATAGAATCATGTTCAACAGCACAAAGCTCGTAAATAAAAAGCATCTCGTTTCCTTCCAAAAAAAACCCAGAGCCTTTCCTCCATTCTTGTGTTGAAGTTTGGCTCCGAACAACACCTCGTTCTTGAATTCCAACTCTGAATCCTTAGACAACCTCTTTTTTGCTATTTGTCTGCCACTCCATACTATTCCCTGTGAATGAATAAGAGTCACATTATTAAGTAAGAAAAATCCAGAGGAGAATCCACCGACGTCCTCATAATGTTCCGCACCAAGTTACAAAATATATTACTTAATAACTAAGAAAAAGTAATTAAAACTGAGAAATATATACCGAGTAATGTTTTCTGCCCACATATCACGAACTTCGTCGAGTGTATCTTGCTCGTATGGTTCAACTAAAATGAGTCCTACACAATCCGATTCAAATTAATTTGTGAAGTTTAGGTTTGGAGTTTAAAAAATCTTCAGTAAATTTTTACTACTTAAAAAAATGAGTTTGCACATACCTTGTCTAATGAAGAATGGACACTGACCCGTATGTAAATGTCATACGTATATCTCATGACATAATATCCACACTCACTGCCTCCTCGTTGTTGATTACACTACAAAAATCATATGAATCGTGATCAATATTCCACTATCAATCGGTGAGTCAAGATGAAATGGGTCGAAGAACTTTACTAACTTGCATTCTAGGGTAACCGATAAATATACTATTTTATTGTTAATAACATAAAAAATTACTTACCGGCAGATTATTCCACACCATGTTTCTTCCTCTTCTTCATTTTGTTGACATGTAGGTCCGAACTGCCCTGCAAATAGTAATCATTGCACACAAGCAGTTAATTATCACGCCAAGTATTAGTGTGAATAAACAATAAGAAATTATTACCTATATATTAAACATTTACAGTTTTAAAACCAAAATATGAGCGGATGAACCACCCAATCTTATATTACATCCAATGAAAAACTTCAAGTGGTTTTATGAGAGTAGGCTATAGAAAGAATCAGGTTGTGGAAAATAGCAAAATTACATTAATCTATGAAACAACTTGCCCACGAAGATTGCCCACAAAAAAATTTTAGTACATTACTTTGACAATAAGGACCTGAAAGTGAATTGTTTTTTATGATATTATTGTAAAAAAGGACAGGAAGTTACCTTTTCAAAAAATAAGAGACACAAATATAGGGGAAATTTACGTACGTATTATAATGTGTCTTGATATCCAAGTCCCTCTTGTCTCCCTTTGGATCTATAGAAACCTGATTCTTCCAGGACATATCAGTAGCAGCACCCAGTGGTCACTACACATTTTCATAAGCACAAAGATTAATTATCTTTATAAAGTATCAATTGTAGTAAAGGAAATGCTAACAAGAAATAGTAATTTACTTGTCTAGGTATGGTGCTAGAATGAATGTCCTGCTAAACATTTCACCGAAGGCATAACTTATGTACGTCGTCACAGCAGTCGGGTCATTTAATATACTTTTCTTGCAGATCTTCACTGGACAAAGAAATCTGATGGCACATAGCTCAGCTAACCCAAGAAGACACCTGTAAATCATTAGTAGATTCATATCTAAATATTGAACTAATTTATAAGGAAAAAGAAAGCTCGTACCGCGCAAAAACTTGCACAACAGCAACACTGATCCACCCCATTCTGAACAGGATCCGAATATCATCAATTGGCACGTGAATTTTCGTCTCTCTTTTGTCATGGAAGACGGTTTTCTCTAGGTCCATAGAGATGTGGTCCATGTGCACAGGCATCAATAGGGTCAGGTTGTGTAGCTCTGTGCAATTAGGTCCCAATTTCTCCAAGACTACGTCATCAACAAGAGGTGGCCTTGGTTTTGTTGCAGATTTCTCACCACTTGTCTCCATGAGACTTGTTATCTGTTTCTTTTTACATGGCCTTGTAAGTTCCTGTACAGTTGGCCATGATTGAGCATATTAAAACTAAATAAATAATTGGTGAAATTAAACCATATATTATTAC
Source organism: Phtheirospermum japonicum (assembly GCA_014905375.1). NCBI lineage: Eukaryota > Viridiplantae > Streptophyta > Magnoliopsida > Lamiales > Orobanchaceae > Phtheirospermum > Phtheirospermum japonicum. Next base: position 177,422 of record BMAC01001018.1, on the reverse strand, counting down.
CTCTCTTGCCTGAAACTGACCGGCCACTGCAAAAAGCTGCCTAACGTTTCACCCACGTGCACCATTTCTAGATGAGCCATCGCCGGTAGAGGAAGTTGTGCTGCACCCTCGACAATTTGATCTATTGAGACCTTGACATGACCGGGTGTCAACTTCTGATGATGCACGATCGTGTCCTCGCCGGTATGCAACAATTTTTATGTCCCCCAGAATGGACAGGGCCAGGCGGCACTCGGTCGGAATCTATTACTCAAAGTAGCCTAAAGTTAATGGTCTGAATAAAAATGATTATAGTCTGATGATGAATACAAATAAAAACTTGATGATAATGAGTTTGGGTTTTATAGGTTATACCGTAATGGCCTGAGTACATGCAGGTATTGACAATGCAAAAATGCAAAAATCCCCTGACCGTAACGGCCTGAGTATATTATATAACAAACCTAATTTGTACAAGCCCCTTTAGTCTTGAATTCACATTCTGGATACAGGTAAATATATGTTTTAATTATGAAAGTTTGTTTCTGGAAATAATACGATGCAATGCCATTAAGAGGCAATAATTAGAACTAACTACTCTATAATGAAAGGACGAGCAAAAAATGAAACTTGATATTGTCTAATACATGAATAGTGAAAAGACGACTATGAAAAGGATAATGCATAATGAATCTTGATTAAGAATTACTTATTTATCAACCGATGCAGGGTTCTTGAATGAGTAGGTTTGTGAAAATACACTACATATTATCTAATTTATACCTCAACCATAGGAAATGGAGTCCCACCAACCGATTGGCAACTACTATGTGGACCTTGCCTCGGCGTGTGGAAGTCATCCCCCTCGTCAACTCTTGATGGCATGTTTTGGTGAATAACTGGAGTCTTTGGACCTTGGTTATTCACCTGCTCATACAACAGGTTGAATTGAGCTTGTAGAGCATCAAACTTGCCCTGCATCTACTCTGTGATTTCTTGTGTCAGAGCCGCCCTCACCTCGTCCACTGACACCACTCCACTCTGTCTCCTGCTTGTCTGACTCGTTCGACCAAAAACAGACCTCACGGGCACGTGGCTACCAGCACCTCGCACCCGACCCGGGTGCTCCTTCTTCCCAAAGGAAGGATTCAATATGTCATCGTGCCTCTGCGGTACAGACGTCCCTTCGCTGACTTCTCGAGCCTTCTCAACCTGTTTCAAGAATTGATAAACATCATTTAATACACTTTTCCCATGTCATTAAGTAAAGTACTTCCAAAATTATATATTCTTACAAAAAATATAATTACCATTTTATCAACCACTCCCTTCGTTTGCTCATTTGGGATATCATAATTTCCCTTCTCGTCCTTCTTGATTCTTGCTCGAACCCAGTCCAAGCTGCGATCATCCGGAGCTATACTCGAGCTGAGTGAAGCACATGAAGACGATGATGAGAGAGAGTCTGATACAACCTACTTAGCTTTCGCACTAGCATATCCACTTGGTCCTAAAAAGCACGGATGCTGGTTGTGAGACTAGCTCTCCCGAGCTTTCCTACTCTTTTCCTAATAAAAAGTTTTTAGGAAAATATTATATATATATTTCTGCTATTTTTTTTAAAGGTAATACACTGTACATGCCTCGAATGCTTCAGATTGATGATCACTAACGAATTTCTCCCACTGATCAGTTGTGATGGAATGATATAACTAGGATGGATGATCATACTTTGGGTGTTTCCTCTTTATGAAGTCACGCACTAGCAGCGACTTGAAAGCGGTCCACCTCACTCCCGCAACCTTCAGGAAGTGCCTCTTCTTCTCATCCCCTTCGATATTGAACTCTCTCTGAATAAACAGGAAACACACATATATTAAACACATGTGTTCATTAACAGATGATTTACTATAAAAAGTTGATTATTATATACCTGCAAATCCTCCCAAATCACATCCTTCATACCATTCTCGATGTGTTTCCACTTGTCAATGTTAATATCAACATGCGTCCGAACTAGAGAACCCAGGTAATTCTTGAAATTGGCCGCATATTTCCCGATGGGTTTATTGTTATCGTCGAAATCGACATGCTTTTGCTCTGAAGGCTTGGCTTTCATTTTAATGCATGTCGTCGAGCCTCTACATCTTCTTGTAACAGACTCAGGCTCGTGTTCACCGTGGGTGCTCGATGAATCAGTCATGACCCTGTGCCGTTAGTTGATAAAATTCTTAAAACATTAGTTGAAAATATAATTTATACGGCGATGAAAGCTAACACATCAATCGACAACTACTGTGAAGACACCAAATTTTTAAACAGATTACAAGAGTGAAAACAGATACTTGGATGGTTCTAGCAGCTACAGACAACTAAGAAGCATATCGACAACTTTTATGAAGGTGCTTACCGCATAACATAGTTCAAGAGGATTCAAATGGCTTGCGAACAGGATGTCCAAAATACAACAATTACTCATCAAATAAATTGCATCAACCATACACTAATTCATGCATGTGGGTGTGTTAATTAATCAACCATAACTAAATTTAATATGATACTTAAACCTGTCATAAACATTGGTTATGGAATGGAATTCAGAGGTCCGGTCCTCAACTGTGTAAATACTGAACAAATACCTAACCAACATGAAAGGTCTGACTTTAAAGGTTTCTGTCCTATCTGAAAGGTCCGACTTGGCAACGGGAAGCAAAAAATGGTTGTGGTAAAAAGTCTTAGTTCCGACCCCAATTACCAACTCGGAGAATTTAATTTTCTACAAACATTACCCAAACATGTTAATTAACGAACAAGTACTAAAAAACATACACTCTTGCGCAATTTGTAGACTCTTGCGCAGTTTGTAGTAGGCGAGGATGAAACAAGGCGATAGGGAAGCTACGGCGAACAGCAGGCGACGGAGAATCGACGGCGAATTGTAGGGTTGAATGAATCGTCCAAAATTTTCCAAAATATGGATTCTGAATATCTGGCGGGTTTTTAGAGTGGGAAAATTGAAAACTTTGGACTGAATTTTAATTCAAAAACCTAGTTTTCGTGTGTTTGGGGGCAAAATTGGACTTCTTAAAGGCTAGGAGACACGCGGGTTCGAATCCCTCCATCGCCCAAAAATTGCTGAGTTTCACGATTATATGCATCGGTTGTACAAAAACAACCGATGCTCATAAGTGTTATCAGACAACTAAAGTCGGTTGTTAGTAGTAACCGATGCATATTATAGTAACTAATTTTTACAAAAAATCCCGCGTTTCCCCTGAAGCAGACATTTATCCTTAAAGCTGATGGACATAAAAAGTCTTGATGGACATTGTCTTGAACAGAAAAAATGGATCTTCCCCAAGAAATCTTGATGGACATATTCTTACGCCTCCCTATGAAGTCGATAGGCAGGCTCAGGTCTTTATCAAAAATATGGTGCAACTTGCTCTCCACCTCACAGTTCATCAAATCCCGCCTCGCTCGAAAAACACCCCGCCAAGAATATCTCACTCTCATCACCCCATCTAACACCATTCGCTCCATCAAAATCATAAAAGGCAACATTAGCACCGTTTCAAGAGAGCTCGAGTTTCCAGGTGTGTGCAGATTGGTTTTGGGTTCATGCGATGGGTTACTACTGCTACTCAATCTAACTGGTGGGATGGTTTTGGTGAACCCCATTACTCTGGAGCAGGTGGGACTACCTCCTCCACCTTTGGTTAGGGGTGAAACTACCCATGTCGCATGTGGATACGGGTATGATAGTGCCAGAGATGATTATAGGGTGGTTTTACTTTCTTACTGCGATTTGGATTAGGATGGCCTATTCGTGCCTAACCGTTGCGATGGTGCATATGTGTACTCTGTGAAAGCGGATGTCTGGAAAAGGCTTAAGACCTCGCCTTATGGTAATTTAGTAATTTGCATCCGCTGTGGAAGTTTTTTCAACGGGGCTATCCATTGGCTGCATTATAAGATGAGTAAATTTGGAAAGCTGGAGTTTGTAATAATTGCTTTAGATTTGGTTACTGATTCAAGCTTTTTGGTTGCCTACTTAGGAAAATGTGTCAAAAATTCTAAAGCTTGCCCGTAAGAGAACGGGGTCGCGCGTAGGTTGGCAAATCGACTCGAGTCGTCTCTCGAGGAACATACAATCGGAATCTTGAATAGTTTGTTCAAAAGCAATTACGTAAACAAATGGTGGGGGGGGGGGGGGGGGTTGATGAGGATATTTAACTACGAATTCAAATAGCAAATACTTAATTTTAAAAACTAATTTAACTATCTTAAATTATCTAAATTATTTAAATTAATTAACTAACTAATTAATAATTAAAACTAATTAGCTATAAACCTAATTTAAAACTCAGGAACTGGAAATCTAACTAATAAATTAAAACTAACAGATTGCATGAAATCGAATTCTAAATAACTAAACTAACCGCTAAGGGTTACTGTTAAAGGTTGGAGTAACCTTTAGCTGTAACCTTTAACAAATCTGAAATAAACTGTGAACCGCTAAGGGTTACTTTTAATGGTTGGAGTAACCTTTAGCTGTAACCTTTAAGAACTCAGACTTATCAAACTGTGAACCTGCACGCATGAACTGATTCCCAACCAACAGAATACCACACATCCATTATATAGCATGAAATACTGAATATAAACTAAGAATAATAAACTAAATAAGATCAACGAATTCAAACGGAAAACGTACGTAAACTAAATAATATTCGAAACTTGAAACTAAAGATTTAAAACTACGAAACTAATTAAAAGTTTAAGAGTACTTGTTTAAACTACTGGAAATTGAATTATCTTCGGCTATTCAGAAGAGTGAACGCAGCGAATAGAACTGCAACGGATGAATCGGCGTCGAACAGCTTGAGAAATCGTCGTCGTCGACTCTTGGTTGATCCTTGATCGTTGCGTCTTGTTGTTGTTCTCCGTCTCCAGAACCCTATGATTACTCTCTGTTTTTAGGGTTAGCACACGCACACAAAGACCTAGATACCCGAAATTCGGATTAAGAAGGGTATTTATAGGGTTTTTTCCGCAAAATGGGCCGAAAAATCTGTTTCTGGGCTTCCTGGGCCCGCTAACGGTTGGTGCAACCGTTAGTAGCAACCGTTAGGTATATTTTTTTTTTATTGCATTTCTGGTCGACGACAACGGTTGTGTGGAAACCGTTCTGGAAAGTTACCGTTAGCTCTGAATTCAGCATTCTAACCGTTAATATCGGTTCTCAGTAACCGTTAAGGTTAGCGGTAACAGCTAACGGTTGGAGTGACCGCTAAGTGTAACCGTTTAGCTTTCAACGACAACGGTTCCAGCAGCATAACCCTTCTAGAAAGTCTGGCAGCATCAATTCTCGCTACTTCTTCACCGGAAAGCTCGATTTTTGAATCTCGATCATCATAATTCATCTCTAACATGTTGAACTCTTCCGGTACTTAGCTATAAAGTGAAAAATCATAAATAATCACTTATTTGCATCAATCTAGATCAAAAGGCGGTAAAATAAGTTGGAAGTCTAAATATATGAAATTAAGCTAAATCTATCCAACTTATACCAAAAATAATAAGAAAAAGCAATTAAAATACAAACTAAAATCAAGACAAATTCATGTTAATCAACTACCTCACGCTTAATTAGTTTGTTCGTCCTCGAACAAACGATAGTTTCAAAGACTCACAAGTATGAAAATCAGTCCAAGCAATGAGTTGTGTCGTGCTACATACATAATTTTAAAAATATAGACACAAGTCACGAAACTTCAAAAACTCCACCCTTATTACACTATCGCTCCAAAATCAAATTCATGCATCCTCACAAAAGGGTAATATATAGGGTGTACACTCAAAGCACTCGAGTATTTTCTGCATAGGACGTGTATACGCTCAAATCATTCAAATACAAGCACAATAAACAAGAACCAAAAATCAATCTCTTCTCAATCGCAAATTAAGTGTGTTATCAACAAAGAATCGGACAAGGTGTTTTTGAGTTGTAATGTAAGGCTCTTTGGACGGGTATGGAATATATAAGTCGTGTGGCGAACTCACGATCTAACGTGATCAATAACTCACCAAACCTATTCTAATCAAAAAGCAATACGCTTCACCTCGTTCAAAAATAAAAACCTCACTAAATACTCATAACGTATCCTTTAAACATAGGCTATTTCTCAACTCGTTACTCTAAATCGACTTGAAGCTCAACCCACTTAAACACAATTGAAGCTCATAACACGCTTCTTACACAACTCATGCCTTCTAAACAATAGGCTTATAAAATAAAATAAATAATAAACACAAGCCTTTATTAGCGCGTAGGCAGTGACTAACACCATTTACTATCCTTCTTATTTTCTTTTTCTTTTTTTTTATCCCCCTCTAATTCTGTTTTATGGGGTCTTTTTTTATTATTTTTTTTTATTGAAGGATGGTGATCCTTTATTACAAAAATTTCATAAATCCCTTATAAAAACTCCAAAACACTAATAACCAATAAAAATTACTAACTCCTACCCCACGCTTTTAATGGGTTGTAGGGGTCGACTCAATAATCAACCATGGCTAATGAAAATGGATTATTTGGCTATGATTGGCTCATTCGGAATTTATAGTGGCTAAAATTTATGGATATGGCCGGAATAGGGTTTTTTATGTGCCTTAACCTCATTTTCATTAGCATGGTTGATTATTGAGTCGACCCCTACAACCCATTAAAAGCGTGGGGTAGGAGTTAGTAATTTTTATGGTTATTAGTGTTTTGGAGTTTTTATAAGGGATTTATGAATTTTTGTAATAAAGGATCCACCATCCTTCAATAAAAAAAAATAAAAAAAAAAGACCCCATAAAACAGAATTAGAGGGGGTAAAAAAAAGAAAAAGAAAATAAGAAGGGATAGTAAATGGTGTTAGTCATTGCCTACGCGCTAATAAAGGCTTGTGTTTATTATTTATTTTATTTATAAGCCTATTGTTTAGAAGGCATGAGTTGTGTAAGAAGCGTGTTATGAGCTTCAATTGTGTTTAAGTGGTTTGAGCTTCAAGTCGATTTAGAGTAACGAGTTGAGAAATAGCCTATGTTTAAAAGGCTACGTTATGAGTATTTAGTGAGGTTTTTATTTTTGAACGAGGTGAAGCGTATTGCTTTTTGATTAGAATAGGTTTGGTGAGTTATTGATCACGTTAGATCGTGAGTTCGCCACACGACTTATATATTCCATACCCGTCCAAAGAGCCTTACATTACAACTCAAAAACACCTTGTCCGATTCTTTGTTGATAACACACTTAATTGCGATTGAGAAGAGATTGATTTTTGGTTCTTGTTTATTGTGCTTGTATTTGAATGATTTGAGCGTATACACGTCCTATGCAGAAAATACTCGAGTGCTTTGAGTGTACACCCCTATATATTACCCTTTTGTGAGGATGCATGAATTTGATTTTGGAGCGATAGTGTAATAAGGGTGGAGTTTTTGAAGTTTCGTGACTTGTGTCTATATTTTTAAAATTATGTATGTAGCACGACACAACTCATTGCTTGGACTGATTTTCATACTTGTGAGTCTTTGAAACTATCGTTTGTTCGAGGACGAACAAACTAATTAAGCGTGAGGTAGTTGATTAACATGAATTTGTCTTGATTTTAGTATGTATTTTAGTTGCTTTTTCTTATTATTTTGGTATAAGTTGGATAGATTTAGCTTAATTTCATATATTTAGACTTCCAACTTATTTTACCGCCTTTTGATCTAGATTGATGCAAATAAGTGATTATTTATGATTTTTCACTTTATAGCTAAGTAACCGGAAGAGTTCAACATGTTAGAGATGAATTATGATGATCGAGATTCAAAAATCGAGCTTTCCGGTGAAGAAGTAGCGAGAATTGATGCTGCCAGACTTTCTAGAAGGGTTATGCTGCTGGAACCGTTGTCGTTGAAAGCTAAACGGTTACACTTAGCGGTCACTCCAACCGTTAGCTGTTACCGCTAACCTTAACGGTTACTGAGAAACCGATATTAACGGTTAGAATGCTGAATTCAGAGCTAACGGTAACTTTCCAGAACGGTTTCCACACAAACCGTTGTCGTCGACCAGAAATGCCAATAAAAAAAAATATACCTAACGGTTGCTACTAACGGTTTGCACCAACCGTTAGCGGGCCAGGAAGCCCAGAAACAGATTTT
>BMAC01001018.1:146830-169215 GCA_014905375.1 Phtheirospermum japonicum | reverse complement strand
GGTTTGAGTCTATGCTTGTGGACTTGGAATTTCGACTTTTTACTCTCATCGTATAGAGTGGCAACTCCGTACTCATCCATTTCTGTTATCGTAAATGGTCCACTCCATTCGGCCTTGAAATTGGTTGGATCAAACTTACGATTGGAATTATATAGCACTAGTTGACCAACCTTGAACTTCTTGTCATAGACCTCGCTCGACTTYTTCTTCTTTGTCGTCCAATCCTTGCTATTGTATGTCTTGCCTTTGTTCCTTGCACGTTTGAAATTGTTGTAGGGGTCAAGGGAAACGTACTCCGCACGAGTTTGTGGTGTTTTCAACTCCACTTTTGGCTTGATCTTTGGTGCGTCACTCTCTTTGCGCAATGCAGCACTACAACCAGCAATTCCATCTATGATTTCTCCTATATCAATTCCCAACAATTCAATCAATTCCTCTCCACTCAAATGCTCCTCATCGTCCCCGACGTCAAACTTTTCTATAGTGGTAATGCTTTGGAGATCATGGACGCAAGAATCGATTAGATCTATAAATGAGCACTCATCTCGCATATATGATGAAGGGGTGTTATGGATGTCTCGAAGTGAAAACGTCACTGTCTCGCCTAAGACGGACATGGTCATTCGTCCTTTGTTCACATCTATTCGAGTATGCGTAGTTGACATAAATGGACGACCCAACAAGATGGTATGCTCCTTGCTTCCGCTTGGTACTTCACCAACATCTAAAATCACAAAATCAACAGGAACAACCAGCTCACCAACCTACACCAAAACATGTTCAACAATACCCAGAGGCTGCCGAATCGACCGATCAGCCAATTGTAGGCGCATGGTGGTAGGCTTCAATGCCCCAAGATCGAATTCTTTGAATAAAGAATATGGCATCAAATTAATGCCAGCGCCAAGATCGAGCATCCCCTTTGCGGTTTGTCCATTCCCAAGAGAAATAGTAATACAAAAACTTTCGGGATCCTTTTCCTTGGGTGGTAATGGTTTCTTGATTATCGCGCTGACCTCTTTTGTTAATGCCACATGTTGGGTTGCTGCCAAGCACCTTTCTCGTGATGCTAGTTCCTTGAAAAATTTAACGAATGCGGGCATCATTTTTATCACATCTAGCAGGGGAAGGTGGATATTAACAATCTTCAATAAATTGTAAAGTTCCATGAACTTTTTGTTTTCTTTGGCGGGGCGTAGACGACTTGGGAAGGGGACATGATCATAACTAGTCAACTTCTTTGGGTGTTCAGTTGCCAAATCGTTCCTTCTTTTCAACGCTCCCGTCACATATGGATTGGTCGATTTATGCATGAGATCGTCCGCTTTGGTTGCATCTACTTATGGTTGGGTCTCGGCCTTTTCCGTGTCGTCTTCCTTTTCTAACTCTATGCCATTATCGACCTCCTTTCCACTTCTCAGCACATGAATAGCTGAGGCGTGTTCCGTTTGGATTGGAAACTTATTTTTCTCCTTCGACAATATTGCTACAATCGCGGAAAATTGTCCTATAATCATATCTGAATGCTGCTGCCCTTTCTGCACAGCCTTAACAAGCTCATGACCTTGCTGTACAGCCTTGACTAGTTCATCAAATCGTGACTCGAATTTTGCATTGAGATCCGTAATTTGCTTATTCACTTGTGAAGTTAATTGCGTGAGTCCTTCTCTATTTCGTACAGTCTCCGTCACTTGATTTTGTTGCCATACTAAAAGTTGATCATTTGTTTTCACAGGCGCAGGCGCTTGTCTGGGGCCATATGTGAAGTTTGGATGATTGGGAGGTCCTGGATGATATGTGTTTCCCGCTGGAGGTTGAGGTTGGAAATTTTGAATAGCCTTGACCTCCGTTTCTTCCACTTTATCAAACACGGTTGTGCATACGCTCGCTACGTGTCCTTGCAATCCGCATCGTGCACATAACTCCACAGTCTTCTTCGATCTTGCCATCTCTGATTTTAGGGCGGCCAACTCTTTGGCCATCTCTTCGAACTTAATGTCTCTCTCGTCTGGCATATCGGAGGCTTCTTTGGTCATAATCATTCGTGGTCAAGAATTAGTTTGTCTCGATTTCTCGCTCATCCTCTCAAACAGTTGCTTGGCTTTTGTCGCTGTCAAGTTTCCAAAGTCTCCCCCAGCAACTACTTCTACGTTATTTTTGTAAGAATCCAAAAGCCCTTCGTAGAAAAGTTGATTTACCATTCCCGGAGAGTTGTGATGATGTGGGCAAGCTTGCAATGGAGATTTGAAATGTTCCCACGCCTCGTGAAATAGCTCCCCGTCTTGCTGGACAAAATTGGCTATTTGTCTCCTTATGTGGCCCGTCGTCTGAGCTGAGTAGTACTGATTAATGAATTTTTCACTAACCATGGGCCAATCGATCAGAGATCTCGGTTCCAATGATAGTATCCAAGACTTGGCTTTATCCTTCATGCAACTCGGAAAACACACCATTTGAAGGTCTTCGTGATGAAGCCCCGGAGATGGAATCCTACTAACTTCGGCATAGAACTCCTTTAGGAAGGTCAATGGATCTTCGTTGRYKAGGCCGTGAAATKTCGGGAGGTTGTTGATGATATGAGGTTTCAACTCGAAGTCTCTTGCAGTTCTTCCCAACACAATGGCAGAGCTATAGGGACCCACTTGAGGAGTTGTAAACTCTCTTTGCCTTGGTTCGCGCGCCTCCCGCTGGTATCTCTCTTGGTTATTTGGCCTTGCGTATTCGTTTCTCTCATGGTAATCGTCATTTGAAAGCCAGTCATTGACCCGCTCTTCTCCATGGTAAGATCTCTCGGAATAGTCATCCGCAATGTGGCGGCAGCGATTCCTATCTCCCCTTCTTTGGCCGTCATTTTGGTCTATCACGTTTCGTTGAATATTTTCCCAGTACTCTTGAGGTTGTACCGGTCCGTCGGGACGAATTGGCTCACTCCCGTACCCATTTCTTTGTTGCACGGGTGGATGCCTTGGTGGTTGATCGTCCTCGTTGTTTTGGGCATGGTTGTCTAGTCGCAACATCGTTTCCGGAATCGGATCGCAAATAAAATCAGTCGTGGCAGACGATTCACTTGTGGATGAGTGAGGTGGTCTCACTTGATTTGAACGATGAACATTGTCGGTCAAGGGTGCAAGTTCGAGCCTAAGCGATCTACGACCTTGCATGAACTCAACAACAAATTAAACGAATCGACTAGAGAAACAATTATACAAATAAACGACTATAATAAAAAAAAATGAACAAACATATTTTTGAAACCTTTGTTTTGTTCCCCGGCAACGGCGCCAAAATTTTGATTCAAGCTTTTTGGTTGCCTACTTATGAAAATGTGTCAAAAATTCTAAAGCTTGCCCGTAAGAGAACGGGGTCGCGCGTAGGTTGGCAAATCGACTCGAGTCGTCTCTCGAGGAACATACAATCGGAATCTTGAATAGTTTGTTTAAAAGCAATTACGATGCCAAAAAATGGGGGGGTTGATTGCAAACTTCAGATATTTAAAAACTACGAATTCAAATAGCAAATACTTAATTTTAAAAACTAATTTAACTATCTTAAATTATCTAAATTATTTAAATTAATTAACTAACTAATTAATAATTAAAACTAATTAGCTATAAACCTAATTTAAAACTCAGGAACTGGAAATCTAACTAATAAATTAAAACTAACAGATTGCATGAAAATCGAATTCTAAATAACTAAACTAACCGCAAAGGGTTACTGTTAAAGGTTGGAGTAACCTTTAGCTGTAACCTTTAAGAAATCTGAAATAAACTGTGAACCGCTAAGGGTTACTTTTAATGGTTGGAGTAACCTTTAGCTGTAACCTTTAAGAACTCAGACTTATCAAACTGTGAACCTGCACGCATGAACTGATTCCCAACCAACAGAATACCACACATCCATTATATAGCATGAAATACTGAATATAAACTAAGAATAATAAACTAAATAAGATCAACGAATTCAAACGGAAAACGTACRTAAACTAAATAATATTCGAAACTTGAAACTAAAGATTTAAAACTACGAAACTAATTAAAAGTTTAAGAGTACTTGTTTAAACTACTGGAAATTGAATTATCTTCGGCTATTCAGAAGAGTGAACGCAGCGAATAGAACTGCAACGGATGAATCGGCGTCGAACAGCTTGAGAAATCGTCGTCGTCGACTCTTGGTTGATCCTTGATCGTTGCGTCTTGTTGTTGTTCTCCGTCTCCAGAACCCTATGATTACTCTCTGTTTTTAGGGTTAGCACACGCACACAAAGACCTAGATACCCGAAATTCGGATTAAGAAGGGTATTTATAGGGGGTTTTTTCGCAAAATGGGCCGAAAAATCTGTTTCTGGGCTTCCTGGGCCCGCTAACGGTTGGTTGCTAACGGTTGGTGCAACCGTTAGTAGCAACCGTTGTGTGGAAACCGTTCTGGAAAGTTACTGTTAGCTCTGAATTCAGCATTCTAACCGTTAATATCGGTTCTCAGTAACGTTAAGGTTAGCGGTAACAGCTAACGGTTGGAGTGACCACTAAGTGTAACCGTTAGCTTTCAACGACAACGGTTCCAGCAGCATAGCCCTTCTAGAAAGTCTGGCAGCATCAATTCTCGCTACTTCTTCACCGGAAAGCTCGATTTTTGAATCTCGATCATCATAATTCATCTCTAACATGTTGAACTCTTCCGGTACTTAGCTATAAAGTGAAAGATCACAAATAATCACTTATTTGCATCAATCTAGATCAAAAAGCGGTAAAATAAGTTGGAAGTCTAAATATATGAAATTAAGCTAAATCTATCCAACTTATACCAAAAATAATAAGAAAAAGCAATTAAAATACAAACTAAAATCAAGACAAATTCATGTTAATCAGTTACCGAGGCATATTTTGAAATCACCCCACCTGTTGGTGTCAATATGGTTAGCGAGTTTTCAACAAATGCAGTTGTGGTTTTTGGGGGATGTCTTTGTTTGGTGGATAGGGAAACCGATGACCAAAGAACGGATGTTTGGCTTATGAAAGAGTATGGTGTGGTAGGGTCTTGGATGAAACTCAGCATTTATTGTAATGGATTCTTGTCTCGGTTCACGCCTTTGTGTTTTGTTGGAGATGAGGAGGAGGAGGTTATTTTGATGACTGGAGCTCGTTTGGTTGTTTATAATGTGAAAGATAGATCATTGAGGCCCTTGGTCACCGACAATGGGGGTCATGATCAATTTCAAGACAAAGGCTACTTTACAGAGAGCCTCGTTTTGCCTTTCTGCGGTCGCCACGGTAATTTTTATTGGCAATGAAATTAAAACATAATTATATCTTTTGAAAGACTTTTTTGTTCATTTAAGCCTAGATTTTGACTATCACAAAATTAAACTCCCATAAAAGGTATGAAATTTACGAATTCTGGAAATTTAGGGCCAAAAACATAAACATCTAAAATTTTAGGGTGCAATCTGAGAATTTCTAAAATTGTTTTTAATAAATATACCAAATTTCAGTCTAAGGGTGCTATTTCGACAATCTGCTTGGAAATGGCCTGGAGTTCACTGTGGGAAGAGGAAAATGCAATTGTGATGATGATGTCGTTTGTCGGACATCATGGACCAACCTCAATCCCGGGAGGAGATATATAAGTTGTCCAAGATTTTGTGTAAGAATTTCTTTCCTATTTTTAGATATTAGGGCTAATAATTATTTGGGGGGTTTTGTATAAGATGTTAACATGGGATCTCCAATTCTTAGTTAAAATGACTGTTACCTAAGATTTCTCTGGGTGTGTTGTGCTTTTGCTTCCAATTCTTAGTTAAAATGACTGTTACCTAAGATTTCTCTGGGTGTGTTGTGCTTTTGCTTGAATTTTCTGATAGTCTTCATTTTCCAAGATTTCATTTTTTCGTATGAGACTGAAGGGTGCAAATTTTTCAAATGGCTTGAGGACCCACTGTGCCCAAGAGCTACTCAAATTATTCCCGGGCTTTTAAGATGAGCAAATAAATTTGAAGCTGAAGTTCAAATGTTGGAGGCTGGCGTAAAGAGACTTGAATTAGATATGAAGAAGCACCAAACAAACCTGAATGCACTTACAGCTGAAGATTGTAAGCTTGAAGAATATGTTAAGAAGAAGCGAAATCGGGAACGTTGGTTGTGCACGGCGCTTTTGATTACTTGGTTTGTTATCTGGATAAAAAACTGCTAAGAGGTCTATGGTGTATGTGGTTTTAGTGTGTTGTACGTCGTTTATTGTTTGACTTGCGAGGTATGAAACCGAGAAAGGGAATTTGCTAATGTGATTGTTCCGTTGTTCATGTGTTGCGATCGGGATAGTAATGTTTTTAATCGAAGGATAAATTAATCCAATTTTTATGTTTCTTATTTTCCAGAGAAGTTGGAAAATGGGATCTTAAATTAATTGAGCAACTCTACATCAATTAATCGAACATAGGGGATTTGTTAATAAACGCTAGGAGGATAGAACAAACACAACCAATCTTAGAGATTATTAAATGTCTGACACATAAATAAAAAGCCTATAAAGTAATTAATTTTTGGCCTCATAACAACCATTAGTGCAAAAGATTAGGCATTCATATAATCCAAACATAAAACAATTCCACATTACTTCTGATTCCATACCAAACACATCTAAGACTATTACGTTGACAAAACAAAAAGTAAAGATGGGAGATCCATGATATGAATGGCGAAGGTTGAGTCGAGTGGCAAGCATAAGTCTTCAAGCATCTCCTGGCAGCCAGTAAGGACAAGGCGACCATCTGATGCCCAGATTGATACATCAACAACCCAACTTCGATCAGAAAACCCTAGAATTGTAGCCTTCACCTGATGACTATTACCACCTGGGACCACATGCTCAGTCCAGAAGTCCTTTGGAATGGCCTATAAAAAGCTCACATGATTAGAAGCTGCTAACGTCAAATCAATAATTGGTGGAAAGTATATTAGTTGAAGATAATTTAAAAAATCTTCAACTTACTATTCGTCCACGCTCTAGGACGGTCTTCAATACTGTTACTTTGAAAGAAGGAAAATGAGTGAGCTCAAGGTCAGGATCTTTCACACCTACAAAGCGATTGCGTGTAATGCCTTTTCCGTCAAAGACTATTACGCCAAAAATATAAAGCTCATTATTTATGAAGACAACGGAATAGTCCTCTCTAATTTGGTTGTCCTCCACAAGATCGAGCCACTCCCCTTGAACCGCACCTACAATAAACAAACAAACAAAAAAAACAGAGTATAAATGCAAACTCTCAGTCGTATCTAGTCTGCGGAAATTTAAACAACACATCAAGAATGACATTATTATATACATACGAATAAATACAATTCATAAATCAGTCGTACCACTGTCTTGAATATAGAAGAACATAAATAACACAAATCCAATAAGGATACTTAAACACGTAAAGTTGTTCATCAACAAACTTGAATTAGTTATGCAGAGAACAAACCTGGTCACAATCTTCACCAAACAACTCCACTGTGACATCCCAAGTCTGACCGAGGGGATTGCGCAATTGAAAATCATTGTTCGAAAGCTCTGCAAAAAAATGGACAATTCTCTGCGGGATATGCTGCAATTGTGTCGGCAATAATTCAGATTAAAAATAATCATACAACATAAATCAGAAAATATATATCAGAACAGAAAAAAGAAAAAAAATGGATGAAATAAACTTACCATGAAATGTGACAGCGACATGAGGATGGTCTTGGTGAATGTCGGAATTAAAGTCATCCTTAATCTGGGATAGAAGAGAATTCGGCAAGACGTGTGGACAAATTTTTGAACGCCGATTTTGTATTTTTCCGAGGGTTTTAATACTTGTTGCTTTGAAAACCTAATATATCATAGGTTTTTGGGCTAAGCATCGGTTGTTTTTGCTAAGAGCCGATGCGTATTCATCGCTGGTTAAAAAAAATGCGGGAAAGAAGGTCAACCAATATATATGCATCGGTTGTTTTCATACAAACCGATCCTACTGACAAACTTTAAGCATCGGACCTATTAGTAATAACCGATGCTACTGTTTGCTATCTTAGGAAGAAAAACAACTTGTGACAAGATACGGGTAGGCCCTAGCCAATCCGATTAAAGATCAAAGCCCGGGCCAGGCGCCATATCCCTCAAGCAAAGCAGTTCTAGGCCCAATTGAGCCCAATAGTGATATTCCCCGGACCAGGGGTCGATTTTGAATGGTCCAAGGGAGGAGAGCATTTTTAAGTTGGCAAATTTCCTCTTAGAAGAAGCGATGTGGGATATAGGAGATTACGCAGTAAAGGAAGCAACGTTTTCAGGTTCAAGAAATAAACAACATCAAGAATCAAAGGATGAAAACGGCAAAGGATAATCAACACAAAATGAAAATTTTATTAAAATAAACAGAGTACAATAATGACAAAATAGATAACAACCACGACATCAAGAAAGGATGAAAACACAAAACGAAGATTTCATTAAAATAAACCATACGGAAATTTAAAAAAAAATACAACAGCCGTTCATTTATCTTCATACTTCTTCAGCTTCTCCTTCAACACCTCATTCTCAGCTGCCAAGCGATCCCTCTCTTGCTCATAGTGTTGGCTCTCGAGAAGGATTTCAACAATGTGGAACAGCTGATCCACAAAGTCTTTCTTGAGGTGGACTATCTCCGCCTCGAGTCGTTCTACGAGGCCGAATGGACCAGCCTCATCGTCGCTGCTTCCAAACCCCGAGCTCGACATCATATATGATTAAGAAGATCTTAGAAAATATGAAGGGAGAGGATTACAAAAGAGGAGAAAAGTGAGTTCAAACAATTGATGGCAAACTTAAATAGAAAATGAAGAGGTTGGGCAGCTCAAAGACTGTGAAATTGATCATTTAATTGACATGACCTCAAACCACAAACCACATTGGCAATTAATTTCAGCTTGCGTGAAAATGGTATGCTATTGAAATGATTACTAATACTAATTATATGAAATGATTACTACTCCCTGCAGATATCCATTGAACCCTTTTTTTTAATTGGGAAACATGCAGAATATATTGTAGTTCCAAATTTACCCTTATATTAGTTGGCCACACATTAGTTATTTGTATTCAATAAACTCACTTTTATACCAAAAAAATCTTTCACAAGATATGAGGCAAATGGCAAATCAAGAAAATCTTGACTGTTAGTGACGATTCTTAATTTGTGAGTTTTGTGCTGGAATGTCTAATTTGCTCTTAAATAAGTCGGTTTAAAAAATCTAATGTTTATGCATGCAAACTACATGAATACTTTAATTATTTTGATTAGACGAAGTTCCAGCTACACAGTGAGCCTGAAATAATTTGATTGCTAAGATTAAATGCATCGGTTGTCTGTATAACATCCGATGCAATTGATAATCTTTAAGCATCGGTTGTCCGAATAAAACCGATGCATATAACTTTTATTTATTACAAAAGAAACCCCGCGCGACTATAGGCATCGGTCGCTGGATAAAAACCGACACCTAAGACTTTTTTTAATTATAAAAAAGACCCCGAGCGACTATAGGCATCGGTTTTTGACGATAACCGAGGCCTATAACCCACCAGCATCCCACATCGGTTCTTCTAAGAGGAAATTTGCCAACTTAAAAATGTTCTCCTCCCTTGGACCATTCGGAATCGACCCCTGGTCCGGGGAATACACTATTGGGCTCAACTGGGCCTAAAACTACTTTGCTTGACGGATATGGCGCGTGGCCCAGGCTTTGATTTTTAATCGAATTGGCTAGTTCCTTCCCGTAGCCCGTCTAAAGTTTTTTTTTCCTAAGATCTTAACAGTAGCATCGGTTATTACCATTACGACCGATGCTAAAAGTCTGTCTATAGGAAACAGCTCACTTGAAATAATTCTATGCTTATTTCTGTTTCAAACCTTTGATTACAAGATACATTTATTAAAAACAGCATTTCATTGGTATATACATATCAATTGATCTTACAAAACTATATTCGTTTAAGGATATATCTGAGATGCCAAAAAATGCAAAACTTTAGACATCAGTTCAAGCATCGGTGCTAATGTTAAAAACCGATGCTACTGACATATTCTGGGATGAAAGAATCAAGAACAAAGCTTATTGTTTAGGCACTGGTTTGAGTTTTATGGGTAAAAATACATCTACCCAAAAAAATCAATATTTACAAAAATAAACCATGTTCAAAACTTATATCTACAATACAAACACTTCCAAATTGCTATGTTGGTAAAAGAACCAAATCCACCAGTACAAAGGGAGATCCACCAATAACAAAACCATAAGGAAACAACAATAAAATGTGTGTGTGTGTGTGTGTTTCCTAACCACACACAAAAAAAATAATAATAACAATTAATAATAAAATAAAATAAAAAATACAATACAACCACCAAGGAAATAAAAATAATTTAACAGGTTTAGTGCATTAACCTTTGTTTTCAATCCACTCTCCTTCTCCATGGTCAGAACGAATATAACCATCGCCTAAGCTCATCGAAGGTACATTAATATCAATTGAAAATGGTGGGGTTTCATTGAAGTGGTCGTACTCGTCTTCGTCTACGACATCGCTAACACCAACAATACTCCTTTTGCTGGGGAGTACCAGAGACCACCTAGAATCGGCAGGATCAGAAACATAAAAGACTTATTTTTCTTTTGATGCAAGTATAAATGGATCATCCCGATACCCCGACCGACTAAAATCAACCGAAGTGGATCCCAAATCATCACCCTCACACCCCGTCCGTTGTCGACCCAACTACATCGAAAAAGAGGAATCTTGAAAATTCTATAGTCTAGTTCCCAAATGTCCTCTATGACCCCATAGAACACCCTAGAAGCATCCACTGGTCCTTTACCTTTCGCACTCGAATAATCGCTCGTTAATGCAACTATTGAGACACCACTATTCTGCATCACACTTTTGTCATCCTGATGTTTCGTGTAAAACATATACCCATTGATGTCATAACCTTCATAACACCTCACATGTGAAGCAGGGCCATATGCTAACCACTTGACTGTTTCGGTGATGTTATTAGGTGTCCTAGATAACTCTTTCATTACTGTCTCTTTGAACCATTCATAAAATGTGCGATTATGTTCTCTGGTCACCCATATTTCATCCCTAGAAGGGTTCTGCTGTTTTAAAAAGGACATGTGCCGGTCGAGGTATGGATGGACCTCAGAAATGTGTTGCAATACGAGTTTGTGTGCCTGGATGCCAATTCAGGATTTGCAAAGAATGCTTTGAGCCCAATAGTACATTTTCCTGCAAGTCTTCCCTCGTGGCGAGATTTTGGAATGCCAATAGTTTCAAAATTCGCCAAGTAATCTGTACAAAACTCAATTACCTCCTCGGCAGCGTAACCTTCAATTATACTCCCTTCAGGCCGAGAACGATTCCTCATAAATCCTTTTATTATACCCATGTACCTCTCGAACGGGTACATGTACCTCAAGAAAACCGGCCCACACAACTTAACCTCTCGAACTAAGTGGACAATCGAATGCACCATAATGTCAAAAAACGATGGAGGAAAAAACATTTCAAACTCGCATAACGTTTTAACAACGTCGGCCTGCAAATCATCTAATATTTCAGGATCAATAACTTTACTATAAATTGCATTGAAAAAATGACAAAGCTTTGTCATTGTATGCCTCACATCTCTTGGTAATGAGCCTTGAATTGCAACCGGTAGTATGTGATGCATTAAGATATGACAATCATGAGATTTCATACCAACCAATTTCAGGTCCTTCATTGAAACGAGCTTTTTAATATTCGAAGAATAACCAGAAGGAACCTTGATTTTATTCAAACACTCACAAAAACTGATTTTCTCTTTTTTTGACATGGTATAAAAAGCTGGAGGTAGGTAAGTTCGTTTTTCAGTTTTTTTCGGAGCTAACTTCTCCCGTATCCCCATTTCCACCAAGTCTTGTCTATAGTTAATACCATCTTTCGTCTTACCCAGAATGTTTAACAATGTTCAATAACACTGTCACATACATTCTTCTCAACATGCATCACATCTATACAATGCCTGACCAACAAATGTTCCCAATATGGTAGACCCCAAAATATGGGTTTCTTCTTCCAACCACCCGTTGAGACAATTTTAGAAAGTTTGTCGAACTCAAAATCAATATCTTTAACACGATCGTAAATTGCACGTCTGGATAATGGTGATCTAGCAACTCGGTCCAGTGTTTTCCCATTGAAAATCTTCTTTTTTTTTTTCTATAAGGATGCTGACTTGGGAGAAAGGCCCTGGTATCCATGTAAACATTTTTTCTACCATTTTTCAGCTAAATACTACTCGTCTCATCTTCACAAATGGGGCATGCCTTAGCTCCTTTATTTGCATAACCTGACAAGTTACCATAGGCTGGAAAATCATTGATCGTGCAAAATATCATGGCTCGTAAGGTGAAATTTGTTTGAGTATAAGCATCAAAGATGGTCACACCCTCGTTCCATAATTTTTTTAAATCCTCAATAAGAGGTGCCAAGTACACATCTATGTGATTCCCTGGTTGCTTAGGTTCGGATATCAACAAAGACAGCATGATGTACTTACGCTTCATGAATAGCCAAGGAGGAAGATTATATATTGTTAAAAGAACCGGCCAAGTACTATGACGACTGCTCATGTTTCCAAATGGGTTCATTCCATCCGTGCACAATCCTAGCCGAAGATTTCTCTTCTCACTACCGAATTCAGGAAACTTACTATCAATGTTTCTCCATTGCGGAGAATTGGCCGGATGTCTTAGTTTTCCAGTACCATACGTAGACGGAGCTGGCGAGTGAGCTGTATTATCAGGCAAAGTTTCACCATGCCATATCCATCGTGAATAACCTTCTTTAAAACCACGATGTATCAAATGGCTCTTCACTTGGTCCGTAGTCCAAAATTACCTCAGATTTTTGCAATCAACAAAAGGACACACAATCGTCTCCGAAGCAGTCTTAGCTTTATTCTCCACAGCAAATCTAAGAAAACTTTCAACCCCTTGAATATATTCAAGTGTATTACGTCTACCATACATCCAACGTCAATCCATTCTCTACCGCTACACAATTGAATTAAGAACTCAATAAAAATACTAACAAAGAAAATATAAATGCATATATCTTTGTTCATAATTTATCTTTCTCATTAATTACTTTTTTTTTGTTGTTGTTATTATGTTTTCTTGATAAAATTTATGTAGTGTTAGAATTCATATTATATTATAATTAACATTGATATAAAAAATTCAACTAATTATAATTATTATTATGTTAAGCAAACAAAGTCGACTATCGAAAAACAAGTGTTCCTCCAGCAAGTCATATACTGTTTTATGTGTATCAGAAATTTTGTGATAATTATATTACTCTGTTATTAGGGTACGTACAATTTGTTTTACATGTATCAGTCAACTGAACTTGTTTGTAGTCCTTAAAGGTTCAAAACAAACTAAACTTTATTTTATTCCTTACTATTAAGTAGCACAGTTAAAAAAAAAGCACACTGCAATTTAATATAATGATTTTTATTCTAATTACCAAAAGTCAAAAAAGTTACAAATGCAAAAATAAAAACAAAAATTACAAATGCATGAAGAAAAATCAAGCGTCGGCAGCCTTACTCTTCGTTCCTGCCTGAGAACTACCAACATCATCACCATCAGCACCAAGCTTGGTGATGAGAATAGATTCGAGCTTGGACATGGAGAGCTTACCCCAATGAGCATTTATACTGCTCAGAATGTTGGTGATTGCTTCTAACTTTTCGGCTACGTTCCGCATGTCTGCGGAACGTTCTTCTTGCATTTGCTTCATCAGCAGGACAATTTGTTTTTGATGAGTTTCCATTAGTTTGCGAAGCGGTCCCGAAATCGTGTTGTCAGCCATTATTTTTTTAAGAAGAGTTCGAGCTTTAAATTTCAAGGGGCAGAAAGGTGTTTTGAAGATTAATATTTTTCAAGGTATTCAGTCTTAGGGTTATTTATTCAAACAAGTATAGTGCACCTTATTGAATTCATAATATGACTTTTCAATTTCCCGATGCATCATGCCTTTTCGAATTCATATATGACTTTTCAACTTTCTCGATGCATCATGCCTTTTCAATTTCCAGGAACAAATATTAATGCTGCTTTAGGCCTTTTCAGATTAAATTCATATGTAAAACAATAAAATGCAAAAATATAAATACATACCTTGCAATTTGCAAAGAGACGGTGCAAAAATTCAATAGCAAAGATGAAATATAATTGGGTGGAGTTTTGAATTTCTGTTCATCAATTATAAATGTGAAGATTCAATCTTTAGAATTATGAGTTTTTCTACTAATTTTAAAAATTTCGGCATATTTAGAGAACTGGGATTTAACAATTTGCATCGGTTTTTGCCATAGAGACCGATGCATAACTGATACCAAAATAAACCGATGTTATCATTATCATACACTTTATTTCATATATGCATCGGGTTCAGTAATCAACCGATGCTTCATTTTTTGAAAATTTTCGGCCGATTTTAATGTTTTTTTTTTCCACGGCGCGCGCGCGTAATTAAATTTGAATAGGCATCGGGCCTTGAACAAAACCGATGCTCTAAGTTGGTTCCAGACATCGGTTTGTATATAACAACCGATGCTATTTATTTTACAGAATTTTCTAGAATTATTTATTGTTATTTACATCGGTTAATGTCATAAAAACCGATGCTTAATGTTTTGAAATTTTCACTCAGCCACTTATGATCAGCTTATTCCCGCGAATGGGCGCGTAAATAAATTTGAATAGGCATCGATTCTAACAGGAACCGATACCCGTATTTAGTTATAGACATCGGTTGCTATATATGAACCGATGCTTTTATATTTTTTGGATTTATATTCTTCTGTAGGCATCGGTTGATGTTCAACAACCGATGCATATTGATTTTTCCAAATGTAATAGGCATCGGTTTTTTGACCAAGACCGATGTCTATTTATTTAGATGAAATTTTTTGGTACTCTTATTATTATATGCATCGGTTGTTGACAAACAACCGATGCTATTAATATATACGCATCGATTGTCCGAATACAACCGATGCATATAACTTTTATTTCATTACAAAAAAAACTCCGCGCGACTATAGGCATCGGTCACTGGATAAATACCGACGCCTATAACTTTTTCTAATTATAAAAAAGACCCCGCGCGACTATAGGATCGGTTTTTGACGACAACCGACGCATATAACCCTGTTCCGATGGCGTTTTTTGTAGTAGTGTGATCATATGGATATTCTTTATATTCGTACTTCTTTAAGATTTTTTATAATGAAAAATTTTCTATAATACAATGTAGTGATTAAAAAAATAAATAATGACAACTGGAGAAATGAAAATCTTAGATTAACCTTTATAGCTCTTTATTACAAATTGGATAATAATGACAACCGTACTCTGAGAATTGCTTTTCCAATAGTTTGCCATTGCTCGGCAAACTTATTCCAGAAAGTGCATAAAATTGTCTCACCCCTACAAAATTTCATGGACAAAAGGTTGATATTATTTTTATTGACTTATGATTCAAAGTAAATAAACCACATGAGGAGAGTGTCTTACAGGGTATCTTGTAATCTGGTTGTCGTTTTATTCCCTCCTGTTTTCTCAACTGGTTTGATATGATCGCATGCTATTACTTCAGCAATCACATCTATCTAAAAAGTTAGAATAACCCATTATGTATTATTTATGAATACATAAACAGTAATTATTACAACTATAATCCCAAATCGCAACATATATTATCTTACCAACCAAAAATCTTTCGCTAATTTCCCCGGAATGTATATCACTAATCCTGACAAACCTAAAACCATACATTGGTATGGATAAAGGCTTATTCAAACCACGCAAGCCAGTATGGTTATGAAAAGCAATCTTGTATGGATGTGCGGTTGCCTGGTAATCGTCATCATTCTGTTTAATGATGAAATTGCTAACACGATAGGAATTTCCTTCGTTTAGCTTGTGTTGGTAATGAAAAAACAAATAATTTCTAACACTGGCTTGATATTTACCATCCTAAAAAAATAAATTATTAGTCATTAATATTCAAATTAGGCAATATGATTATAACACAAAAATTAGAGATGTAAAAAAAACGAAACCTTCTCATCAACCAAAATCAACTCCAAACTAAATGGTTTTTCCGGATTATCTTTGTAGTAAGTAAACCACGTACGAACACGTCGAACATTAATCTTCCAAGTTTCCTTGGACGGATTAATATCGTCAATGAAGTCGCAAGTCGAAGACATTATATTTGAAGGATTAACAGAAAATATAATGTAATGTAATATTAATTGAGGTGTGGTAGTAAAAAATGATGTACAGAACAATATATTTATACTAAAGATTACGTGCGAAAGATTATTGCAGCCACTACTTATCTAATTAAAGTAAATATAATTATTTTTAGATTAAAATAATTTAAGAAATGATATTCCGTAATTTGTGGAAGATATGTTCTATAAATATTTTCACATAATCTTCATAAATATTAATTATTCGAGATTATAGCTAGTTATGAATAA
This sequence comes from Phtheirospermum japonicum, assembly GCA_014905375.1. Lineage (NCBI taxonomy): Eukaryota > Viridiplantae > Streptophyta > Magnoliopsida > Lamiales > Orobanchaceae > Phtheirospermum > Phtheirospermum japonicum. The sequence continues at coordinate 152,603 of BMAC01001018.1, read as the reverse complement.
TGACTGGTTTATGTCTATTTCAGAAAAAAAATAGAATATAGAGGCTAGATTATATACACGCTGACTTTCTTAAAAACACATCAAATTGTTATTTATACACTTATTCAATCAAACATATGATTCATAATTAGAGTGAATGAATGAGTCAACGTCTTGAAATTATTTATGGAAAAGATATTTTGTCTACTAATATAAATCAAGATATTCAGTATTTTATGTTTTAACATGACTTACTTATAAACCAAATAACTTGCTAATATTATATTGTATATCAAATCCGTGAATGGTTATTAAGAATTTAAGAAATAAATCAATCAATGGTACATGTTAAAATATATTTTCTGCTAAGAAACAAACTGAAGATAAATGGGAAGTTATATAAAAATTAACAGAGCTTATGGTAATAAGAAAAATGATTAATTAAATCGTTGATAGAAACAAAATAATATTGATGGTTATTTATATACATGGAATACCTTAAAAACCGGGAAAATTGATGTTTAGTTACTTATCAATTAAATATGTGATTAGATATTTAATTTAAATGAAAAGATTACTGTATTTCATGATGTTTATCAAACATATATTTAGTTAAGAATATAAACGACCTTACCATGTATAAATTAACTTAGATTATAGTAATAAATATAATGATTCATAAGTTTGTTGATTTAACGAAAATAATTTTTTTACTAAACTCATATACGTGGTATTGTGAATTAAATAAATAAAATCTCGGCTTTGATAATTAGATTTAACGAATCATCAAATTTTATTATATTAATATTTGAATTAATATCATTAGAAAATAGCGCATAGAATATACGGTAGTTTATGTACACAATGACTCCTTTCTAAACATAATCAATTTTCTTTTAATATATTATATTATAGAAGTCTGTGATTGGATAATTAAAACTAATAAAAATCGCCGTGTATGATTTATGTAAAATAGTTCCTCAGTTAAGGAAATCAAGTAAGGTACATGGGGATTTATTTTCTTTGTTGATTTCCTTATGAGTTTCATTGACAATATTTGGAGGACATTTGATTTTTGAATGACGTATGATTATTTCATAAATATTTAATTCAAAAATAATATTTTGATTTAATAAAAAAGATATCAATATACTTTTTAAAAAACTTATAAATGGTACCTGTGCTACGTATTTTTAATTAGATACTCCGATTTTTAGAAAACTATAGATACTATAATTATTAATATCATAGAATGGCTAATATTTGAATTTATTACAAACATAGATTCATGAAGAATAGTTGTCACACGTCATTATTAAGAAACAAAGGACTCCTTAAATAAACAACAGATTATTTCAATGTGAAGATAACTTCGAATTTGATATAAAATTAAGGATATATATTCGTTTTAAAATATTGGAGGATTAATAGTTATTTTAATTACATTATTCAAATATTTATTGAAGGGCCAAAATTTGAAGGAAGTTTTTATATACTCTAGAAGTAGTTGTTCGAAATTATAAACTATTCACCCAAACAATAGAAATAAAGATTCAATCGACCAATGCTAATTATGTAATATAAAATTGAGAGTTTCATATAATATGGAACCAAAACATAAATGCAATGCATAATATTAAGAAACAAAATTATTTGAAAGATACATTGAAATATATTTCTAACTTTTCATTCGGTGGGCTATAAATTGCAAACACACAGCGTTCCCCGACTTCCAACAACGTGTCGTCAATAAATTTATCAAAGTCGGCCTGAAAGGATGGTATCTCTTGGTCTTTATCCAATTCGACCATCCACTCTGTAGACACCAAATAAATAGTGACATGGTTGTTCTGGCCTATGTATACATCCTTCAAATGTTGGTTGTAGAATTCAAATAGAATAGGCTGTATAATATAAGAAAAATAACAAATGAGTAAATATAATATTAAAAAAGCATTTGTATTGTTTAGTGAAAGGAATAATATATTGTTAAAAAAAATGAAAATTGAGCTTACCAAATATGCATTTTTTATATGACTGGGTAGGATTTCAACCTCAGATTTTGGAAGTCCATCAGTATTTATTTCGTACTTATGATAATTATAGTACGATTTTTTCTCAATCAAGTCCTTGGTGAAGATGGTCAAGTCAAAAACCAAATTGCCACTGTACTTTAACACCAAATTATGATCAGAGACAATACTATTCGATCGAATGACTCTATCAAAACCATCTTTCAGATACATCAGGCCATCTATGGTTGTCATCTTTACAGACCACGTGTACCCATGCCAATTACGTATTTGGAAAAACATAGGCAGAGAGCCTTGAAAATACGATGAGAAAATATTTGGAACATACTGCACAAAAAAAATAGAAATTAAAATGGTACGAAACATTATTATACCAAATGTAATAAATATATTGATATATAAGTTAGTTTTGGAAAATTAACCAATGATTTGTTTAGATGTAATCTTCCCACTGAATTTCTGATTGGTTGCGAATGAGAACTTCAGGAAGAAAAATTAAAATAAAAAAATGATTCATAATTTTAATATTATACTATCTAGAAAAAAACATATATAAATATATATATATATATATATATATCTAAGATTATATATATATAAACTTAGAATTATATATACATATATATAAGATATTAAAAATTAATGATTTTTAATTTTCATAAAATTTTTATAGATTATATGTTGAACAAATTAAACACATATACCAATTTTTTTTCTTCATACAGCGCAACTGTGCGAGGTGGGTGATGATTTTGAGGTAGCATATTCGAATCCATCAGCTACAAAAATAAAAAATAAATGTAAAGAAATCGGTAGAAAGGCAATAGCCTTATCTTGGAAATAGCTTGTGAAAAGTATTCAACCGTTGTGATAACAAATATTGTTTAATAGTGAGAGCAAAGTGTAGAAAAGAGATGCATAGCAACTACATATATATAGGGTTGTTGAGCAAATCTAAGAATTAATTTAAGAAACAATATATTTTAGTATGTATATAGATACATCTACTAAGGTAGTGATAAATACAATTAAATTTTTTAAATCTCAAGCTCTCATATTTTGACTCTGATTGTATATGATTGAAATCGAGATATATGAATTCTATAATTAAGATTTTTAAGTTTTGTCAATCATTAAAATAATGATATGGATTTATTTGGTAATAACGTATAATTAAAAAATAAATTAAGATTCTATGAATGATTGTATGTAGATATTTATATGTACACAAATCAGTCTAATCGAGATTGTTTATTTGCTCTAAGATTCTATCAAAATTATCAGGTTTTTATATTTTCCTCAATTACAAAATAAGATTACATATAATGATTTAATGAATGAAATCATACGCGGGATTCTCATAATTACTGTACATTTTCACCAATATTAGATTGATCAAAATATTCATTTATGTTAACAAATTAAGTATATTACTTGTTGATCGGTTTATGGCAATATATTCTTATATAAAGTACCAAGAATATTAAATTTGAAAATAACATATTATCCAATATAACAGTGGGTAGTGGAATGATTACGTGAACAATTGTTGAATAATATTTGAAATACTTAGTCAATATGATTAAGTTAGTTTAATCCAAGCATATATTTAATTAATCTTAACCATAATGTCATCAAAAAAGAAAAGATTAAGTCGTTCAAATAGCACCGTCTAGGCTGGAATGGATTCCACAAAATATTCGAAAGATTACAAATTATAAAAAAAAACAGGTTATAATTGTTTTGAAATTACATAAAAAACTAAAAAGAACTGAAATTACAAAATTAACCAATACTAATAAGATTGAAGACGAACATCTGAAAGCATAAACTTGATCTTAGCATCCAATGGCAACATCAAATGGTTAATAAACAATAAGAAACCATTCTGCATAAAATATCGATCATCGGAATGACTTACGATATCAACGTTCCACCGTCTATCACCGTGTCGAACTGTTGCTTTATTAAAGTTATCACATCCATATTCGGCGACAATGACCTTTCTCCAGAAAGATTTCGGAATAGCCTATCCAACACCAAAATTAGCAAAATTTGTCAAGAAATTACAAATTAATATATTAATAAAAAAGGGATTCTTTTTATAATATAAGGCTTATAATTCGACCACGTTCGAGATGTGTTTTGGTTATTTTGACCTCAAATTCAGGGTCATTAAGATCCGTATGTGGATCAAACCCACAATGTTGCACACTCTCGACACCATTAGCATCAAACACGATGACATCAAAAATATGGTCTTCATTGTTCATAAAAACAACCGACCAATCCTCGGCTATGAAATGACATTCTTCAAAATAACTCCAACCACGTCCGAACCGACCCTAAAAAAAATAGTGACATCGCATGAAAATATAAACAAATAGTCTAATTTGACTGATGAACCAAATAAACACTAAGCCTTAATTCAAAGGAGATGTCAAATAAACTATGATCATTAACTGTTATCAAACTGAGGTTGTATAAACAAACCTTATCTCCATGAACTTCAATTGTGACATCCCATGTAACACCTCCACCATCTCGAAAATGTGAATTCAAGATCTTCATGTTCAGCGAAGAATGGTACAATTCTTTTGGGTAATTGCTGAAAATTTAGACAACAAAAAGAAAAGACATATTCATTTATCATTGTGAAGAATTGGGAATAGATAATATTGAAATGTATAAAGATGAAGACAGTTATAAAATCCTTGATATATTGCTTAGATTATTAGAATGGTCCTAATATTAGTTTTGATAAATCCTATATTTATTCAATGAATTGATCTCAAGAAATCATAATATTGAAATGATAAATAATAAAGGTTCATAGACAACAGTTTATCATCTGCATACGGAGACTATGAACATGCGAGTAATGTTTTAACAAATCCACCAGGCTTATTTATTGTCTCAACAGATCCAAATGAGCATGCAATGAACGTTTACCACCGTATCATCAAAGATTTATTTATTACAAAAATAAATCCATATCATTAATAAAAGAAATACAAGATTCTCCAAAATATATATGTTTGCAACCACATATTAATTAGTACACAAATAAATCCACAAATCCTCCATATTAATTATCTTAACTGTAAGAAAAAATATTTTTACAAAATCTGTAAAAATTTTATAATGTTGAATTTTGTTGAACATGATGACAACGAACAATTTAAATAAACAAATTAATCTAAAACTCTTCCAGTTACGGTTTAGATTTTTTCTAAAAAATCTAAGACTAAAATTTTTACTTGATTTGACATTGGAGAATCAAAATATTTTAAGGATATTATATGTAGATGATGATAGAGATCTAATAAGGATGAGAATTATACCATTTAGTAACAACCCGATGATGAGATCGTTTTCTTGAACGTTGGAATCAGGCTCATCTTCTCGTTTGGTTAAGTTTATGGGTTGATCTGGTTTGAGTTATCTCCTCCTCGAAATTTTTTATTCAATTTTTGATAGTGTATTGGAGTGTTGGTTTTGGCTGGCGTGTTGCAAGGGTTTAGCCGGTGATATGATTCGGATTGAAAGGGCAAAACTATTATTCTGAGGTAATAATGAAGGTAAGCAATAAAGTAGGGCGGTTGATATATCAATACACCTTTTTTTAGTATTATTATATTATTAACTAAATTAGAATATTTCGAACGCGTGTAATCAGATTTGTTAACAAATCGATGAATATATGATAGTTAATAATATTTATATAATATAATTATAATATAACTAGGACGCAAATATTA